>OX387184.1:39196238-39631231 GCA_947561395.2 Buxus sempervirens
GTTGCTGTATTGTCCACCAGTACATCAATGTGCGGCAATGGGAAGTCGTCCTTCGGACTTGCTCTGTTCAGATCTCTATAGTCAACACACATCCTGACTTTCCCGTCTTTCTTGGGAACTGGCACGATGTTGGCCAACCACTCTGGATAGTGAGTTACTTGCAGGAATCCGGCATCCAACTGCTTGGTGACCTCTTCCTTGATCTTCAGGGCCCATTCCGGTTTCGTGCGCCTGAGCTCTGTTTCACAGGTACGGCCTCAGACTTTGTTGGTAACCGATGCACAACCAAGTCCGTGTCTAACCCAGGCATATCCTCGTATAACTATGCAAACACGTCAGAATAAGATTTAAGAAAATCAATCATCTATTTTCTCAGTAATTGTGACAGCTTTTTACCAATTTGGAGGATCCTTGGTTGTGCTACTTCACCTATGTCAATTGACTCTGTTTCCTCAATGTTGGCCTGGAGACCCTTTTCGTACCTTTCCAATGCAAGTTGGATTTCGAGCGGGGTCTCCCATGATTCATCATCGTCCTCATGCTCGAAAGGCTCACAGGGGACGATGTCTGAATCTTCTTGCTACGATGGGCGAGTGCCCCAATCTGACTTGTCGAGTTCTTGCTCGTTTTCAAGATTGGACACCGGCTCATGCATTTCATTTATTATTGCCATCTGCACTGGCCTTTTCATTTCTTTTTGTTCTTTTTGTTCAATTATGGCAATCTTATTACCTATCCCGTGCCCCAGATCTTCCAGGTGTGCGTCGGGATTGACACTAAGATTGCGATGCTCAAGTTGCTTATTTTTGTTATTTTCATTTTCAAACAGATGCAAGTAGTAGGAAGCATTCAAATATTCATTAAAAACTTCAACAGTAGCTACAACAGAGATTTCAGATGTGACAGAAACCCCCTTTGGGATAGTAGCTTTGTTGATAGCAAAGGGCACGGCGCTCCAGTTCTTCAGTGGTGCCTCATCTTCCTGGTTGATAGCAATCGTCTTCTCTGGCCCTCTCGCCAGCACCATATTGGCGCTCTCGTCAGAAGAGATGTAGATAGGATCATGTGCTGCACCTCCTACTTGCTTGTTCTGGCTTCTCTCTGATCGGGGGCCCGACTCTGACGATACCCTTACCCATGATCCACTGAGGGCGATTGCCATTGGTATCTCGTCCTCGGGTGGCGCATATGCGATGGTGACTTCGTTGGCCGGGTTAACTCTGGGGGGTGCAAACATTATGGGTATTCCAGTTGGTATCCCAGGCACCGTAGAAAAGTAAGCTGGTGGGGCCCATTTGCCATAGGCTGCATGGTACACTTCTTCCTGTACTGGCCCTAGCACTTGGGGCATGCTACGGAACATGCGGTTCAAACCATCGCGAGTTCTGGGGTGCGGGGTATATGGAGGTGGAGGAGGCGACCTTGGCCTGCAGGTTGGCACTCCTGAGCTGTCTCGCCCTTCCATCATGCAGACATACATGATTGGACCTTCTTCTTTGGATTCTTCCAGGGGAGCAGGTGGCGGCACTTCCATCACAATTGCAGAGTTGATCGGGATCCCATCAAGGATGAACTGCTCATCTGGTGGGACGAAGGCCATGGTGACCTCGTCAACAGAGTCCAGGGCGACTAGTGCTAGCAGGCCATATGGTGACCCCTCAGGAGCCAACAGGTCTACTTCCACTATATCTCCAATCATTTCCATAGATGGTGGCTCCTCCTAGAGCATCTAAGCCAGTCTTGCAGGTAGTCTTCTTCCATGGCAGGGGTGTCCAGAAACTCATGTCCCCATCCTTGGGGGACTATATTCTCAATGGCTTGGGCCGCCTCATGCTCCATGTTAGTGAAACGGTGGTATAAGTTCTCGTGCACGCATATGGGCCAGTGGGGGTCTCTTCCTTCAGTTCTGGCTCTTTTCCTTTCGGCACAGTTCCCAAGGAGTCGGGAGTAGTCTTCTGGCTGTGGCCTGAACCCCAATCCAAACCCAGTGGTCTGTTCATAAGGTTGGATAGCTGCCTTGATTCCCTGCTTATACTTGCCCAATCCATCACTGGCTCTGAGGCCCCAGTCTGCGCCGTCAGCAGCACTGAACATGTACTTTCTTCTCCTCTTCTAAAGTCGCTGCGCTCTTTCAAACTCCGGGATAGGATTCACTTGCACCATCTCTAGTGCCTGGAAATTGAGGGTGGTGGGCAACTCATAGTCCACATAGGGTACTCCAACCCTTTCAAACTCCCGGTGATCCTCCGCATGTACTGTAATCAACTCATTGCCCGATATAAATCAGACCATTCTGTGTAGTGTGGAAGATACTGCTCCTACCTGATGCAGCCAAGGCCTCCCGATCAGCAAGTTAAATGAGTCGTTGATATCCATGAGTTCAAACTCCATGGTAAAGGGCCTATCTGCAATTATGATCACCAAAGTGACCTCTCCCAGTGAGTCTCTTCTGGCGTTGTCGAAGCCTCTGACATTATGAGCGCTCGGCTTAATCATTGAAGGATCCAATTGTAAACTGTGAAACGTCCTCATCGGGCATATGTTCAAAGCCAATTCGTTGTCAATCATGGCACGTTTTACGATGAGATCCGCACACTTCACGGTTATATAGAGCGGCTCGGTGTGATTATACCCTTCAAATGGCAGGTCTGCTGCAGAAAAGGAGATAGCCTGGGGTGCCATGATTACTGACACCACTGCCCCTAGCTGCTCAGGGTCAATATCCGCTGGTACGTGTGCGTCACCCAGGACCTTCATCAGCACTGCCCGGTGCTTCTCTGAGTCAATTAGAAGTCTCATTATTGAAATTTGGGCGGGCACTTTGTTCAACTGCTGGAGGAGATCGTATTCGGGACTGTAGATGCTGTGGTGCAAATCTGTGACTTCCTCTTTTGTGGCTCTTCCCTTTCTCTTGAGGGTCGGCGGCAATTCTGTGACCACGTCCTTCCCTTTTTCTTTCCTTTTTGCTTCTGCTTCTACTTCCTCCTCTAGTGCGGGTGAGGGGTCAGTGTTTATGTATCGACCGGATCGGGTGATTCGATCGATTTCTGCTTCAATGGTGGTTGTGGTGGATGTAGCCTGATGGTGGAAAGATTGGGTGGGATAAGGTGGTGGTACGACATTGTACGAGGGTGGCTCCAGGTTAAGCTTGGAAAGGTTCAGGGTAGGTGGTTTGAATGAAAGGTAGAAGGGGTCTTGTGGAGGCGAGTCCATGATGTCGTGGATATTGAGGCTTAAAGGGTTAGGGTGAGAGATGGGGGTTGGGTAGAAGAATTCTTGGTTTTCGGATGGGTGGAAGTGCACCAGAGGGAAACCTATAGGGGAGTCACTGCCATCTCCTTCGATGACATTCACTATCTCACTCTCTTCTGCTAATGTGTCATCTGAGTCTGTATCAGCAGACTCGTCCGAGCTCTCATACGGATCCGGCAGGTTTGCGAGTTCAGGAGTGGATGGTGGTTCCTCTTCTTCTGCGGCATGAGGGGGGACGAACCACTCATGCATGTTGTATGGCAGGGGGCGGGATTAGACTCAAGTGATGACGAGTCGACAGAGTATGCCAGATAGGGGTGTGGCCCCGACGTCGCGGACATGCCCTCTGGCGGCCATCCGGTGGATAACTGGAGAGGCACCCTTGAACTACCCACTGAAGCGTCTGAGATCTGCAGCCTATCCCGGATCTAGAGTCCACTGGAGCTGCCCACTCCTTCCTTGCGTGGAAGGGATGGGGAATCACTGATCCATCCGCATTGTATGGGGTTCCATGGCCCCATGACTTCCTCACTGCTCTGCGGTTCATCCTCTATCGCACAGATGTAGACATCTGTATCCTCCTTAACTGCAATTGTTGTCGAGTGGGTTCCTGCTTGAAGCTGCACCTTCACTGTCTGCCCTGGTCGGCCAATAAGTACCGAAGGGTCGAGCTGCCTGATGCCCTGATTACTGGTCACTTGATTTGCCGTCCTACTAGTGGAGGCCTTTGAATGATCTGGGAGAGGATTGGTAGTAACGCCGGCTGCTGGAGTCTGGGTGGGTGGTGCCGGAGGGTTGACCGTGATGTGTTTACTGTCAATTAGGTCCTGGATGTCGTGCCTTAGGTCCCAGTACCGATTGGTATGGTGCCCTGGAGCACCAGAGTGGTACTCGCACCGCTCCGCCGCATTGTAACTCCTGGCGTTGACCAATCTAGGGTTCGGGGGTTTAACTTGTACGTACCCCTTCTTCAGCAAAGTTGGCAATAACTCTACTGGCGCATACGGTAGTGGAGTGAAAACCCGTTTCATCCTGGCCTCCATCTCCTCTCTCGTCCTTCTTACCCCTTGATAAGCAGTCTGTCCGGTCCCTTGAGGTGCCACTGCCTCTGGCCCTTGAGAGAAATGGTGGGGTTGTGCGGGGTATACATAGTTCACCGCTTGCTGTTCTGACCTCCTGGGCTCTTGCCCTTGGTTTCTGCTAGTTTGCCCTGTTATCGGCCTCCTTGGGGCAGCACTCTGCCCGCTGCCATCTATTTTTCCGGCTCTCACTGTGTCTTCAATCCGATCCGCGGTCAAGATCAGGTCATTGAAGTTCGACGTACTCTGCCCCAGCAGCAGAGCGAAGAAAGGTTGGCCCAATGATGCAATAAACAGGGAAGTCATTTCCTGTTCCAATAATGGCGGCTGTACCAATGCTGCCAATTCCTTCCAGCACTTGGCGTATTCTCTCACTGACTCTTGGCTCTTCTTAGCCAGCCTCTACAATTTTGCCCTCGTCTGCACAATCTGACTGTTTAGGCGGTATTGTTGGATGAAGATGGCTGCCAAATCATTCCATGTCTTGATCTTGGCCTTGTCCAAACTCAAGAACCAAGAATAAGCGGCCCCAGCTAATGACTTCTGGAAGAACTATACCATGATTCGCTCTTCCTTGGCGTACTGGCACATGTCGCCTGAGTACGACCTCAAATGGTTCAGTGGGCACCTGGTGCCATCGAACTGGTGCACTCAGGGCATTTGAACTTAGCCGGGAGTTAGATGTCCGAAAAGAAGCAGAGGCTTTCCAAGGTAACCTCGCTCTGCACTGTGCTAGGTTGGAGTTGTTTAAGCTGCTCCTTCAAGGTGGCCATTTCTGTTCTGTTCTCCTCCCTTACTGCTGTCAGTTTCTCCTCAAACTGCACCTCCTAAGTTCTATACCAGTCCTCATCACCTTGCCCCAGATGGATAGGTAGAAACTGATCTTGTTGTGCAACGTGGAACGGTGCTGCTGGTGGTGGTGGTGCCAGGGGAGGGGGATTTGCCTAACGTGGCGGTGGCGCCGCTTCTGCTTGTGGCGGGAACTGGGGCGGTGGCTGTTGGGCACTTGGTACCACTGGCGGGACCTGTCTCAACTCTCTCAGCTCTGTCATCAATTCCTAGATGGTGGCACTCATGCTGTCCATCTTCTGTTGCATCTCATTAACTACTTGCGCATGACTAGACTCTGCAGGATGTTGCCCTGGCGGCGTCTGCTCTCCTTGCTGATCCATTTCGAGCCTTCTCCTCGATCTTAGCAGGTACGGACTTCTGAAAGCAATTTTGGTACCTGGGGGACAATTGACAGGTATTAGTGCAATTTTACACAAATTGGTTATGCAATTTATTTAGTAGAATCTGTTTCTTCGATTTATGCTGTTTTTTTTTTTTTTTGATTGGATTTGGACTAACTAATCTATTTTAGCTACCCTAAGGCAACAAGGGAAGAGAACCTGATTTTGAATCAACTGATCTATTTTGGCTACCCGCAGGTGACCGGGAGAGAGAACCCTATTAAATCTTGAAGCCTGATCTATTTTGGTCGTCCTAAGACGACCGGGAAAGAGAACCCTAATAACCAAATCTATTTTAGCTACCCGTAGGTAACTGGGAGAGAGAACCTTATTTTTCCTGAAAGCTAATCTATTTTAGTCGCTTAGAAGCGATTGGGAAAGAGAACCCGGTTTAACTGGTCTATCTTAGCCACCTTGGCAAGGGAAGAGAACCTTAGGTTATGCTAATCTATTTTAGCCGTCTAGGCAAGGGAAGAGAACCTTCACTTTAGGGGAATTTTCTGAGCTCAGTATCACAGGGTGGGACCACGCAGGGTCACAAAGGGGGCTGAAAAACAGCACTCAGGGTTGCCTTGACCAAATCCTGACTCATCCGTCGGCGGTCTTAGCGACACAAAGGTTCGGCTAGTAGTACCCGGACGCTCCGTAGCCAATATCCGATTCAATCACCAGTGGCTTTGGTGTCACTAAAAGGGGTAGGCTATGTCAGGACACTCCTCCACCAATATCCGACTCATTCGTCGGCGGCTTCGGTGCCCTAAGATTTCGGCTAGTAGTACCCCGACACTCCACAACCAATATCTGATTCAATCACCAGTGGCTTTGGTGTCACTAAAAGGGGTAGGCTATGCCAGGATGCTCCTCCACCAATATCCGACTCATTCGTCGGCGGCTTCGGTGCCCTAAGATTTCGGCTAGTAGTACCCCGACACTCCACAACCAATATCTGATTCAATCACCAGTGGCTTTGGTGTCACTAAAAGGGGTAGGCTATGCCAGGATGCTCCTCCACCAATATCCGACTCATTCGTCGGCGGCTTCGGTGCCCTAAGAATTCGGCTAGTAGTACCCGGACACTCCGCAGCCAATATCCGATTCAATCACCGGTGGCTTTGGTGTCACTAAAAGGGGTAGGCTATGCCAGGACACTCCTCCACCAATATCCGACTCATCCGTCAGCGGCTTCGGTGCCCTAAGATTTCGGCTAGTAGTACCCCGACACTCCGCAACCAATATCTGATTCAATCACCGGCGGCTTTGGTGTCACTAAAAGGGGTAGGCTATGCCAGGATGCTCCTCCACCAATATCGGACTCATTCGTCGGTGGCTTCGGTGCCCTAAGAATTCGGCTAGTAGTACCCGGACGCTCCGCAGCCAATATTTGATTCAACCATCGGCGGCCTTGGTGTCACTGAAAGGGGTAGGCTATGCCAGGACGCTCCTCCACCAATATCCGACTCATTCGTTGGCAGCTTTGGTGCCCTAAGAATTCGGCTAGTAGTACCCGGACGCTCCGCAGCCAATATCCGATTCAACCATCGGCGGCCTTGGTGTCACTGAAAGGGGTAGGCTATGCCAGGACACTCCTCCACCAATATCCGACTCATCCGTCGGCGGCTTTGGTGCCCTACAGGTTAGACCGCATGATCTTGAAAAGATGCAGACGGGTGTGATTTGAGCTCAAAGTCTCGGCTGTTTTTAACACTTGCTGGGTTTTGCGATCTCAATGGGGGAGATGCAATCAAAGGAAATTAGGTGGTCGCCGCGACCAGGAGCAATGCAATTATCTGAAGAGAGGTGGTCTGTCAACGACCGAGTTGCCCTATTGGAGGGGATTGATTCTTTTATTTCAAATTCTTGTCTTGTTAAGTTTGAACAATATATAGCAAAGTGGAAATAAATTCATGCTTTAATCAAAAGGTGCCGCCATGACACAAAGTACATCATCATTCACAACAAAATACAACAAAGCCAAAGTCTAGCTAGGTTGGTCATCATCATAGTGGGAGGACACGTCCTGCCTCCTCAAGGCTCGCAGAAGCTTGTTCCGCAGACGTCGGTCCTCCTCGGCGCGCTTGCGCACCAATTCCATTTCGTGTTGCAAGGCCATATTGGCCTACCTACTCTCCCGTTCTGAATCCACATAAGCTGAATGGATATGGGAGTGGGTCTCCTGCAGTTCGGCCACCCTGTCCCTATATGTGTTAGGGGTGGAGCTGGAATGTCGCTTGAAGCGACAGGCTGAAGAGGTGGGGGGCCGTCGTGGCCGAACTGCTGAGCTATCCACTGCTCATAGTCTCGAAAGTGTGATTCGATGAAGACGTCTTCTCGATATACACAAACTGTCTTCCACTCCATCAGCAGTTGGGTCCTTAGTCCCTTGGTGAGTGGACCAATCAAATTGCCCAAGTCGTCCTTGACCGGGATTCCCTGCGATTTCCCAAATTGTCTCAGAAACCAAATCAGATAGTACGGCACGTCGTAGGTGAGTCCTATCAGGGAAAGGACCTCTCTTTTCTTGAAAGCTATGATGGGGGTGTAGGGGATGTTGTATGTACCCCACCATCTAATGTCTGTTTCTCCCTTCAGGTGGAGAAAGTGGTTAAACCAATCCTCACGAGCGGGTAGGTCTGGTTTGATCTCTCTTTGAGCCAACCAATGGATGTTGTCGCCGGTTGCCTTGTATTATGCACTGACAGGTGATGACACCATCAGGTGGTCTTGCAGCCAAATGTGGAGAAGGGGAGCGCACCCTTGAAACCTCCGGGTTCCATTTTTGGACAAAGTCAGGGAATGGAACAGTTGAGCTAGGATTAGTGGCATGATTCGGTACCCTACCCTGAGTTGATCCACAATTTCCATGAGGGCCAAATTAATGGTGTCTCCCCCAGTTGGAAAGAAGATTTGCGACAGAACCACAAGGGTGAAGGTGTCAAACCAAGCCTGGGGTCTTTCCTGCTTTTTGTTTCTTATTTTCTCAGCTAGGAATGTTTTGGAGACCTGAGTAAATGATTTGTCACCTCCTAAGGTCTGGAATTCTCCCCTTGAGAGGCCAAAGAAAACACAAGCTTCATTCTTGTAGCTTTCCTTGAGACTTGGCCTAGCGGGTTCTCCTAAGTCGCGAAATCGGAGGAACAAGTCAAGTTCCTCAATTGTGGGAGTCAACTCGTTGATCCCGAATCGAAACACTGAAAGCTGGGGATCCCAGAAAAGCAAGGCTGCTTGGATCATATCCCAGTTGATCTGCACATTTAACAGGGACAAAGTTTATCCCATATGGTATTTGTGCTCCCATTCAATCTGCTCACTCCCTTGGAGCTGCCTTGTCCAAGAACGGATCCATGGGGTATCCCAGGCGCACTTCTCTATCCTAGGGAAACGGGTTCTCTCAGACGAGGATGAAGATGCCATGCCAACTATCCGATCGAAATTCCAAATCAGCTTAAGGTTCCATACCAAACTCTTAATCAGTCCTAAGACATGCATAATTTCAAGCAAAAGACTAATCACTAGCAGTTTTAACATGCTTCACAAAATGAAGCAAAAGACAAAACCAGTGCAGAATTTAACTCAGGCACACATGGTGTGTGGTCCTAAGGGTTGGCGCCAATGAAGGTGCGACTCCTAGACATACTTGTGTAGAGGAGCACATTCAAGTCCTGATCAGTCTTTCTTTCTTTCATCTGTTCTTTCATCTGCTTTCAGTGTCAGACCACAGCAAAAATTACAGCTTGCCATCGAGGGCGAATTTTTACAAGATATTTATAAAACTGCAAAGAATTCATCCTTATGGCTGTTGGGAGCCAAAAGGGAGGATACAAATTGCTTCTAAAGCAGGTAGGCTAAAAATCCCTAGATCTAGGGTTTAGTGCCCTTATTCTGATTTGGCATGCTTTCATCTGTCTGTCTGATCTGGCCGACTTTCGTCTGCTCTAAAAGACCAATCTGGACTTAAAGTGCTCCCAGCGGACTCTAATGGGTTGAGACCCATAGCATATAGGACTCCATGCATGGATCTAGGGTGGTTCCCCTGATCAAAATTAGGTGAGCTTCCTAAATTAGGGCTGAGGTCGCCCATGATCTAGGGTTTACTCAATTTGATACAAAAAGCGGGGGTTGCTGCCCCTAACGGACTCTGAATTTTATTCCGATTTTACTCCTCTTATATTCATCATTCACAACATTCTCACCCTCGCATGCTCAACGTATAGTTTACTCAGAAACGTTAGGTGTAGAAGGATACCCAGCCCGAGACAAAAGCCTACAAGGGTCTAGACCAGTACTGGATCCTCGCGTGCCACGGCAAGAAACCAGTGGTGCTAATGGACTCCAGAAAACTGGGGGGATGGGTTTACCCTGCTTTCCCCGGCAAGCCATGAGAGCATAGGTGCTAATACCATCCCAAAGATCAGTTCATAGGAATCAGAAGGGTAGGCTGCTAGAGAGGTCTAGATTTTGGTAAAGAAGTTGCAATATCCGCTCTCATCAATTCAAGGTCGGATCATCCACGCAGCCTCCCTCGTGCGTGTCAACCCACGCAGTTTATCACACAAGAACGAAAAATAAAAAATCCATCCACGGTGTGGTGGTGTGCCCGTGTGTGCAGTTGGGCTGCGTGCTGTGTCTACACAGGTGAGTTTTGTCTAGATTTTGTTGGTAAAGGGATTGTTACTGTCTCGTATGGTAAAGTGCAGAATTAGCATGCAATACGAGGTTCCCGGAGAGTCCCCAGGTAAGTGTGGGGTCACAAGGGACCGCTTAAATCCTGCTTGCCTTAGGCAATTATTGCGTCCCTTTGACAGGACTCCCCAGAACACGTAATTACGCGCATTCTGTATCTTACTAAACGAGGTAGTAAGAAACCCTAAATATCAACTAAATCTCTCTTACGCTGACTCATCTAACCAGGGTCCTACTGGGCTGAGGCAATCCCCAGTGCAGTCGCCAGGCTGTGCGCGTGTCGGAAACGCCGCATGGGAAAATTCGAAGTCGCCACCGCCTGATGGGGTGCAGGCGGACACCTGGGTGCCTAATCTTGTCTATTAAAGCTTTTGGTTTGCAGCTTGAGAGTCTAAGCAGGTTCTCGGTTACGATCCGGGGAAGTCCGTAGACACCCCGATCCGCCCCATCAAAAGACGGGTCCAATAGGATTCCCTGGTTTGAGTCAACTTTTGGTCTCTCACTCACCCGTTTCCTAATCCGATAGGCAATTGGGTGAAGTCCGGCGGGACCACCTGAGTGGTGTGGGTCCCTTTAATTGCTTTTATCTTGCTTATTTAGATGATCTGAGTCGGATTGGGTGGACCCCGTTGGAAGGCCCACGGTGTCCTTGGCGGGCTTGGTTAAGCCCATGTACCCTTGGTGGGCCTCTGTCTAGTCCTATGAGGCCCTTTGGGCTTAGGTGTAGTGAATGGATTTTACTTAATTTATTCAAATTGGAGGCTTAGTGATTTTCATGCAATGGGTTTGCCTTGGTTTGCGAGCCCCCGGGTGGGCCCCCATGATGGACGCCAAAGTGTTTTCAATTTATCTTTGTTTAAATTTCCCAATATGTTTTGGACATTGGGCTTGGGGCCCGTAGTCCAATTCTGGGCTTGAAAGCCCGAATCCCATGAAGTTAGGGTTTAAACCCACCCTTGGTTTGGTTCGTGGGCTTTGGCGGGCCCGATAGGCCCTTGCCCTGGGTCTCGGCCAAACCACGTATTTAAACACACCAATTCCATACATCAAGGTTCGGGTGGGCCGGATTGGGTTTGGCCCACCCGGTTCAATTAGTTCACTTTACTTAATGTTACTTATTTGCATGCTTTGGAATTCATCGGGCTTGGTGTGCCCCGTTGGAAGGCCCACAGATGTGCCAAATTGGACCGGTGGTCCAGGTCCCTAGTTGGGTTTCCGGGTGACCCGGAAACCCTGTTGGTTCATTCGGTTTTGTTGAAAATATTGTGAAAATTCGGCCTGAGTCAAGAAAACACAAAAAAAGGTATTTTTGTGTGTATCCGCCCTTAATTGCCGAGTACACACAGGCCATAGGTGATCCGGCCTGAGTTGCCGGATCACCTTGAAATGGCCTGTTTTCGGGGTTTGGCCATTGGGGATGGTTACCAGGGGTTCTATGGGTCTTCTACAACCTGTGTGGGCCCCTGTGTGGGCCCACATTGGTTCAGGTTCAGGGGAGAAGCCTCATTTGGCTTCTCTATTGGATTTTACAACAAGGCAAAAGGGCATCGGAACGCATGGGACCTGCTGCCCCTCATTACTTTTCCATCATGCAATAGCGGCAATGGGGTCATGGCACCCCAACTTTGGTGCCTCCACTTCACCAAGCCATGCGCAATCCGACGTTAATCACAAAACACATCAAAATATGTAAGTTCATCACAAAATAACATATATCATGGAGTGTGGAATGACAATCAACAAACAACAATAAAAAAACAAACCAGATCCCAGCATGTACATGAAGGTGGGCAATGCATGGAGGTTGACTTTGAGGGGTTACCCTCATGAGGGTGCTAGGGTAATGACCTAGGGGTGCTGGGGTGTGATGGTGGATGGACTTACTGGACATCAAGTTATCTTAGGAGGTTTTGGGGGTTTCAAAGTGGTTGAAACAGTGGGCTCTTGGGGGAGAGGGAACATGCTCTAAAAAAATACAGCAAGTGACAAAGGGATCGGGTGGCATGCATCAACACCTAAAGGCACACATCAAGTTCGTGGGAAAGGGATCATGCATTCCTATCTAAAAAACAGAAAGTTGGTATAAAAACATGGCTATGGGTTAATACCATGGATGGCTTTGGGCTTCCCATCCTGCTGGGATAGCAGCCAGCATTGGAGGCTTGCTGCTGTGCCCGGCAGCAGCTCACTTGGGTCTTGGGAGGACTTTAAACAACAAAGATAAGGAAAGAAAGGGGAGGTCATGCTCATGGGGAGTGCCTATATGTGTGCACGTACTTGGAACAGCCCAAACCACTTTGACGTGTCAAGTGTACACCAACAAAAGCAAGTAACTGCCTGCTGCACCTGTACAGGGCAGCAACCATTGGGGAGAGTTGGGACATGCAAATGAAGAGGGGAAATGCATGGAGGTCAGGTGAGTTGAATCATACATGTCTGATCCCCAATGTGTAGGGTTTAGGAGCATCAATAAGTGGGAAAATCTGCTGGAGACAGCCACCACTAAGGGACTAAACATGCTACCAAAAAGGGGGCTGCTGCTGCTGTCCTCAGCAGCAACTCAGGTGGGCCACCACTGGCTACAAGGGGCAAGGGGAGCATGGTCGGGTACACAAAAAAAATACTGACTTGAAACAAGAAGGGAAGCAAGCTAAAAGGGGAATAATACCGGGGTGGTTTTAGTCTTCTAGAATTGCTGGAACAGCAGCAAATAGTGAGGGTCTGCTGCTGTTCCCAGCAACAACTCACTGGGATTTTGGGGAGTCAATCCGCAAAGGTGAGGAGGGAAAAGGCCTCATGCTCATTGGGGTGGGATAACACAATTAAAACAGCAAGTTAAGGGGGAAAGGGTGCATGCTTTGACACTAAAAAAACAGCAAACAACAATCACAGCAGTAACATGTTGGTGAGGGCTCATATGAAAAGTAACAAAACAGTGAGTTATATGGAGAGGGAGCCATGCATATGAGGGGATCACAACGGTAAAGATAAAAACTGAGTAAGCAAAGGCATATCAAAGCCCAAGACAGCAAACCCAAAACAGTAGCATGCTTGGTTTAGCAAAACAAAATCGAGTTCAAGGGGGAAGAAAAAGAAATGCACTCCCACCTAATATAAATAGCAAGCAAGCACACAATAGCAAAAAAAAAAAGAAAAAAAATCACTAGAACAAGGCTACTACCAGCAACCAAATATCCCAAAAAAAAAACATACGAAGAGGTGAGAAGAGAGAAGAAACAAGAAGGGAATGGGGGATGTTATGAGGGTACATTAGATCACAAGCTAAGAAGGAACATGCCCCTTCTAAAAACCCTGCACAGAAAAAGGCCAAAACAGTAGCATAATGAGCACCTAAAAATGTGTAAAAACTAATCTCTAGTACTCCCAAGAACACCCTACGTAAGCCTCTTGCTTATGGTGGCTTCATGTCATGAGAAGAGAACCAAATGCATGCATGAAATTCATGGTAACAAACCCATGCCAAGAGGGAAACAAGTGTAGGAGAATTTTCAGAAAATTCTAATTTTAACATATTTATAATACAATGTGATGGGAAGCCTTACCCAATGGTTCTTGTGCTCCTAGGCAAAGTGGTGATGCTCCCTTGAGGTGGTATAGCAGCTGGTAGCCTTCTTGGTGCACCCACTTCACCCAACAGCAATTAGGCTTCTTTGTCTTGTTTTAGAAAGTGGAGAAGAAGAAGGGAACAAAGGTGGAAACCCTTGAGGTGGTATGGTGAGGTGGTGGAAGGCCAAAGGGAGTTGAAGATGGAAAGTTTCGGATGAGGAAAAGTGGGGGAAGAAAGCTGTAAAATAGCCAAGGAAGCCAACCCCTGGCCAGAGGTGGCTGCTGTGCTTTTATAGACAATTTTAATGTATCCGGCATTAAATGCCGAATACACTACATGTCCTTTGTATCCGGCATTAATGCCGGATACACTGAACCTCCTTTGTATCCAGCATAAAATGCCGGATACAAACAAAATTATTTCAAAAATTTAATGCCGCCGCGAATTTGTCGGGCAATCGGCGCAAATCTCGCCGAGCAAATCTTTGTATCCGACATTTAAGTCCAGATATGAAGAGGGGCAAGTGTATCCGGCATATTTGGTCGGATACAAATCGAAAAATTACGGAATTGCAGACCGATTCGACCGATTAGACCGATTCGACCGATTTGACACTTTTGAGCTATTACGGATTGGTCCCTGCGAATTTTGGTTTAGTCCCTGAGATTTTTAGTGACTTTTGGATATTTAAGATTTATTTCCTGAGATATTTTTCTGCGTTGGCTGCCACGTGTGCAGTTCATGCGCCACGTGTGTAGTTTCCGGTTTTGCTGCTCGGAAACTTCGACAACTCATATCTCCTTCGTCCGAACTCCGATTTGAGCAAACTCAATTGCGTTAGACTCGTATCGGAGTCCTCTATTCAATGACATAGGGCTAAGCACTTAGCACGGGGTTCAAGGAAAAGTCAACTTTCGGCTCATCCTCAAGTTTGACCAGCCACAGAACCTTCATTTGGACTCCGATTCCAGCAAACTTAGTTGCGTTGGACTCGTGCCGGGATACTCTATTCATTGAGATAAAGCAAGGTTGCCAATTTTCACTTGATCAAAAAGTCAAATATTCACCCCTTAGGGTTTGACTTTCTGTCTAGGGTTTGCATTTCCGGCTCTTCCAGGAGCGCAAAAATGAGGTGCTTACAGTAACCAGAGAAGCTGTCCATGAAAGAGAACATCGAATGCGTTGCTGTATTGTCCACCAGTACATCAATGTGCGGCAATAGTGTAGACACCCCAAATTGCACTACAGAATGAGAAAGTAATAAAAACATGTAATTAGAACTTAAAACAGGTCAAAAATGCATAAAAATCGACTAAGCAGGCTTTGCCCGTATTTCCTTCATGGGCCGGTCACGCACGAGATCGCTCTACGGTCAGGCACGCCCGTATTGAAAATACGGTCACCGTTGGACCGTAATTCATTTACGGTCACTAAAGACTCGTGCGAGTTTTATCCTTCTCTCGATTTCCGAGCTTTATCTTTAGTCCAATATATCTTTAAATGAGCGAATTACGTATTTTATTCGCTGAAGCCACCTTGGTTGGCTATGGATGGGCATGATCTTGTATTTTACTCAAACTGAAACTCTATCTTGCTAAACCCTGGACCAACCATGCCCCTGTGCTTGCCTATAAATAGAGGTGAGATTCTCAAGCTGAGGGCCACGAAAATTTGAAGTCTAAGAAGCTCCAAGAGAAGAAGAGGAACCCCTGCTGCTTGCTTGCTCAATCCAGGTAAGTCCCTTTTCCCTTTTATTTTCTGTCTTCAATTCTAGAAGTAATAGGATCTTCTCTATTGCTGTAGAATAAGGCCATCTTTTGTACTTGTATTCCTAAACTTGTCTCTAAGTACCTCAAGAGTCTTTCTAGCCGTAAAACGTGAAGAGAGAGCTAGGGGAAAAGAGAACAGGTGGATCCCTAGAATAGAACCCCATATCTGTTTTTGTCCTTTTTTCTAGAATAAAGCTTTTGATTGTGTTTGTATACCCAAACCTATCTCCAAGTACCTCAAGAATCCTCTCTAGCCGTAAAACGTGAAGAGGGTAGACCCCATGTGCTCTAATCTGTGAGATATGGCTGCTTTGGATATCTTGATCATGTTTTAATGCTTTTTATGATGAATCTAAATGAATAACATAAATCCATGATGTTGATAGCATGAGATCCCCACTTTTTTATAAAATTTGGATTTTCCACACTTTTGCACCTACAGCACTGTTTTTGTGATTTTTATGATTTTAGGCTAAGATCTTGGATTTATCATGATCAATATGGTAGATCTGGATCCAAAAGCCTGAAAATAAATTCTAGGGTTTCATGATGTGGGTTTTAAATCGTTTTTCATTATTGAGAGAAGACCCTACGGTCTAAGTTCTCCCCTTTTGGTGTTTCTTCATCAACGTGGGTATTTTTTGTTTTGATTTTTTGATTTAATGTGAAATTTGGGCTTTACCTATGTCCTGGATTATTCAAGTTCAATTTTGAAATATTTCATAAAAATCATATTTTTCTAGATTTCTAGAATTTGACTTGAAACTAGATTTTTGGATTTTTCACTTTAAATTGATTTTATCTCAATTTTATTTTGATCATGAAACCCTAGGAATGGTATGATCATATTTGAAAGTTCTAGATCAATCAGACTATTCGTATGAAAAAACCATATATTTTGTCTTTTTTGTGATTTTTCCTGATTTTTATAGCAAGCTTTTTTCCTTTATTTTAACATGAACAATGCCTGGCAACCACCTTGTGTGGATGAATAGGGGTGCCTAACACCTTCCCCTGTTCATAACTTAATCCCCTTACCCATCTCTGGTTGTTTTTTTGGGAGGGTTATTTTTACCCTAAAATATGCCTTTTGTGCTTATTTAATATTTTGGTGCCCATTCACACCTAAATTGAATGGTGGCGACTCTTTGCTTTATTTAATCCCGTGTGATGATTGAGGAAGTCAATTGGAAATTTTGATTTTTTTCCCATGTCTCACAAATAGGAAGTCGTCCTTCGGACTTGCTCTATTCGGATCTCTGTAGTCAACACACATCCTGACTTTCCCGTCCTTCTTGGGAATTGGCATGATGTTGACTAACCACTCCAGACAGTGAGTTACTTGCATTAATCTGGCATCCAACTGCTTGGTGACCTCTTCCTTGATCTTCAGGGCCCATTCCGGCTTCGTGCGCCTGAGCTTCTGTTTCACAGGTACGACCTCAGGCTTTGTTGGTAACTTATGCACAACCAAGTCCATGTCTAACCCGGGCATATCCTCGTATGACCATGCAAACATGTCAAAATAAGACCTAAGAAAATCAAACATCTGTTTTCTCAATAATGGTGACAGCTTTTTACCAATTTGGAGGATCCTAGGTTGTGCTATTTCACCTATGTCAATTGGCTCTGTTTCCTCAATGTTGGCTTGGGGACCCTTTTCGTGCCTTTCCAATGCAAGTTGGAATTCCAGCGGGGTCTCCCTTGATTCATCATCGTCCTCATGCTCGAAAGGCTCACAGGGGACGATGTCTGAATTTACTCGCTGCAATGGGTAAGTGCCCCAATTTGACTTGTCGAGTTCTTGCTCGTTTTCAGAATTGGACACTGGCTCATGCATTTCATTTATTATTGCCATCTTCACTGGCTTTTCAATTTCTTTTTGTTCTTTTTGTTCAATTATGGCAATCTTATTACCTATCCCGTGCCCCAGATCTTCCAGGTGTGCGTCGGGATTGATACTAAGATTGCGATGCTCAAGTTGCTTATTTTTGTTATTTTCATTTTCAAACAGATGCAAGTAGTAGGAAGCATTCAAATATTCATTGAAAATTTCAGCAGTAGCTACAACAGAAATTTCAGAGGTGACAGAAACCCCCTTTGGGATAGTAGCTTTGTTGATAGCAAAAGGTATGGCGCTCCAGTTCTTCAGTGGTGCTTCGTCTTCCTTGTTGATGATGATGGCCGCCTCCCATTCTCCAGCTAGCACCATATTGGCGCTCTCGTCAGAAGAGATATAGATAGGATCATTTGCCGCACCCGCTGGCTTGTTCTAGCTTTTCTCTGATCGGGGCGCGCTGTCTGATGATACCCTCACCCATGATCCACTGAGGGGAATTGCCATTGGTATTTCATCCTTAGGTGGCATACAGGCAATGGTGACTCCGTTGGCCAGGTCAGCCCTAGGCGGTGCAAAGGCTATGGGTATTTCGGTCAGTATCCCAGGCACAGTAGAAGAGTAAGCTGGTGGTGCCCATTTGTCATAAGCTACATGGTAGACTTCTTCGGGTACTAGCCCTAGCACCTGAGGCATGCTGCGGAACATCCGGTTCAGCCCATCACGAGTCCCTGGGTGCGGGATATAGGGAGGTGGAGGGGGCGACCTTGGCCTGCGGGTTGGCGTCCCTGAGTTGTCCCGCCCTTCCATCATGCAGACATACATGACCAGACCTTCTTCTTTGGATTCATTCACGGGAGCTGGTGGCGGTGCTTCTATGGCTGCTATGGGGAGGACTGGTATCCCTTCAAGGATGAATGGCTCCTCTAGTGGAGCGAAAGCTATGGTGACTTCATCAACAGAGTCCAGGGTGACCAGTGCTGGTAGGCCATCTGGCGACCCCTTAGGAGCCAATGGGTCTACTTCCACTACATCTCCAATCATTTCCATAGATGGTGGCTCTTCCCAGAGCATCTGAGCTAGGCCTTGCAAGTAGTCCTCTTCCATGGCAGGGGTGTCCAGGAACTCATCTCCCCACCCTTGGGGGACTATGTTCTCAATGGCTTAGGCTGCTCTACGCTCCATGTTGGTGAAGCGGTGGTACAAGTTTTTGTGCACGCATATGGGCCAGTGGGGGTCTCTTCCTTCAGTTCTAGCTCTTTTCCTCTCAGCGCAGTTCCCAAAAAGTCTGGAGTAGTCTTCTGGTTGTGGCTTGAACCCCAGTCCGAACCCAGTGGTCTGCTCATAAGGCCGGATGGCTGCCTTATTGCCTTGCTTGCATTTGCCCAGTCCTTTGCCAGCTCTGAGACCCCAGTCCGCGCAGTCAGCAGCGCTAAACATGTACTTTCTTCTCCTCTTCGAAAGTCGTTGCCCCCTTTCAGATTCAAGGATGTGGTTCACCTGCACCATCTCCACTGCCTAGAAGTTGAGTGTGGTGGGCAACTCATAATCCATGTAGGGTACTCCGACCCTTTCAAACTCCCAATGGTCCTCCGCATGTATCGTGATCAACTCGTTGCCCAATATAAATCTGACCATCCTATGTAGTGTGGAAGATACTGCTCCTGCCTGATGCAGCCAAGGCCTCCCAATCAGCAAGTTAAATAAGGCGTTGATATCCATGAGTTCAAACTCCATGGTAAAGGGCCTATCTGCAATTATGATCACCAAAGTGACCTCTCCCAGTGAATCTCTCCTGGCGTTGTCGAAGCCTCTAACATTGTGAGCACTTGGCTTGATCATCGAAGGATTCAGCTGCAGGCTATGGAATGTCCTAATTGGACATATATTCAGTGCCGATCCATTGTCGATCATGGCCCGCTTTACAATGAGATCTACACATTTCACGGTTATATAGAGCGGCTTAGTATGGTCACAACCCTCAGGTGGCAAATCCGCCACAGAGAAAGAGATAGCCTGGGGTGTAACGCCCTGGATCCGTGTTGTTCAATAAAGATATAACACGTCTCACGGAGGTTAGGCAAGGATCGTTAATCAATTATGATCGCTGGATAATCATCTAACTATAACCTGTCAGAGTGCACAATCTGATTCATCCAAAAAAATGTAACATTTAGAACTTAACTAGAATCATATGGTTCAACCCCCAATTAGACTTTAATACCTCAAATATTCAAAGTACTCAAATTCGAAACAAGATAACCTACAAGTCTAAGGAAGGTAATAGTAATCTTCCTCCCTATAAGCCTCAGCAGGATCTACCCCAGTAGTCGCCTCACCACGAGTATCTGAAAATCAAAACAAAACAACAGAGTGAGATACGAATATCTCAGCGAGTAGCACATGCATGCAGAAATAGTTAATCACAATTTAAAACTATGCATCGACAAACATTCCATATGGTTAAACAACTAACATCCATTTTCAAGTCCAAACCAAAACTTGTTTCAATCAGTCAAATCACATCTTAGTTAAGCACGGCAACACATCGATTGGTCAATGTCATGACTATCGTTTAGTTGATAAATTAAACATGCCAAGTAGACACTCCACACCTCCATGTACACAGTTCCGGCCTACTCAGGGTTTCGGAAACTCTGAAATGACGGCCTACTCAGGGTTTCGTCATCCAATGCAGGCCTACTCCCCGGGTTTCTGCATTGACAACCAGGCCTACTCAGGGTTTCTGGCTGCTCTACACCGGTCATGGCAACACACAAGGCCATGCAATTCCAACAACCAACAAATAACATTACATTACTAAGCTTAGACTCTGGATCTAGGACAATCTAAACCAAAACAGTAAAACATCGTATAATCTCAATTCCAACATTAAAGTAAAACCATTCATTCCACATCATGTATATCTCATCACAGTTCATCACCTGTCCCTCTGGACCAAACAGTATCTCAATACTTTCAGTATTTCTCATTTCCACAAACCATGCCATTTGAATACCAAAAGTCAATAGTTTTCTCAATTAGAACAGTGTATAAATTCGAGGAGAAAACAAACTAAGAACTACTAGTGTTTTGGTATCCAGCACAACATGTACAAAATAACCTAAACTCAACCTTAGAAGCCTTTAAGAATTTGCCACTAGAATTCTCCTAGGAATTTAATAAGAAATGCAGGTTCCAAGGTTACCAAACAAGTGATTGGTGAAGTGATATAAACCCCAAGACATCAAAATCCCCCTTGGTTCAGTCGGAAATCAAATTCGGCAAGTATAATTGGGTATGCGCTCACTTCCTGAAGTGAGCGCCAGGTGAGCGCCAGTCGGTGGATAGAAAACAGGCGAAAATTGACTATGCGCTCACTCGACGCTAAGTGAGCGCGAGCTGAGCGAGATAAAGGCGCGAGAAGAGCGCGGGATAGGCGCGAGATAGGCGCATCGATTTTAAGTGGGCGCGAGCTGAGCGCCAAGTGGGCGCAAGCTCGGCGCCAGATCAAAATTTCTATGTGCCTACTTCCCGAAGTGGGCGCAAGTGGGCGCCAAGTGAGCGGATACCCACTGCGATTTTCAAGTCTCTGTTATTTCGAGATCTACATGTCTGGCTGGTTTGTTTCGGTCTGTAATTGCTCCAATACACTCCCAATGCTCCCAGAAGACTTCCCAACCAATTTTGGATTTAATCTAAACATCTTTAATTTCAAATTAATTTTCAATCTGACGTTCGGACTCACAGTATTCCAGAAAACCCAGAACTCACAATACAACCATGGCATTCGAAATATGTCACAAAGAAAACTAACACCTCGGTTTTAAATCAGTGCTACTCACAAGTATACGCTTAATCCCAGAACAGAAGCTTATTCCACAACCGGCCGAGCACAACTTCCGGCTGCGCGCGAGGATGCAACTGTAGCTGAACGGATCCTCTGCTCGCGGGAGAAATAACCCGCAGAACTCCGACTCCAATAGCCTCCTAGTTGTTCTTGCGATCCTTGTTCTTCGTAGGCATAACCCTAATCGACATTACCAGCCGCAATCACCAAGTCGCCCAGTTCTCCAGATAACGAGACTAACGAAAGTATTTTCATAAGTATGATACGAGTATTCGTTTAAACCCAAACCCTACTTTCCCCTTTTGGTATATTTCCCTTGCGATACATACGCCGCCCGATCACTCTTTAACTCCTTGATCCTATGCGCGCTCGCCCACTGGAAACCCTACATGTTCCGGCCACTTAGGTTAACAAGCGCCCAAGCTATATTTTTAATAATCATAATAATAATAAAAACAAAAAAAAACTCACCAAAAATCAGGGTCTTACATGGGGTGCCATGATCACTGATACCACTGCTCCTCGTTGCTCAAGGTCGATGCTCGCTGGTACGTGTGCGTCCTCCAGGACCTTCATTAGCACTGCCTTGTGGTTTTCTGAATCAATCAGAAGTCGCATTATAGAGATTTGGGCAGGCACCTTGTTCAACTGCTAGAGGAGGTTGTACTTTGGAGTGAACACACTGTGGTGTAAATCTATGATTTCCTCTTCAGTGGCCCTTCCCTTTCTCTTGAGGGTCTGTGGCAGTTCTGTAACCATGTCCTTCCCTTTTTCTTTCCTCTTCGCTTTTGCTTCCGCTCCCTCCTCTGGTGCGGATGGGGGGTCTGTATTTACGTATTGACCGGATCGAGTGATTTGGTCGATTTCTGCACCAATGGTGGTGGTGGAGGTAGCTTGATGGTAGAAACGTTAGGTAGGGTAAGGTGGGGGTACCGCATTGTAGGGAAGCGGTCCAAGATGGAGTTGGGAGAGGTTGAGGGTGGGTGGTTCAAATGAAAGGGAGAAGGGGTCTTGTGGAGGCGAGTCCATGATCTCGTGGATGTTGAGGTTTAAAGGGCTAGGGTGAGAGATGGGGGTAGGGTAGAAGAATTCTTGGTCTTCAAATGGGTGGAAGTGCACCAGAGGGAGACCTGTAGGGGATTCACCGCCATCTCCTTCAATGACGTTCACTGTCTCACTTTCTTCTGTTGATGTGTCTTCTGAGTCTGTATCAGCGGACTCGTCCGAGCTCTCATACGGATCCGACAGGTTTGCGAGTTCAGGAGTGGATGGTGGTTCCTCTTCTTCTGTGGAATGAGGGGGGCCGAACCATTCACACATGTCGTATGGGAGGGGGCGGGATTAGACTCAAGTGATGACGAGTCGGCAGAGTATGCCAGATAGGGGTGTGGCTCCGATGTCGCAGACATGTACTCTGGCGGCCATTCGGTGGATAACTGGGGAGGCACCCTTGAACTGCCCACTGATGCGTCCGAGATCTGAGGTCTATCCCAGATCTGGAGTCCCCTGGAACTGCCCACTCCTTCTCTACGTGGAGGGGACGGGGAGTCGCTGATCCATCCACATTGTATTGGGTTCCATGGCCCCGTGACTTCTTCACTGCTTTGCGGTTCATCCTCGATCGTTCAGATGTAGACATCTGTATTCTCCTTAACTACAATTGTTGTCGAATCTATTCCTGTTCGAAGCTGCACTTTCACTGTCTGCCTTGGTCGGCCAATAAGTACTGAAGGGTCGAGCTGCCCGATGCCCTGATCACTGCTCACTTGATTCTCCATCCTACTAGTGGAGGCCTTTGAGTGATCTGGGAAAGGATTGGTAGTCACACCGGTTGCTGGAGTCTGAGCGGGTGGTGCTGGAGGATCGATCGTGATGCTCTTACTGTCGATCAGGTCCTGGATATCGTGCCTCAGATCCCAGCACCGATTGGTGTGGTGCCCTGGAGCACCAGAGTGATACTCGCACTGCTCAGCTGCATTATAACTTCTAGCGTTAACCAGTCTAGGATTTGGGGGCTTGACTTGCACGTACCCCTTCTTCAGCAAGGTAGGCACAAATTCTGCTGGCGCATATGGGAGTGGAGTGAAAACCCGTTTCATCCTGGCCTCCATTTCTTCTCTCGTCCTTCTTACCCCTTGGTAAGCTGCCTGCCCGGTCCCTTGAGGTGCCACTGCCTCCGGTCCTTGGGAGAAGTGGCGGGGTTGTGTGGGGTATACATAGTTGACGGCCTGCTGTTCCTGCCTCCTGGGCTCTTGCCCCTGACTTTTGCTAGCCTGTCTTGTTACTGGTCTTCTGGGTGCAGCACTCTACCCACTGCCATCTATCTTTCCAGCCCTCATTGCGTCTTCAATCCGATCCGCGGTCAAGACCAGGTCATTGAAGTTTAACGTACTCTGCCCCAGTAGCAAAGTGAAGAAAGGTTGGCCCAATGATGCAATGAACAGGGATGTCATCTCCTGTTCCAACAATGGTGGCTGTACCAATGCTACCAATTCCTTCTAGCGCTTGGCGTATTCTCTCACTGACTCCTGGCTCTTCTTAGCCAACCTCTGCAATTCTGCCCTTGTCTGAACTATCTGACTATTTAGGCGGTATTGTTGGATGAAGATGGCCGCCAAATCATTCCATATCTTGATCTTGGCCTTGTCCAAACTCAAAAACCAGGAGTAAGCAGCCCCAGTTAATGACTTCTGGAAGAACTGCACCATGATCCGTTCCTCCTTAGCATACTGGCACATGTCGTCAGAATAAGACCTCAGATGGTTTAGTGGGCAACCCGTGCCGTCAAACTGGTGCAACTCCAGGCACTTGAACTTAGCTGGGAGCCAGATGTCAGAAAAGAAGCAGAGGTTTTCAAGCGTGGCCTCGCTCTGCACTGTACTGGGTTGGAGCTGTTTGAGAAACTATCTCATGGTGGCCAGTTCTGCCTTGTTTTCTTCTCTTACTACTATCAGTTTCTCCTCAAACTGCACCTCCTGGGTTCTGTACCAGTCTTCATCATCCTACCCCAGATGGACAGGTAAAAACTGATCCTGCTATGGTATGTGGAATGGAGCTGCTGGTGGTGGCGGTGGTGGTGCCACGGGAGGGGGATGTACTGGATGTGGTGGTGGTGCCACCTCTGCTGGTGGCGGCAACTGCGGTTGCAGCTGGTGGGCGGCTGGCACCACTGGGGGACTTGTTTTAATTCTCTTAGCTTTGCCATTAGTTCTTGGATGGCAGAACCCATACTGTCGATCCTCTGTTGCATTTCATTCACTACTTGAGCATGGCTAGATTCTACTGGATGTTGCCCCGGCGGTGTCTACTCTTCTGGCTGATCCATATCGAGTCTTTTCCTCGATCTTAGCAGGTACGGACTTCTGGAAGCAATTTTGGGTACCTGGTGGACAATTGACAGGCATTAGTGCAATTTTACACAAATTGGTTATGCAACTCATTTGATAGAATTTGTTCCTTCAATTTATGCTGATTTTTTTTTTGATTGGATTTAGACTAACCGATCTATTTTCGCTACCCTAAGGCAACAAGGGAAGAGAACCTGATTATTTTGAAGGCTGATCTATTTTAGATGCCCGTAGGCAGCTAGGAAAGAGAACCCTAATGACCAAATCTATTTTAGCTACCCACAGGTAACTGGGAGAAAGAACCCTATTTTTTCTGAAAGTTAATTTTTCTTAAAGCTGATCTATTTTAGTCACTTAGGAGCGACTGGGAAAGAGAACCCGGTTCTACTGAAAGCTGATCTATTTTAGCCATTTGGGAGTGGCTGGGAAAGAGAACCCAGTTTGACTGGTCTGTTTTAGCCACCTGGGCAAGGGAAGAGAACCTTGGGTTAAGCTAATCTATTTAAGCCGTCTAGCCAAGGGAAGAGAACCTTCAACTTAGGGGAATTTTTTTGAACTCAGTATCACAGGGTTGGACCACGCATGGTCATAAAGGGGGCTGAAAAACAGCACTCAGGGTTGCCTTGACCAAATCCCGACTCATCCATCGGTGGTTTTGGCGATACAAAGATTCATCTAGTAGTACCCGAACACTCCGCAGCCAATATCCGATTCAACCACCGGCGGCTTTGGTGTCACTAAAAGGGGTAGGCTATTCCAGGACGCTCTTCCACCAATATCCGACTCATCCGTCGGCGGTTTCGGTGCCCTAAGATTTCGGCTAGTAGTACCCGGACGCTCCGCAGCCAATATCCGATTCACTCACCGGCGGCTTTGGTGTCACTGAAAGGGGTAGGTTATGCCAGGACGCTCCTCCACCAATATCTGACTCATCCGTCGACAGTTTCGGTGCCCTAAGATTAGACCGAATGATCTCGAAAAGATGCAGACGGATGTGATCTGAGCTCAAAGTCTTGGGTGTTTTTAACACTTGCCAGGTTTTGCAATCTCAATGGGAGAGATGCAATCAAAGGAAATCAGGTGGTCGCCACGACAAGGAATATTGTATTTATCTGAGAAGAGATGGTCTGTTAGAAACCGAGTTGCCCTATTTTGGAGGGAATCAATTCTTTTTATTTCAATTTCTTGTTTCGTTAAGTCCGAACAACATAGCAGAGTGAAAATAAATTCATGCTTTAATCAAAAAGTGCCGCCATGGCACAAAGTACATCAACTTTCATAACAAAATACAACAAAGCCACAGTCTAGCTAGGTTGGTCATCATCACAGTGGGAGGACATGTCTTGCCTTCTCAAGGCTCACAGAAGCATGTTCCGCAAACGTCGGTCCTCCTCTGCGCGCTTGCGCACTAATTCCATTTCATGTTGCAAGGCCATATTGGCTGCCTACTCTCCCGTTCCAAATCCACATAAGCTGAATGGATATGGGAGTGGGTCTCCTGCAGTTTGGCCACCCTGTCCCTATATGTGTTAGAGGGCGGAACTGGAATGTCGCTTGAAGCAACAGGCTGAAAAGGTGGGGGGCCGCCGTGGCCAAACTCCCGAGCTATCCACTGCTTGTAGTCACGAAAGTGTGATTCGATGAAGACGTCTTCTCGATACACGCACACCATCTTCCACTCCATCTGCAATTATGTCCGTAGTCCCTTAGTGAGTGGACCAATCAAGTTGCCCAAGTCATCCTCGACCGGGATTCCCTACGGTTTCCCAAACTGTCTCAGAACCTAAATCGGATAGTATGGCATATCATGGGTAAGGCTTATCAGGGCAAGGCCCTCTCTTTTCTTGAAAGCTATAATGGGGGTGTAGGGGATGTTGTATGTGCCCCACCATCGAATGTCTATTTCTCCCTTCAGGTGGAGAAAGTGGTTGAACCAATCCTCACGAGCAGGTAGGTCTGGTTTGATCTCTCTTCGGGCCAGCCATATGATGTTATCATAGGCTAACCCATAATGTGCAATGACAAGTGATGACACCATCAGGTGGTCTTGAAGCCAAATATGGAGAAGGGGAGCGCACCCTTGAAACCTCCGAGTTCCGTTTTTGGACAAAGCCAGGGAATGGAACAGTTGAGCTAGGATCAGTGGCATGAGTCGGTATCCTACCCTAAGTTGATCCACAATTTCCATGAAGGCCAAGTTAATGGTGTCTCCCCCAGTTGGAAAGAAAATTTGCGACAGAACCACAAGGGTGAAGGTGTACAACCAAGCCCGGGGTCTTTCCTGCTTTTTGTTTCTTATTTTCTCAGCAAGGAATGTTTTGGAGACCCTAGTGAATGATTTGTCACCTCCTAAGGTCTGGAATTCTCCCCTTGAGAGGCCAAAGCGCAAGCTTCATTTTTGTAGCTTTATTTGAGACTTGGCCTAGCGGGTTCTCCTAAGTCGCGAAATCGGAGGAACAGGTCAAGTTCCTCAATTGTGGGAGTCAACTCATTGATCCTAAATCGAAACACTGAAAGCTAGGGATCCCAGAAAGGCAAGGCTGCTTGGATCGTATCCCAGTTAATTGACACATTTAATAGGGACAAAGTCTTTCCCATATGGTATTTGTGCTCCCATTCAATCTGCTCACTCCCTTGGAGCTACCTTGTCCAAGAATGGATCCAGGGGGTATCCCAGGCACATTTCTCTATCCTAGGGAAGCGGGTTCTCTCAGATGAGGATAAGGATGCCATGCCAACTATCCGATCGAAATTCCAAATCAATTTAGGGTTCCACACCAAACTCTCAATCAGTTCTAAGACATGCATAATCTTAAGCAAAAGGACTAACCACTAGTAGTTTTAACATCCTTCTCAGAATAAAGCAGAAAACTAAAACAGTGCGGAATTTAACTCAGGCACACATGGTGTGTGGTCCTAAGGGTTGGCGCCAGTTGAGGCGCGACTCCTAGACATACTTGTGTAGAGGAGCACATCCAAGTCCTGATCAGCGGACTTAAGGCTGTTGGGAGCCAAAAGGACTGCAAAGAATTCATCCTTAAGGCTGTTGGGAGCCAAAATGAAGGATACAAATTGCTTCTAAAGCGGGTAGGCTAAAAATTCCTAGATCTAGGGTTTAATGCCCATGTTCTAATCTGGCATGCTTTCATTTGTTTGTCTGATTTGGCCAGCTTTCGTCTTCTCTAAAAGACCAATCTGGACTTAAAGTGATCCCGGCGGACTCTAATGGGTCAAGACCCATAGCATACAGGACTCAATGCATGGATCTGGGGTGGCTCCCCTAATCAAAGTTAGGCTAGCTTCCTAAATTAGAGCTGAGGTAGCCTAGAATCTAGGGTTTACTCAATTTGATACAAAAAAGCTGGGGTTGCTGCCCCTAATGGACTTTGGATTTTATTCCGATTTTACTCCTCTTGTATTCATCATTCACAACATACTCACCTTCGCATGCTCAACGCGTGGTTTACTCAGAGATGTTGGGTGGGGAAGGATACCCAGCCGAAGACATAAGCCTACAAGGGTCTGGACCAGTACTGGATCCTTGCGTGCCACGGCAAGAAACATGTGGTGCTAATGGACTCCAGAAAACTGGGGGGATGGGTTTACCCTGCTTTCCCCGGCAAGCCACGGGAGCGTAGGTGCTAATACCATCCCAAAGATCAATTCATAGGAATAAGAAGGGTAGGCTGCTAGAGAGGTCTAAGTCTTGGTAAAGAAGTTGCAATTTCTGTATTTCACTCATTCATTCGGGGTCGGATCATCCACGCAGTCTCCCTCGTGCGTGTCACCCCACGCAGTTTATCACACAAGAAACTGGAAATTAAATTCATCCACGGTGTGGTGGCGTGCCCATGTGTGCAGTTGGGCTGCGTGCTGTGTCTACACGGGTGAGTTTTGTCTAGATTTTGTTGATAAAGGGATTGTTACAGTCTCGTATAGTAAGGTGCAGAATTGGTACGCAATACTAGGTTCCAGGAGAATCCCCAGGTAAGTGCAGGTTCACAGGGGACCGCTTAAATCCCACTTGCCTTAGGCAATTATCTAGTCCTTTTGACAAGACTCCCCAGAACGCGTAATTACGCATATTCTGTATCTTACAAAACGAGGTAGCAAGAACCCTACATATCAACTAAATCCCTCTTACGCTGACTCATCTAACCAGGGTCCTACTGGGCTAAGAAGTCCCTAGTGGAGTCGCCAGGTTGTGCACGCGTCGGAAACGCCTCACGGGAAAATTTCGGAGTCGCCACTGCCTGATGGGGTGCAAGTGGACACCTGGTGCCTAATCTTGTCTATTGGGCTGGTCTACGACTTGAGATTCTGAGAAAGGTCTCTGTTGCGGTCTAGGGATGTCCGTAGACACCCCAGTCCACCCCGTCGGATGACGGGTCCCGTGGGTTCCCTGGTTTGAGTCAACTTGCTTTGGTTCTCACCCGATACCTAATCTAGCATGCCATTTGGTTAAGTCTGGCGGGACCACCTGAGTGGTGTGGGTCCCTTTAATTGATTTTATCTTGCTTATTTAGGTGATCTGAGTCTGACTTGGTGGGCCCCGTTGGAAGGCCCACGGTGTCCCTAGTGGGCTTTGTTAAGCCAATGTATCCCCTGGTGGGCCTCACTCTAACCTGAGCGGCCCTTTGGGTTTAGGTTTAGTGAATTAATTTTATTTTGAGGTTTAATTCAAGAATTTACATGGCTTTCATGCAAAAGTGGGTCGGCCTCGGTTTGCGGGCCCTTAGGTGGGCCCCCAAGATAGTTACCAAAAATATTTTTAGATTTATCTTGTTTTAAAATTGCCAAAGTGAGTAGGACATTGGGCTTGGGGCCCGTAGTCCAAATTTGGGCTCGAAAGCCCAGTTCCTTGAGGCTTAGGGTTTGCACCCTTCCTTGCTTCGGTTAATGGGCTTCGACGGGCCCGATAGGCCCTAACCCTGGGTCTCGGCCAAACCTGTAAAACCCCAGTTTTGAGTAGAAAAAAAATATAAAAAAATAAAATAATAAACAATATAAAATAGTAGATAAAATAAAATATATGCAAAAGTATGAACACATGGATTTATGGACAGGCTTAATCAAAATTTATTTATTGCTGGAGATTTGTGGTCATTAGTTGTCAAAGAGAATAAGCTTAAGTGGATGCGGGAAAATGTAGGGTTTTCAGTGGGCGAGCATGCACAGGATCAAGGCTGTTAAAAGGTTGTCGTGCGGCAATACATATGGGAGCGTGTGGAAGGTATATATACTAAAGGGGAAATTAGGTTTTTGGTTTTCGAATGCTCGCATTGTATTTTTGTAACTGAAGAAGTTTGGGGTTTTGCGGCTACTGGTGTGGCGATTAGGGTTTCGCTGGGAAGAGACGAGAACAGTGAGAGATCCGACTGGATTAGTGGAGTCGGAGATCCAGATTTCAGTGGGTTTTTCCTCTCGCGAGCATAGGATCCGTCGGCTACAGTTGCATCCTCGCGCGCAGCCGGAAGTCGTGCTCTGCCGGTTGTGGAATAGGCTGTTGTTCTAGGATTAAGCGTATACTGGTGAGTAGCACTGATTTAAAACCGAGGTTTTAGTTTTCTTCGTGACATATTTCGAATGCCATGGTTGTATTGTGAGTTCTGGGTTTTTCTGTAATACCGTGAGTCCGAACGTTAGATTGAAAAATTAAATTGAAATTAAAGATGTTTAGATTAAATCCAAAATTGGTTGGGAAGTCTTCTGGGAGCATTGGGAGTGTATTGGAGCAATTACAGACCTAAACAAACCAGCCAGAATTGGAGATCTCGAAATAACAGAGACTTGAAAATCGCAGTGGGTATCCACCCACTTGCGCCCACTTCGGGAAGTAGGCGCTTAGAAATATTGATCTGGCGCTCTTCTCGCGCCTTTCTCTCGCTCAGCTCGCGCCTAATTAAAATAGATGCGCCTATCTCGCGCCTATCCCGCGCCTTTATCTCGCTCAGCTCGCGCTCACTTAGCGTCGAGTGAGCGCATAGTCAATTTTCGCCTGTTTTCTATCCGCCGACTGGCGCTCACTTCAGGAAGTGAGCGCATACCCAATTATACTTGCCGAATTTGATTTCCGACTGAACCAAGGGGGATTTTGATGTCTTGGGGTTTATATCACTTCACCAATCACTTGTTTGGTAACCTTGGAACCTGCATTTCTTATTAAATTCCTAGGAGAATTCTAGTGGCAAATTCTTAAAGGCTTCTAAGGTTGAGTTTAGGTTATTTTGTACATGTTGTGCTGGATACCAAAACACTAGTAGTTCTTAGTTTGTTTTCTCCTCGAATTTATACACTGTTCTAATTGAGAAAACTATTGACTTTTGGTTTCATTTGTTTGGTAAATTCCGAATGTATTGTCTTATTTTAAATAACTGTGTTTTGTATTCAAATGGCATGGTTTGTGGAAATGAGAAATACTGAAAGTATTGAGATACTGTTTGGTCCAGAGGGACAGGTGATGAACTGTGATGAGATATACATGATGTGGAATGAATGGTTTTACTTTAATGTTGGAATTGAGATTATACGATGTTTTACTGTTTTGGTTTAGCTTGTCCTAGATCCAGAGTCTAAGCTTAGTAATGTAATGTTATTTGTTGGTTGTTGGAATTGCATGGCCTTGTGTGTTGCCATGACCGGTGTAGAGCAGCCAGAAACCCTGAGTAGGCCTGGTTGTCAATGCAGAAACCCGGGGAGTAGGCCTGCATTGGATGACGAAACCCTGAGTAGGCCGTCATTTCAGAGTTTCCGAAACCCTGAGTAGGCCGGAATTGTGTACATGGAGGTGTGGAGTGTCTACTTGGCATGTTTAATTTATCAACTAAACGATAGTCATGACATTGACCAATGTTGGTATTTGATTTTGTTTGACATGATATGTTTTATTCGCTGGTTTGTTGGTATTTATGGTTCATGGAATATTGTTTATCGATTATTGGGTATTGTACCTCCCGCCGGTGTAGAGCAGCCAGAAACCCTGAGTAGGCCTGGTTGTCAATGCAGAAACCCGGGGAGTAGGCCTGCATTGGATGACGCAGTCATTTCAATATCCGAAACCTTGAGTAGGCCGGATATACATTTGGAGGCGTGGGCATGGTTATGAGAAGACTTTGTGTTATATGACATTGGTATACCTGGAATTATATCTTGAGATACGAAATTATGGTTATTCGCTATGTTGTTGTCAATTAATCTTTATTTTATCGAATTCTTCGGGATTGGAAACGGATTGTTATTGTTTGATTTACCTGATGGTTTTCCGCACTGATATGAATTGGATTATTGAAGTTTAGTCGGATTATTCGGAATATGCGTATTATCATCATTGTACATGGTTATAATCGTGGCATGTTTTAGAACTGAAATAAATGTATTTGTGCATGCATGTGCTGCTCACTGGGATATTCGTATCTCATTCCGTATTGTTTTGTTTTGTTTTCAGCTGCTCCTGGAGAGGACGATACTTGCGGGTAGTTACTTGGTCATGTGAGTTTATTTTCGTTTGGGATTATTTTAGCGCACTCTGTTATATAGTTATTGTTGTATTCATGTTTTTCCTTCACTCTGATATTGCGATCCTGTGTTTTAAATTAACCTCCGGGGATGAGTTACGGTGTTATTTCGTGACTCGGATCCGGGGCGTTACAGAGATGGTATCCGAGAATTATCAGAGTTATAAAAGGAAACACGACATAGGAATAGGAAAACTCTAGGATGGCCTTGGGGGTTGTGTGCTCGTTAGATAGCATTCCTTAAATAGGAAATATAGGCTGAGAGTGCTATTTCTTTAGATCTAGCTGTAATCAATATGGTTAAAGGTAAGATACTTGATCTTCTATGTTTTATCTAGAGGGTATGTTATGGTTTGTTATTTGTGATATAATGCATTACTATTATTATTATTATTATCATCATTATAAATTATGCATGATTAAGGAAAAGTTATTGAATTTTCATTCAAAAGGAATTGAGGATTCTGAGAAGTAGTTAGTTTTGAGATAAACATTAAAATGAATACGTGGAAGTTATGAGATGATTTTAATTGCTGAATTCATATATTTGAAGCTTGAAATTGGTGATGGTTGATTAAGCATGCGAGCTATTGTATGCTTAATTGGATGATGAGCCAGATGTATATAGTCATACTTTAGTAGTGTGAGGCATCAGCCAATGCTGAACACATGCTTGGGTATTAAGTTTTATACAAATGGTTTACGTAATGGTAATATTTATAAGTATTTGAGAAATTTGTTGTGTGAAATAATTACTTAAGTTAAGCCAGAAGAGGATCTACATGAATTCTTCTCTATCCTTCATATAGGTGCACATATTTGAAAGGGTGGGTGACAGCAAGTTATGTTGTCTTCTTCTGAGCTATTTTATTTTACTAGTAGGTATGAATATGGGGAATAAGAAATTTTAAGTGGTTATATTCATAAGGATTATTGAAAATTCATGGGTAAGTTTGGAAAATTATTAAATGCGTAGCGGAAGCGTGGTGAATTTAGAAGGCAAGGATGAGATCACATTAGAAAAAATAAAATAAAATATTTCTCCACCAGGATAGAATGTAAGTAAGCATGAGGGTGCACTTGAGTTTGGTGGTATGACCTTATTGGCTTGAAGTTTAAGAGATTTTCAGATTACAATAGTTGGGGAGGATATCTTATTTTCCGCAGTATCTGGTTATAATATAAGAGGATGAATGGATCTATGGAGAGATTTTATTTTTACATTTATTATTATCCAGCTTGAAACATCCTAGTCATTTTATATGTATCATTATTAGGTTATAAAAGTGCCATGGGATAAGATCACTACAGTTATGGTTGGTTAGTGGAATATTATGGGTACTAGTAGAAATTAGCTTGTGAATTTACCAGACATGGGGATGGTGGGATTTTAGCTTTAATGCCTATGAAGTCAGAATTAACCTAGCGTAGTTGGGAGAGATTGTTACCGAATTCAGCTTGAGGCACACTAGAGAATTAGGGAAAGGAGATAAGCCTACTAGCGGCTTGATTTCAAGAATGGTTTATTAAGATTTGGAGGCAGGGTATGTGTGCCAGGTGATGAAAACAAAATATAAATAAATAAATAAATAATATGGAGTGAATGAGTGCTATTTATTTCAGAAATTTTATGGATGTGCTTTAATATAAAAGCAAGTAAATAGATGCTGAAATAAGATTTTAAATGACATGGTTAAACCTAAAGAGAGTTTTAGAATGTATTAGAGGAGGTATAATTATTTCTTAGTGCATTGGTATTGCAAGGGTATAAGTTGTAGGAATTTCTTTTTATGTGAAAAAAATTATGTCTGGAGTTAATTGGAAATGTATTGAGGAATAAATGTAGAAATCCAAGTTAAATAAGAGAGGTGGAATTTAGGGTCTCCATTTAAGTGAATGGAAAGTTTTTGAAGGAAGAAATATGTTTTATTTTAGAAGTAAGGACATAAGGTAAGTTTTTTTTTTTTTAAAGGGAGAAATCTGTTGGTTGATCTTAAAATGAGCTAAACCATTCTGAATAGGGTTAAATTCTGAATTTTTAAGGATCCCGACGAAATTTTGCAGGAAGGATATCTCCATTAGCTACTCTCATTGGCCCGTAAGTGAGTTCTGTTAAAATTGTTGAATACTAGATTGAAGAATGAAACACACATAGTGGTGGATTGAGTTTAGCACGGGTTGTGTGAAGTTGTTTTGGTTTATTATCCATGGGAGAGATAAATATCAAATTCAAATTGATGCACATCAGAGAATTGGTAAAGAAAGGGGGAGAGATTGCTAGAGATTTTGGTTTCAAGAATGCTCTATTGAGGTTAGAGGCAAGGCCTAAGTGCGGGATAATGCGAAGATTAGTAAATTAATATTTGGAGATCAGTTAGTTTAGATATTGAGTTTGTCATGAGTAAGTGTTACAAATCATAGTGAGGTGTGAGTCAATGTTTTGTGGTAGCAAAATGCAATGAGGTGTGAGTTAATGTTTTGTGGTAGAATAATGCAAGGGAGTGATATAAACAAGTGCAATCAGCAAAGGAGTGAAGGAGATGCCTAGGATATGCTCATTTTGGTTATCATTTCATGATTTGAAATTTCGAGGACGAAATTTTTTGAAGGAGGGAAGAATGTAAAACCCCAGTTTTGAGTAGAAAAAAAAATATAAAAAAATAAAATAATAAACAATATAAAATAGTAGATAAAATAAAATATATGCAAAAGTATGAACACATGGATTTATGGACAGGCTTAATCAAAATTTATTTATTGCTGGAGATTTGTGGTCATTAGTTGTCAAAGAGAATAAGCTTAAGTGGATGCGGGAAAATGTAGGGTTTTCAGTGGGCGAGCATGCACAGGATCAAGGCTTTTAAAAGGTTGTCGTGCGGCAATACATATGGGAGCGTGTGGAAGGTATATATACTAAAGGGGAAATTAGGTTTTTGGTTTTCGAATGCTCGCATCGTATTTTTGTAACTGAAGACGTTTGGGGTTTTGCGGCTACTGGTGTGGCGATTAGGGTTTCGCTGGGAAGAGACGAGAACAGTGAGAGATCCGACTGGATTAGTGGAGTCGGAGATCCAGATTTCAGTGGGTTTTTCCTCTTGCGAGCATAGGATCCGTCGGCTACAGTTGCATCCTCGCGCGCAGCCGGAAGTCGTGCTCTGCCGGTTGTGGAATAGGCTGTTGTTCTAGGATTAAGCGTATACTGGTGAGTAGCACTAATTTAAAACCGAGGTTTTAGTTTTCTTCGTGACATATTTCGAATGCCATGGTTGTATTGTGAGTTCTGGGTTTTTCTGTAATACCGTGAGTCTGAACGTTAGATTGAAAAATTAAATTGAAATTAAAGATGTTTAGATTAAATCCAAAATTGGTTGGGAAGTCTTCTGGGAGCATTGGGAGTGTATTGGAGCAATTACAGACCTAAACAAACCAGCCAGAATTGGAGATCTCGAAATAACAGAGACTTGAAAATCGCAGTGGGTATTCGCCCACTTGGCGCCCACTTGCGCCCACTTCGGGAAGTAGGCGCTTAGAAATATTGATCTGGTGCTCTTCTCGCGCCTTTCTCTCGCTCAGCTCGCGCCTACTTAAAATAGATGCCCCTATCTCGCGCCTATCTCGCGCCTTTCTCTCGCTCAGCTCGCGCTCACTTAGCGTCGAGTGAGCGCATAGTCCATTTTCGACTGATTTCTATCCACCGACTGGTGCTCACCTGGCGCTCACTTCAGGAAGTGAGCGCATACCCAATTATACTTGCCGAAATTGATTTCCGACTGAACCAAGGGGGATGTTGATGTCTTGGGGTTTATACCACTTCACCAATCACTTGTTCTGGTAACCTTGGAACCTGCATTTCTTATTTAATTCCTAGGAGAATTCTAGTGGCAAATTCTTAAAGGCTTCTAAGGATGATTTTAGGTTATTTTATGCATGTTGTGCTGGATACCAAAACACTAGGAGTTCTTAGTTGTTTTCTCCTCGAATTTATACACTGTTCTAATTGAGAAATTATTAACTTCTGGTTTTATTTGTTTGGAAAATGCTGGATGTATTGTCTTGTTATAAATAACTGTGTTTTGTATTCAAATGGCATGGTTTGTGGAAATGAGGAAATACTGAAAGTACTTGAGGTACTGCTTGGTCCAGAGGGACAGATGATGAACTGTGATGAGTTTTACATGATGTGGAATGAATGGTTTTACTTTAATGTTGAAATTGAGATTATACGATGTTTTACTGTTTTGGTATAGCTTGTCCTGGATCTAGAGTCTAAACTTAGTAATGTAATGTTATTGTTGGTTGTTGAAATTGCATGGCCTTGTGTGTTGCCACGACCGGTGTAGAGCAGCCAGAAACCCTGAGTAGGCCTGGTTGTCAATGCAGAAACCCGGGGAGTAAGCCTGCATTGGATGACGAAACCCTGAGTAGGCCGTCATTTCAGAGTTTCCGAAACCCTGAGTAGGCCGGAACTGTGTACATGGAGGTGTGGAGTGTCTACTTGGCATGTTTAATTTATCAACTAAACAATAGTCATGACATTGACCAATGTTGGTGTTTGATTTTGTTTGACATGATATGTTTTATTCGCTGGTTTGTTGGTATTTATGGTTCATGAAATATTGTTTACTTATTATTGGGTATTGTACCTCCCGCCGGTGTAGAGCAGCCAGAAACCCTGAGTAGGCCTGGTTGTCAATGCAGAAACCCGGGGAGTAGGCCTGTATTGGATGACGCAGTCATTTCAATATCCGAAACCCTGAGTAGGCCGGATATACATTTGGAGGCGTGGGCATGGTTATGAGAAGACTTTGTGTTATATGACATTGGTATATCTGGAATTATATCTTGAGATACGAAATTATGGTTATTCGCTATGTTGTTGTCAGTTAATCTTTATTTTATCGAATTCTTCGGGATTGGAAACGGATTGTTATTGTTTGATTTACCTGATGGTTTTCCGCACTGATATGAATTGGATTATTGAAGTTTAGTCGGATTATTCGGAATATGCGTATTATCATCATTGTACATGGTTATAATCGTGGCATGTTTTAGAACTGAAATAAATGTATTTGTGCATGCATGTGCTGCTCACTGGGATATTCGTATCTCATTCCGTATTGTTTTGTTTTGTTTTCAGCTGCTCCTGGAGAGGACGATACTTGCGGGTAGTTACTTGGTCATGTGAGTTTATTTTCGTTTGGGATTATTTTAGCGCACTCTGTTATATAGTTATTGTTGTATTCATGTTTTTCCTTCACTCTGATATTGCGATCCTGTGTTTTAAATTAACCTTCGGGGATGAGTTACGGTGTTATTTCGTGACTCGGATCCGGGGCGTTACAAAACCATACAATTCACCCATGTCATGCCACACAACAAGTTCGGGTGGGCCACATTGGCCCACCCGGTTCGAATAGTTAATTTTGCTTACATTGCTTAATTGCATGCACAAGAAGTTTATTGGGCTTGGTGGGCCCCATTGGAAGGCCCACTAATGTTCCAAGTTGGACCGGCGGCCCAAGTCCCATGTGGGGTTTCAGAGTGACCCGGACACCCTATTGGTTTGTCAAGTTTGATTGAAAACATCACGCAAACATATCCAAGATCAAAGAACATAAAAAAGGCATTTTTTTCCTTGTAGCCGGCCTTCTTGGTCGGCTATACACCGGCCATAGGTGATCCGGCAACTCAAAATTGCATTTTTCGGGGCTTATGCAATTGGGGTGGTTATGGGATTCCAAAGCTGTTGGGGACAGCAACAAATAATGAAGGCTTGCTGCTGTCCCCAGCAGCAGGCCTCTTGTACCATGACAAAGGGGTGTTATGGAGTAATGGGAAGCATGCTTGGACACTTAGGTAGGCCTGCTGGATGCCCTGGAACAGCAATTGGCATGGGTCTTTGAAGCTTGCTAAGTAAACTTACAAGGGGTAGAGGGGATCATGCTCATGGGCTAGGGGTTATCCACGAAAATGGGCTCCCTACCCGCCAAGAATGTGAGGCTTTTGTGACTACGGTGTATGAATGAGGAAGCCGAACACATGCACATGTAATCAAACGAGCAAGAATAGCATGGCATGCATATTTACGCACAAAGAAGGAAAACACAACATGCTGTAAAAAGTAGTGGGGGCAGTAAGCTTGGGGAGAAGGGAACATGCATCCATGCTTTAAAGAAACCAAATAAAGGGAAAGAAAAACATGGCATGTGAGTTGAAATTGTCTTGGGGAAGACATGATACTGCTGCCGCCAACCATAAGCCCAAAGCTAACCCACATGCTTACTAAGCTAACAGGAAAGTAAACGAAAAAGAATGGGTGAAGGAGGGGTGCTGCTGCTGCTCCTAGCAGCAGCCAAGGTGAGTCATGACTGTAGTGAGGTGGGTGGCATGTTGTCATTCAACAAACAAAACAAAAAAAACAGCAGCTACTAAGCATCAAGAAACTCTCTCACCAAAGGCTCAATAGGACAGCCTATGCTCAAATATGCATATGGAGACACCTCGGGAGTGGTGGGTAAGCACCTCCACCTGACACTTGGGGTGGGGGTGCCTTGGGGGTTCGAATGTAGTGACAAAGCTGCTGGGAACAGCAGTAACATAAGGGCTTACTGCTGTTCCCAGCGGCAGCCTATATACATCACTGCAAGGGGTGGTAGGAGGTGGTGGGAGCACGCTTGAGCTACAAGAGAAACAGTAAAATAACAAAGGCCGGGGAAGCATGAATCAAGGCATGCAGCAGCAACATGTTAGCTTGGTAATCCAACCCAAAAAAAACAGCAAATAGGCTTGAGGTGGGGATCATGCTCGTACATAAAAAAACAGCAAGGAAGGAAGGGTGAGGGGAGTATGCTGATGTACCAACACAGGGATACAGGTTTACCATACTCATCTGAACAGTCACATTAGCATGGGGATGCACTCACTTCCAAATATGCAAGGTGGAAGACATATGAATCATCAAAACAACAACATGTGGGAAGCATGCATTAGCCATGAGGAGGAAATAGATGAGCAAAACAGCAACGTATTGATAGGGGTTAGTGAGCATGCTGCAGCTACAACCAAGAACAGCAAAAAAAAATAGAGGTACGGCCAGCAGAGAAAACACCAAAAGAAGTGTAGGAAAAAGTGAGAAAATAGAAGAATGGAGAAGGGAAGTGGGGGGTCATTATGGGGGTACATTAGATGAAGGCTTAGAAGGAACATGCTCCTTCTTTTGTTGGATAAAAAAACACTACTGGAAACCAAAAAATCCAGCAATTTACCAGGGTACTTGACCCACCTTTATCAACTAGAACCTTCCTCTCCCTCACCCCAAAACCAAACATGAGGTCTCTCTCACCATTAGAGACCTTAATGTGGTGGAATGGAGAAACAACCCATGCTAGAACTTCATGGGAAAAGGTTCAAACCAGGAGAAAAAAAAACCAGCTTGGTGAATCTTTAAAAAAACTCAATTTAATATATGTTAAACCAAATGTAACCAGCAACCTCACCTGGTGGTTCTTGAGCCTTGAAGTAGGGTGGAGGCACCTTCTTGAAGGTGGACAACAGCTAGAGCTTGCCTCCTCTTGCACCAACAGCAACCAATCACTTTTTGTGGTAGAAGAGAGGTGGAGAAGAAGAAGAATGCAAGAGATGAAGTGGCCTTGTAATGGTGTGTGGGGTGGGTGGAGGCAAAGGTTGTTGGAAAAGATAGGATTCGGCTCCAGAAAAAGAGGGAAAAGAGGTCTCAAACCAATGAAATGAGCCAACCGCTTTGAAGGGGGCGGCTGGTGGTATTTATAAGGAAATTTAATGTATCCGACCATATAGGTCAGATACACTACATCCTTAGTGTATCCGACCTATATGGTCGGCTACACTAAGGGTTACATGTATCCGATATTAAATATCGGATACATAACATAATGATTTCAAAATTTAATGCCGCCGCGGATTTGTCGGGCAATCGGCGCGAATCTCGCTGACTGATCTCCTTGTATTCGATGAATAGTGTCGGATATACATAAAGGTATGTGTATCTGACATATTTGGTCGGATACAAAGGGAAAAAATTACGGATTTGCCCCTCAACTTGACCGACTTGACCAATTCAACCGATTTGACACTTTTGGATATCTACGGATTGCCCCCTGCGAATTTTGGTTTAGCCCCTGAGCTATTTGACAATTTTTGGATATTTAAAGATTTCCCCCTGAGATATTTTGCTGCGTTTGCTGCCACATGCGCAGTTTTTGCGCCACATGTATAGTTTCCGGTTTTGCTGCTCGGAAACTTCGGCAGCTCATATCTCCTTCATCCGAACTCTGATTTGAGCAAACTCAGTTGCGTTAGAACCGTATCAGAGCCCTATATCCAACGACATAGGGCTAAGCACCTGGCACGGGGTTCGGCAAAAAGTCAACTTTCGACTCCCTTTTAAGTTTCACTGGCCTGCAGAACCTTCATCCGGACTCCGATTCCAGCAAACTCAGTTGGGCTGGACTCGTGTCGAGATTCTCTATCCATTGAGATAAAGCAAGGTAGCCAATTTTCACTTGATCAAAAAGTCAACTTTTCACCTCTCAAGGTTTGACTTTTTAGCCGGGTTTTGCATTTCCGGCCCTTCCAAGAGCGCAAAAATGATGTGCTTACATTGGGTGACCGTGGTTGCACTAAGCTGGGGCAGTGCCATCCTCTCTACATAGAATGGTCCGATTCAACTCCGTGAATGAGCTGATAACAGTCCACGCTGAAGACCACCGGGAATTTGAAAAGGTCGGTGTAAAACCCCGAATTTTTCCTTAAATAATATAATAAATTAATAAATAATATCTTTGGAAATTTTAATTGATGGAAATATTGTATTAATGTAGGGGATGATATAATTGGTGGAGATCCAGAGTTGGACGCCGATCCGACCGTCCAATCATGAGATATCGAGGTATAATTCATATTTTAAGTTGATGTGTTCTGATTGGGCAGTGTGTATAGGAAAGTTTGTAAGTGAACTACGTGGGATCAAGGGATATATATATATTAGTTTAATACCCTAATTGCATACGTTTAGAATACTCGTTCGTATTCTACAGCCGCAAGCGACAAACCTTGAGTGAGCGACCGAGAACGACTGGAAGAAGAAGGAGGAAGAGAGGACTTGGTCTTGTGCTCTTCATCGTCTAGAGTATTGCTAGGTGATAGAGTTCATAGTTGTTTAGAGAAGAAAAGGAGAAACAACCGTAGACAAAGGTAGGTGACACCGTTTGATCGATTGTTTTGTATTTACGTTCGTTTAATCTCCAAAGCATGTTTTTATATGATATATTGATGTATTTAGTTTGATAACAATGTTATATGTATGTTAGAATGATATTAGACGAGAAAAATCACATTTTGAAACTGTTTCTGTTCGTTTTTGGGGGACCGCCGACCTCGACTGTGCTCGGCGCTAGTTAAAATTTTAGACCGCTGAAGATCGCTTGAAGACTTATCGTCGGTGATCTGATTTGCACTACCGCTGACCTTTGACCTCTGGGGCGATCCTAGGCGCTCTGTGCAGAAATTCCAGATTTTCGTAATTTCGAACCAGATTCAATTCCAAACTATTTTTAGTAAATTTTAATGATTAATTAAGATGTTTTAAGACCAAAATAAATTATCTAATTCCCTGTTTTACAGAAAAAATAAATTAGGAAGATATTTAGGACATTAGTTGCCAAACTTTGAAAGAAATTGAGAAATCTAATCTTTGGAAAACTTGAATACTATTTGATTATCAGAACAACTTTAAATGACACTATAAACCAGAAAACTACATAAAGAGAATTCAGAACTCAGATAACCCGAATATTGAAGTAATTGACAGATTTAAACTTTATATACCGCTAGGCACCAACCCTTATAGAAATATTATATTTTAGGGAATTTTGGAGTCTAGTGGGCATAGTTGGTTATGGATCCATAGTTGTAGCTAGATAGCTGAGGGATATGTCATTTGGGTTGAGTTTCTCCCTTGTGCGACGCGCTTCCTTTGCAAGTTAGTTTGTCTGGGAAGGTCCTATGTCTGTAAGGACACCCCGGTGAGCCGCTGGTGATTCCCTGTACATGTGGATAACCGACCATCTCCATATACTGATTCTGGTGCTGCATGCTGGTGGTACATGCCAACTCTGATGGGTACGTATGCAATAAGTCAGTGACTACGGCTCTTGTCTAAGCTACGTTGCATGGGACTTGAGTATCATTAGTAGCATTGCTCCTAAGACGCACGGTGGTATAGCGATTGGTCGAGAGCCATCTCAAAAGGTTTATCTATCTTTGTGAGTCCTACAATGACACTAAAATCACAAACACTTATTATTATTATTGTATACATGTTGGAGGCATGTGATTGAGACATTGGTCGGATGTGACTATTTAGTGCATCCTAGCAAAGTATGAATTATGTTATTGGTTCTGATATTGGATTCTTATAATAGAACTTGCTGAAAATCATATTTATAACTGTTTAACTATACCGTTTTGTATTCATGATTGATACGAATGATTATACGAGCTTGCTTAGTCGATATTGCTTAATCGTGCATGAACTGTTATTTTACTTATATTAACTGTTTAATCATGCATGTGTTACCTACTGGGATATTCGTATCTCACCCTACTTTTATTTCATTTTTCAGCTAATACACGAGAGGTGGATCATAGTGATTTCCAGGGAGAGGTAGCTGAGTATTCACCGGAGGATTACTTTTACCCGGATATTGTCTGAGGTGGAGGATTGATATAGACTTAATTATTTTTTATTAGACTATTATTCATTGGTTTGATGTACTAAAGAGAGGAGAGAGATAGTAACCATTTTATTTTACCAAACTTTCATATTGAGATTGATGGTTGATTATATTAGTTCTTGAGGATTTTAGACTATACTTCCGCACATATTTGTTCCGCACTCTGATAGTTAATTAATTGAATGGATTATTTAATTCCTTAGTTGGCATATTCTTGATGTATATTTGATATGGGCCAGTAACACCTCGGATTTGGTTGTTGAACTGAATTTAGGTTGTTACAGTAGTGAACCGGGTGCCGGTTTGCACTGATCCGGGTTCGGGGCGTTACAGTCGGGGTGTAACGCCCCGAACCCGGGTCAGTGCAAACCGGCACCCGACCCAAACCCAGTTCGCTACTATAACAACCCAAGTCCGGTTCAACAACCAAACTCGAGGTGTTACCACGAAGCTGGGGTCAGATACAAACTAAGATTCACAATAATTTTTAAACTAATTAATTACATCAGAGTTCTGGTGGGAAGTAATACAATTCTTTGTTTAATAATATCAATTCAGTTTACAATAGGGTTGTCTAATCAAAATGTGAGCAATATTATAAATTACAATTCTACCCATCAATAAACCCCATTTTCGCGATCTCTCCAAGCAACCTAAAAAATAGGGGAAAACGGAGTGAGATTTAAATCTCAGCAAGTAGCAGGTGCATGCAATTAGAAACAGTCCATTGTAAGCAAATAGTCATGAGGTATGCGATTAATCAACGATAAGGCGATGAATTCAATTTATCCATGGCAATTCCAAATAAAGCAATAAAACAGATAATCATGTATAAATACCAACAATTTGATGTTAACGGGGTAAAACCAACAAAAGCGATAAAACACGTACCATTGCAGGACTCACAAAGATGATAAGTATTTGAGATGACACTCGACTAAATGTTATACCACCGTACGGCTTAGGGGCAGTGCTACTAATGATACTCAAGCCCCATGCAGAGCAGCTATAGACAAGAGCCGTAGTCACCGACTTATTACGCACGAACTCAACAGAGTTGGCATGTACCACCAGCATGCAGCACCGGAATCAATTCATGAGGATGGTCACTTATCCACATGTACAGGGAATCACCAGCGGCTCACCGAGGTGTCCCTCCAGACTTAGGACCTTCCTAGAGCAAACTAATTTGCAAGGGAAGCGCGCTCGCACATAGGAGTAACTCAACCCAAACTAAATACCACTTAGCTAACCAACCAAAACTATGAATCCATATACAGCTAAGCCCACTGACACAAACCACATACGGGAGGACACGCTACTGTAAAAGGCATACACACTTTTACCCGTAAAGGATTATACATCTCTACACAGAGGATTACCCATCTCTGCCGTAAAAGCTAGTATCAACTCAACCACAGAAACCGTATCACCCAACCGTAAAACTAAAGTGAATAACATCATACCACATTCCAATCCATACCCAAATATTCAATTCCAAAAGAAAACCAGGATTCAATCCTTAAAAATTCAAATAAAGCCTTTTTCGGAATAACATATGCAATTTCCCAATTATATTCAAAATAAAACTCATGTATCATAATTTCGATAAAAAAATCAGAGTTTATGCAATTCCAAAAACCAATATTCATATCTAAAGTACAAACCAGAAGTAATTCAAGTCTTGCTTAGAGTTTTCCCTATTAATCCCTTTATTGTAATCCAAGTTCTCATATTGTTACCTAAGATAGTATTTATTCCAATTTTCTGTATTTACAATTTCCAGCATACTCTACAGATCTAAAATCAAGTTTAGAAGGTGCTTTTAATAAATACAAACTGGTATCATTCCCATTGTTGTTACCTTCAATTTAGTCCATTTCATATTCTATCCTATCCTTAGGACCTCCAATTACTTGGTTATTTTCAAAATATAATTTTATAAATTTTTATACTTTAATTAGGTCTTTATAAAAATACTAGTATGCTTCACTTATTAGAAAAATTATTGGATATTTATTCGTATTAAAAAATTACCAAAATCTACAAATTCTGCATACAGCGCCTACCTCTACAGGGCTAGGCGGTCCTGGGAGGTCCTAGGCGCTCGTGTAAATTTTAACAGTAATTTCCAGATTTATAAATTTCAGATTTTTAGGCTTTTGCTATATGTTTCTTTGGTCTAAATTAATAGACTAACATTCTAAAACATACCTAAAGCCCTCTAGATTAATTCTTAACAATTAAATACCATCATACGATTATTTGCATGATCAAACCAAGTTTTCTTCTTTACCTTAACAAATCCTTCAAGAATGCCAATCACTAAAATATAAACACTTTGATTCCATGTAAATACAGTTCCGACTAATCCATTCAAACCATATTAAATCACAAAAAACAAAATCATGCAGTTCCTCCAGTTTTCAAGGGTTACTACTTGCCTTATATACTAAAATCCATCTTCCTTTGGAGTCTCTAATTTTGGATCTGATTTTTGCTCCAAAACGCACCAAGCATGAGTTCTCCAATTCAAATCTCCACCGTTCACATTGTAGTTCCATCAGTGAAAATCAAAACCTCTAAATTTGAAGTCGATCCACCGTACAGATTTTCCCCGATCTTGATTTGATGGAGACTGGTCGGATAACTCCATTAACAGCCTTCTTCCTTTCCCTCCCTCCTTTCTCTCATTAATAAACCCACGAAAATCCTCTCTTGTCTCACCTTAATCTCCTATTTATATTTGGCTTTAGAAGTCCTAAGCCAACCCTAATAGGTTCCTTTAATTTGGGCTAACCCAACCAAGGTCTAATTAAAGTCTACCTCCTAATTAATTCCTACTTTTTCTCCACCTTCTATTTTTCTACTAAAACAATACTAATTAAATCTCTTATCATCTAAACTCCTACTTACAACCTATTTTCATGCATAATAATTACTTAAACCCTAGTATCACCTTAAACCCAAATTAATTACTTTTTCTCCCAATTAAGACTTGAAATCCCCTAATTACCCTTTTTCCTCATTTGGCTTTTTATTAATTCTTTTTAATTCCTAACTTGTCTAAATAAATTATTATCTTCTATTTTCTAATCCTAGTTATTATTTAATGCTTTATTTATTAATTACCCTTTTCTAAAAATTACTAAAATACCCTTTTAGGCTACTTTTCCTTAAGGTTCCTTCTTTATTTTCAACTTACTACTTATTTAAATTACTTGCCCTCTAAATCTTCACTTTTTATTTTAGCTAGGACTTAAACTCATATTTCCTTTATTTATTATTTCTTTATTTATTAGGTGAAAATTCGGGGTTTTACACAGGGTGCCTTATGTGGATTATGAACTGCCCACCTCACTGAAGTTCCAAGCTGTGGAAATGGTATAGGTAAACCATATTCCCGCATCTGAGCGGAGACAGCAATTGCCAAGAAGAAGAAGAAGTGAGAAGTTTAGCGCCGCTAAGTGCGCCGACTAGGGCCTAAAAGCCGGAGAAGGACTGGGCAGATACAAACAAGGGGTTAAGGCAGCCCTCCAACCATACGAACAGACCACTGGATTTGGGCTTGGGCTTAATCCACAGCCGGAAGACTATTCTCAGCTCCTTGGAAGGTGTACCGAGAGAAAAAGGGCCAAAGCTGAAGGAAGAGACCCAATCTGGCACATCTGCATACATGGAGAATTATACCACCGTTTCACCAACATAGAACGGGAGACCGCCATGTCTCTTGAAAACATAATCGCCCCGGATTAGGGCGACGAGTTCCTGTCTACCCCTGTTCAAGACGGGGATTACCTGCAGGCCTGGCTCAGATGTTTTAGGAGGAACCGTTGTCCCTGGACTTGATTGAGGATGCTGCGGAGTTCGAACCACTATCCTCCAATTGGTTGCCAGATGGCTTACCCACACTGTTTGCCCTGGAGTTGGCAGAAGAGGTCACCGTTGCCTTTCCGCCACCTACCAAACTGCTGATCGTCGAAGGAATACCCATCAATCCTGTGGTTATAAGGGAAGAAGTACCGCCACCTGCTCCAGCTTAGGAATCCCAAGACGAAGGCCCGGATCTCCACCACCTCCGCCCCCACAGGTTGAAAACCCCATAACTCGTGACGGGCTGGGTCACATGTTTCAGGGCATGCCTCATATGATAGAGCCGCTTCCTACAGAAGCGTACCATGAGACATACGGTAAGTGGGCGCCGGAAAGTTTCTCCACTACTAGACCAGGGGCACCACCCATAGCACCCGCCTGCTTTACAACCAGGATCAAGCCTGGCACATCATATAATTATTGCTTACATACCACCCGGCGCGAAAATACTTACGGCACTTCCGGTCACGTCAGTATCAAGGACGAGGCCGTCGCCAAATTATGATCCCAAGTTAGAGGAAAACCAGAACAAGCTGACTGGTGTTAGATAAAAAGTGCTAACATGGTCCTGACTGGGGAAGTTGAACCAGAGGAGATAGCCGCAATTAACAAGGAGGACAGCCCACCACTAAAGAACTGGAACTCTGTGCCCCTTGCAACCAGCAAAGCCAATGTTTCAAAGGGGGTTTCCTCAACTTCTGAAATCTCTGTTGTAGCAACTGCAGGACTTTTTAATAAATATCTGAATGCCTTCTCCTATTTGCATGTGTCTGAGAATAAAAGCAAAAATAACAAACAATCTGAATCTTGCAGTCTTAGTACCAATCTCAACGCACACCCAGAAAAGTCGAGGCACGGGATAGATAATAAGGCTGTCATAATTGAACAAAAAGAAAAGGAAATTGAAAGCCTTAGCTCTGAGCAGCCAATTGAACAAGCAACAATAAAAGAAAGGCATGAGCTAGTGCTCAATACTGAAAACGAGAAGGATCTTGACAATCAAGCTGGGGCACTTGCCCACTACAGCAAGAAAATTCAGACATCGTCCCCTGTAAGTCTTCCAAGCATGAGGATGACGATGAATCATGGGAGACTCCGCCTGAAATCCAATTTGCTTTGGAAAGGTATGAAAAGAGTCACAAGGCGAACATTGAGGAAACTGAACCTATTGACATAGGTGAAATAGCACAACCAAGAACACTCCAAATTGGTAAAAGGCTGTCACAATTATTGAGAAAGCAAATGATTGAATTTCTAAAATCTAATTCTGACGTGTTTGCATGGTCATACGAGGATATGCCCAGGTTAGACACGGACTTGGTTGTGCACCAATTACCAACAAAGTCTGAGGCCACACCTATGAAGCAGAAACTCAGACGCACGAAGCAGAAATGGGCCCTAAAGATCAAGGAAGAGGTCACCAAACAATTAGATGTCGAATTCTTGCAAGTAACAGATTATCCAAAGTGGTTAGCAAACATCGTGCCGGTTCCCAAGAAAGATGGGAAGGTCAGGATGTGTGTTGACTACAGAGATCTGAACAGAGCAAGCCCGAAGGATGACTTCCAATTGCCGCACATTGACGTACTAGTTGACAATATAGTGACGCATTCGATGTTCTCATTCATGGACGGATTCTCTGGTTGCAACCAAATAAGGATGGCACTTGAAGACATGGAGAAAGCATCCTTCATCACACACTGGGGCACTTACTGCTACCGAGTGATGCCTTTTAGACTAAAGAATGCGGGCACTACATATCAGTGGGCAATGACTCTGTTATTCCATGACATGATGCACAAAGAGATGGAAGTGTATGTGGATGACATGATTGCAAAGTCGAAGGAAGAGGAGGATCATTTGGTGAACCTCGGAAAAGTGTTCGATAGGCTCAAAAAGCACAAACTCAAACTCAACCCAAACAAGTGTATATTTGGAATTACTTCAGGGAAATTACTTGGGTTCATTGTTTGGAAACGAGGAATTGAAGTTGACCCTGTCAAAGCAAAAGCAATTCTGGAGATGCCTCCCCCATCGACAGAAAAGGAAGTTAGAGGTTTCCTTGGCAGATTGTAGTACATCAATCGGTTCATTGCACATATGACTCCCGTGTGCGAACCAATATTCAAGCTACTGAAGAAGGATAACCCGGTGGTTTGGAATGAAGACTGTCAAGTGGCATTTGACAAGATCAAGGAATATCTCATGAGTCCGCCGACATTGGTCCCTCCAGTCCTAGGGGCGACCCTTAATCATGTATCTGACAGTCTCAGAAACGACTATAGGATGTGTGCTAGGACAACATGATGAGATGGGAAGAAAAGAACAAGCAATCTACTATCTGAGCAAGAAGTTCACTAACTTTGAAGTAAGATACACAGTGCTTGAAAAGACGTGTTGCACCTTGGTCTGAGCAGCTCAGAAGCTCCGACACTATTTGCTCAACCACACAGTCCTACTAATCTCAAATCTCAATCCATTGAAGTACATCTTTGAGAAGCCGATCTCCACTAGAGGGGTAGCCAAATGGCAAGTTCTTTTATCAGAATACGACATCATCTACATGACTAGGAAGGCGATAAAAGGACAAGATGTATCGAATCACTTGGCAGAGCATCCCCTACCAGATTACCAACCACTCCTGACTCACTTCCCAGATGAAGATGTGATGTGTACCAAGTCGACAGAAGAGACAAAGGAAACCAAATGGCAGATGTTCTTTGACGGAGCAGTCAATGTCAATGGAAAATGAATTGGAGCAGTGCTAATCTCTTCGAAAAGTGTCCACCACCAGATAGCAGCAAAACTCTTATTCGATTGCACTAACAATATGGCTGAATATAAGCATGTGTGTTAGGCTTGCGAGCAGCAATCGAAATGCACATACAATAGTTAAAAGAGTTCGGTGATTTTAGTTTTATCATCTATCAAGTGATGGGGGTGTAGACACCTGATTTTTGCACCCGAAAAAACAAAGAAAATAAAAATTCAAATTGAAAAGTCAAACCCTGGAAAGCCAAAAATTTGACCTTTTGATTCAATGAAAATTGACCATCAAACTTCATCTCATTGAAGAGGGCATTCCGACACAGTTCCAATGCAACTGAGTTTGCTGAAATCGGAGACCGGATGATGAAGTTATGAGTTAGTCAAACTTTTGGGGAAACAAAAGTTGACTTTTTGTTCGACCTCAATTCAGTTACCTAATTTAATCCCGGTGGATAGAGGATTCCGAGCCGATTCCAACGACACTAAGTTTGCTGAAATCGGACATCGGACGGAAATGTTATGGTCGGTCCAAGTTTCAAGAAAACTGCCTACGTGGCGAAACAGCAGAAAAAGGTAGAACAAAAGAATATCAGAAATAAAATAAGTAATTATTAAAAATATCTGATTATTTAAATAATATTTTAATTAAAAAAATCTCTTTTTTTATATTATAATAATCAAAAAATCGGACAGAATCTTCACTCAAACCTCAATTGGATAATGGATTTCAAATCCGGCATTTTTAAAACGTGCATGTCCGCATTTGAAATGCGGACAAGGCACGACCACATTTCAAATGCAGTTCTGAGCTTCTAGAAACTCGCCACGCGTCGCCAACGGCGACAGCTGGAAAATTCGCGCGGATTTTGCACACATGGGCGGCTCGTCCACATTTGAATACAAACAAGGCACATCCGCATTTCAAATGTGGACATGGAAAATTTGCCTATAAAAGGGGGCCCCAGCCCCCATTGTTCAAGGTTGGTCCCCCATCCTCTTCCCCACTCCGTCCCCACCTTGTCCCACTACCAACAAACCCCTCCATTGCTCCCCTACCACCAAGCTTTGTCCTATTGACCATTCTACCCTTCAAACCAACTTTCTTTGCCACTTTTCCCATCTTTTGGTCACCCGAAGACAAGGGGGTGGTCTCTTTCGAAGCTGAGGAAAGAACTGAAGTGCTGTCCACATCTCCCGGAGTGCCACCACTCATCAGAACTAAAAGATAATAGCAAGTTAGTGCTCTCGGTAACTTTATATTTGACATATGTGAAAAACTGATTGTTCTGGGAACTTTCTTTTTAAACTCTCTTTTGACTTTGTCTTTGATATATTTTCTTTTTGCTAACTTGTTTGCTCTTCTTTTGCACACCATGAGAGACCCCATGGAAGGTGGGGATCTCTACATGAAAAATGAGGAGAGTGGTTTTGTCAGGATTAAAAGCTGTTTAAGCAAAACACAATCCTCATCTGGGTTCGGTTGAATTATTTTGTTTGTTTATTAAAGAGGGGTCCTATCCTCTTCATATTATCCCATGTGCCCTTAAATCATCTCTTCTCCCCCTCTCCCTTCAAGTTGAGTAGGTTATTTGTTATTCCCATATGTGTTTACAGGTTCGTAATATGGTTTACTCATATCCTTATTCATGCATGTAGGTGGTAGAGACACTAGGAGCACATACACACGTGGTTTCACTTCCTTACATCCACTTTCTTTTTAACAAGAACACGACACACACTAGTTTATAATACACCATGAGCATATTCAAGATTTCTCTCACTTTGTTTTGCTTGTTTATTGTAGATAATGGTATATTTCCTATTACAACACACAAGCACACACTTTTAGATCTTATTATCATCGATGTTTTCAACTTTTTTTTTTAGTGTATACTTTGTTTTCTGCAGATTTCTTACAATATGTGAGTATTTGATTACCCAATAGGTCGAGAGTTTCATCATCCCTTTTACCTACTCGTACATGTTTTATTTTGAGTTATCCCTTAAATGTTTTCAATTCTTTACCTGAATCATGTTTTGATTTCTTCGCTAGTTCATCTCATTTGCTAGTAAAAAAGTTTTTATGTCATTATTTTCATGCATGGTTGTGTGCTCATTTAGTTCTTACAATGGTTGGTTAAAGCATACTTGAATGGCTTGGGAAAGGGGGTGCTTGGAGCTTAAAATAAGCATTTAAGCAATTCTGAGAAAGAACCGGAGGCCACAAAAGCCGGCGGACACACCCAAGGAGCAAGTGAACCAGATCTGATCGTCACCGCAACCATTTTTCGAGAACTGAGCCGAACAACATTTGATATGCAGTTCAGCCTTGTCCGCATTCCATATGCGGACAATTTTCGTAATTAATTAATAAATCCATTTTTTGGACCCAATCTGACCCGATTCACCATACATGTACCTATTGGGCTTTTTGGGTCACCCTAAGCCCGTTTTGAGATCGTGGGCCCACCCAGGCCCACTAAGGCTTTGTGGGCCCTCTAACGAGGCCCACACCCAATCTGGCCCAAACAAAGCCCGCTTTCCATAAATGGGCTAAAGGCCACTTGTATAATTGCCCTTGGGCTAAGACCAAGCCCATTGGGCCCCTAAAAGCCTTAACCAACTTTGACTTGCATGATTAATTAACCCTTAAAACCAATTAATCCAAAACCAATAAGGGTTACCCAATAACCCTACTGGGCCATGGGCTCAAGCCCAATTTGGCATTCCCACGGGCCTTCCAACGGGACCCGTACCCAACCCATTCCACCAAAAAGGATAAAAAAGATTAAAATAAAATAAAAGGGATCTACACCTTCAAATGGTCTCCACCAGACTTAATCAAAATACATACTGGACTAGGAAGGCTGAGAAGTTGACTCAAAGCCAGGGAGACCTGAAGGAGTCGTCAAACCGACGTGGTGGGCAGGGGTGTCTTCGGACTTCCCCGGACGTAACTGAGAACTTGCCCGAATCTCTAATAAAGCTGCAAACCAGAAAATTTAGGCCTGGATAGGCACCTCTTGTGTCCGCCTGCACCTCTCAGGCAGTGGCGACTTCGATGCTCCCGAGGCACGTGTCCTTGCACGCGTCTCACCCGTGCGATCGATTCTTAGGTGCGCACAGCTTGGCGACTCCACTAGGGATCCCTCTCAACCCAACTAGACCCTAGTTAGAAAATGAGTCAACTTAGGTGGATATAAGCTGATATAGGAAGTACTCTCTGTCCAACCTTAGTGAAGTATGGAATACACGTAATTATGTGATTTTTGGGGGTCCTGTCAAACAGATGCAATAATTGCCTAAGGTAAGTAGATTTTAATGGGACCATTGTGACCCTTCCACTTACCTGGGGACCCACCCAGACATTGTATTACGTTCCAATTCTGTGCTTTCACTTTAAAAGAGACACGAGGGAACCCTTTATTAGCTCAATATCCAGAATTCACCCGAATAGACACGGCACTCTGACCAACTGCACACACGGGCACCTCACCACACCGTGAATGGCTTTTTAATAACTGCGTGGGGTGACACGCACGAGGGAGTCTGTGTGGATGATCCGACTCGAATGGATCTGTAAATGAATGAATGTTCTTCTCAACCAAAACCTAGACCTCCTTAGCAGCCACCCTTCTAATACAATGAACTTACTTTTGGGATGGTATTAGCCCTATGCTCCCTGGCTTTCCGGGGAAAGCAGGGTAAACCCATCTCCCCAGGTTTCTGGATTTCTTAGAGCCACTGGTTTCTTGCCGTGGTACGCGAGGGGTCTGATACTTGCCTCAGACCCTTGTAGGCGGATGCCTCGGGCTGGGTATCCTTCCCCACCTATTACTTCTGAAAAACCTTGATATTGGAAATGTGAATGTGAATCTAAACGTGAATGTGAATCGCGAAATGAAGGAAAAGGGTAAAATCAATTTAAAACCCAATAATCCATCAGGGGCAGCAACCCCCGTCCGTTTGTATCAAACCGAGTGAGCCTTAGAACATGGGTTGTCTTCGCCCTAATTCAGGAGGCCAACCCAATTTTGATCAAGGGTGCCACCCCAGATCCATGCATTTGAGTCCCTTGAGCCATGAGCCTTGACCCATTAAATCCGCGGAAGCCCCCTAAGTCCAGGTCGGCCTTTTAAGCAGATGAAATCCAGCCAGATCAGACAATTAGACGAAAGCAGGCCAGATCAGAAAAGGGATAGAAAACCCTAGGTCTAGGAATTTGGCCTACCAGCTGTGAAGTGAATTTGTGCCCTCCTTTTGGGCTCCCAACAGCCCAAAAGGTGAATTATTTTTACGTTCCTTGTAAAATACCATTGTAATTTCACCCTCGACGGCAAGTTGTAATTTGTACTGTAATCCGATACCAGAGGCAGATGAAAGAACAAACGAAAGGGAAAGGCCGACTGAGACTTGGGTACGCTTCCTTTACACAAGTATGTTTAGGAGTCGCACCTTAACTGGTGCCAACCCTTTAGGACCACACATCTTGTGTGTTTGATTTCCACATTTGTTTGCTGATTTGCCGATTCTTGTGAGAAATGGTGGTGCCCACCCCTTTTATCTAATATCTACTATTTCCCATGCATGCTTTAGACTAATTGGGAGTTATGGTATGGAAACCCTAACTGATTTGGAATTTGGATTGGATAGTTGGCATGGCATCTTCGTCCTCGTCTGAGAGAGTCCGTTTCCCTAGGATAGAGAAGTGTGCCTACGATACGCCTTAGATCCGTTCTTGGATAAAGCAGCTTCAAGGGGATGAGCAAATTGAATAGGAGGCGCAATACCGTATGGGGCAAACTCTGTCCCTGTTAAATGTGCCGATCAACTGGGATATGATCCAAGCAGCTTTGCTTTTTTCGGATCCCCAGCTTTCAGTGTTCAAGTTCGGCACCAATGAGTTGACTTCCACAATTGAGGAATTTGACCTATTCCTCCGATTTCGCGACCTTGGAGAACCCGCTTGGCCAAATCTCAAAGATAGCTACAAGAATGAAGCTTATACTTTCTTTGGCCTACCTAGAGGGGAATTCCAGGCTTTAGAAGGCAACTAAGCATTCACGAGGGTCTCCAAAACCTTCCTGGCTGAAAAGATAAGAAACAAAAAGCAGGAAAGACCCTGTGTTTGGTGGGACACCTTCACTCTCGTGGTTCTGTCGCAAATCTTCTTTCCAACTGGGGGAGACACCATTAATTTGGCCCTCATGGAAATTGTGGATCAACTCTAGGCGGGATACTGAATCATGCCACTGGTCCTAGCCCAATTGTATCATGCCCTGACTTTAACCAAGAACGGAACTATGAGGTTTCAGGGGTGCGCTCCTCTCCTACACATCTGGCTTCAAGACCACATGATGGTTGCTTAACCCATCAGCCCGCACACGGGTTCGTCCGTGACAATGTCACCTTGATGGCCCGAAGAGAAATCAAACCGGACTTGCCTACTCGTGAGGACTAGTTGGACCACTTTCTCCAACTAAATGGAGAAGCAAATATCAAATGGTGGGGTACATTCAATCTCCCCTATAACCCCATCTTAACCTTCAGGAAGAGAAATTCCTAGCTTTGATAGGCTTAACCCATGCTGTGCCATACTATCCGATCCGCGTTCTGAGACAGTTTGGGAGGTCTCAGGGGATACCAATCAAAGACGATGTGAGCGATTTGACTGGCCTACTCACGTATAAGCTGAAGAAGCAGTTACTCAAGGAATGGCAAAACATGCGCAAACTTCAAGAAGACATCTTTTCTGGCTCCAATGTTCGTAACTACAAACAGTGGATCACTGAAGAGTGCGGTCTCGATGGTCCCCCTCCCCTTCATCTCGTCGCCTCTGGCGACATTCCAGTTCCACCCCCTGATGCATACAGGGATAGGGTGGCCGAGTTGTGGGAATCTCATTCCCGAATTCATCTTGCATATGTGAATTCTGAAAGAAAAATAGGCAGGCCAATGAAGCCTTGTAGCATGAAATGGACATTGTGCGCAAGCGCACAGAGGAGGACCGACGTCTGCGGAACAAGCTTCTGCGTGCCTTGAGGAGGCAAGACGTGTCCTCCCACAGTGGAGATGGATCCGCTAGCCTCTAATGAATCATTAGATGACCTACTAGCATTGGTTGCCCTGGAGTTCGTCGATGATGTTACCATTGCTGTTACCCCGGTAGATGAGCCACCTATTCCTAAGGGACTACCTATTTACCCACCGGCTGTAATTGAGGCGCCACCATACCAGAAAGTGAAGAAGAAGATCCAGCCATGTATATATGTATGATGGAAAGTCAGGGCAGCTCAGGGGTGCCCACCCGAAGGCCTAGATCTCCTCCACCTCCTCCCCACATTCCGCACCCTAGAACTCGAGATGGGTTGAGTCACATGTTCCACAGAATGCCTCAAATACTAGGGCCAATCCTTGAGACGATATACCACGAGACTTATGACAACTAGGCACCAGAGGTCCACTCCTCCATTAAGCAAGATATACCAACCGGGATACCCATAGTTGTGGCACCACCCAAAGTGGACCTATCCAATGAAGTCAATATTGCCTACATGCCACCTAACATGGAAATACCAATGGCAATTCCCCTTAGCGGCACATGGGTGAGGGTATCATCGGAGTATGATCCCAGGTCAGAACGGAGCCAGAACAAGCCGGGGGCAGGCAGGGCGAGCGACCCCATTTGTATTTCATCTGATAGTAGTGTCAACATGGTGCAAGCTGGAGAGCAAAAGAAAGTGGCAGCCATCAGTAGGGAAGACTACACACTGCAGAACTGGAGCTCCGCGCCTTTTGTCACTAGCAAGGCCAATCTTCAAAAGGGGGTTCCCTCTACCTCTGATATTCCTATTGTAGCTATGGCCAAACTTTTCAATAAATATCTGAAATCTTTTGAGTACTTGCCTGTTTCTAATTGCACGAATAAGCAAGCTCAACTTTGCAACCTTAGTGTCAATCTCGATGCACACCCGGAGAGTCCAGGGCACGAGATAGATAGTCAGGCTGCCATAAAAGAACAAAAAGAAATTCAAGAAATAATAAAAGAAAAGCATGAGCTAGTGCACAGTGCTGAGCGGGAATCCCAGGAAGCAGACTGCGGCACTTGCCCATCACAGCCAGGAGATTTAGACATTGTCCCCAGTAAGTCTTTCGAGCTTGAGGATGATGATGAATCATGGGAGACTCCGCCTGAAATCCAATTCACTTTGGAAAGGCATGAAAAGGGTCTCCAGGCTTATATTGAGGAAACTAAACCCATCAACATAGGTGAAATAGCACAACCAAGGATTCTTCAAATTGGTAAAAACTGTCACAATTACTAAAAGCACAGTTGTTTGATTTTCTAAAATCTTACACTGACATGTTTGCATGGTCATACGAAGATATGCCTGGACTAGACATGGACTTAGTTGTGCATCGATTACCAATAAAGTTTGAGGCCACACCAATGAAGCAAAAACTTAGACGCATGAAACCAGAATGGGCCTTGAAGATCAAAGAAGAGGTCACCAAGCAGTTAAATGCCAGGTTCTTGAAAGTAACAGAATACCCAGAATGGTTGGCAAACATTGTGCCAGTTCCTAAGAAGGACGGAAGGGTTAAGATGTGCGTTGATTACAGGGATCTGAACAAGGCAAGTCCGAAAGATGACTTTCCATTGCCGCATATTGATGTCCTAGTTAACAATACAGTGACGCATTCTATGTTTTCATTCATGGACGGATTTTCTGGATACAACCAGATAAGGATGGCACCTGAAGATATGAAGAAAACATGCTTCATCACACATTGGAGCACGTACTACTACCGTGTGATGCCATTCGGTTTGAAGAATGCGGGCGCCACATACCAACGGGCAATGACTTTGCTATTCCATGATATGATACACAAAGAAATGGAAGTATACGTGGATGACATGATTGCAAAGTCCAAAGAAGAGGAAAGTCATTTGGTGAATCTTGGAAAGGTATTTGACAGACTCAGAGAGTGCAAACTCAGGCTCAACCTGAACAAGTGTGTGTTCGGAGTTACTTTAGGGAAGCTGCTCGAATTTATTGTTGGAAAAAGAGGGATAGAAGTTGACCCAGTCAAGGTCAAGGCAACTCTAGAAATGCCTCCCCCATCAATAGAGAAGGAAGTAAGGGGTTTCCTCGGCAAGTTGCAGTATATCAGTCGGTTTATAGCACAAATGACTCCCATGTGCAAACCGATATTCAAATTGCTGAAAAAGGACAACCCTATGATCTAGAATGAAGACTGTCAAGAAGCATTCGATAAGATTAAGATGTATCTGACAAGCCCATTGACTTTGGTCCCACCAGTCCCAAGACGACCTTTGATCATGTATCTCACAGTCTCGGAGACGGCAGTAGGATGTGTCCCAGGGCAACGTGATGAGACAAGAAGGAAAGAACAAGCAATTTATTATCTGAGCAAGAAGTTTACCAACTATGAAGTGAGATATACATTGCTTGAAAAGACATGTGGCGCATTGGTTTGGGCGGCTCAGAAGCTTCAACATTATCTACTCAGCCACACCGTCTTCCTGATCTCAAGTATGGATCCACTGAAGTACAGCTTTGAGAAGCCGATCTCCACTGGAATGGTAGCTAAGTGGCAGGTCATTCTATCATAGTATGACATCATCAACACGATGAAAAAGGCAATAAAAGGACAGGCTACCAACCACTTCTCACTGGGTTTCCAAATGATGATGTAATGTGTGCTGAGGCAACGGAAGAGGAAACAGGATGGCAGATGTTCTTTGACGGGTCTGTCAATGTTAGTGGGAAAGGAATTGGAGTCATGTTGATATCCCTAGAAGGAGTCCACCACCCAATAGCGGCAAAACTCTTGTTTGATTGTACTAACAACATGGCCGAGTATGAAGCATGTGTGTTAGGCTTGCGAGCAGCAATCGAAATGCATATACAAGAGTTGAAGGTGTTTGGTGACTCCAGTCTAATCATTTATCAAGTAATGGGAGATTGGATGACAAGAGATGCAAAATTGGTGCCATATCAGGAATTGATTAAGGAATTAGAGGAACAGTTCGAAAGCGTGACATTTGACTATATGCCACGAGACAAGAATCATGTAAAACCCCGAATTTTCCTTAAATAGTAAAATAAATTAATAAATAATATTCTTGAGAGTTATAACTGATGGAAATATTTTATTAATGTAGGGGATGATATAATTAGTGGAGATCTAGAGTTGGACGCAGATCCGACCGTCCGATCATGAGATATCAAGGTATGATTAACACTTTAATTTTAAGAGCTATGATTGGGCGTGTGTATGGAGTATTTTGTAAGTGAGATACATGAGTATAAATACCAATTAAATAACCTAATTCTATACGCTGGGAATACAAATTGTATTTTGCTCGTATTGAACAGCCGCAAGCGACAAACGACGACCAAACAGGAAGAGAAGAAGAAGAAGAAGGGAAAAGGGAGAGGGTGTTGCTTGATTTCTTTCTTCTAGACAGTGGCTCACATTGTTCTAGTCATTGTTTAGAGAAGAGGAAAAGAAACGATCGTCAACAGAGGTAGGTGACACGGTTTTGTTCGATTGATTTGTATTTACGTTCGATTAATCGCAAAAGCATGTTTTTATGAGATATATTGATGTACTTAGTTTGATAACCATGTTATAAGTATGTTAGAATGATATTGGACGAGAAAAATCACATTTTGAAACTGTTTCTGTTCGTTTTTGGGGGACCGCCGACCTCGACTGTGCTCGGCGATCCTCAACGCTCTTCGGCGCTAGTTAAAATTCTGAGACCACCGAACATCGCTGGAAGACTTATTGTTGGCGACCTGTTTTGCACTACCGCTAACCTTTGACCACCGAGGCGATCCTAGGAGCTCTGTGCAGAAATTCCCGATTTTCGTAAATTTTGAACCTAATTCAATTCCAAACTATTTTTAGTAAATTTTAATGATTAATTAAGATGTTTTAAGACCAAAATAAATTATCTAATTCCCTGTTTTACAGAAAAATAAATTAGGAAGATATTTAGGACATTAGTTGCCAAACTTTGAAAGTAATTGAGAAATCTAGTTTTTGGAAAACCTAACTATTATTTAATTAATAGAACATCTTTTAAACTACACTATAATTCAGAGAATTACAGAAAGAGAATTCAGATCATAAATTCAGAACTCAGTTAACCCAAGTATTGAAGTAAATGTCAAATTTAACCTTTATATGCCGCTAGGCACCATTATAGAAATATTATATTTTAGGGAATTTTGGAGTCTAGTGGGCATAGCTGGTTATGGATCCATAGTTGTAGCTAGATAGCTGAGGGATATGTCATTTGGGTTGAGTTTCTCCCTTGTGCGACGCACTTCCTTTGCAAGTTAGTTTGTCTGGGAAGATCCTATGTCTGGAAGGACATCCCGGTGAGCCGCTGGTGATTCCCTGTACATGTGGATAACCGACCATCTCCATGTATTGATTCTGATGCTGCATGTTAGTGGTACATGCCAACTCTAATGGGTACGTATGCAATAAGTCAGTGACTACGGCTCTTGTCTAAGCTACGCTACATGGGACTTGAGTATCATTAGTAGCATTGCTCATAAGACGCACGGTGGTATAGCGATTGGTCGAGAGTCATCTCAAAAGGTTTATCTATTTTTGTGAGTCCTACAATGATACTAAAATCACAAACACTTGTTATTATTATTGTATACATGCTGGAGGCATGTGATTGAGACATTGGTCGGATGTGACTATTTAGTGCATCCTAGCAAAGTATGAATTATGTTATTGGTTCTGATATTGGATTCTTATAATAGAACTTGCTGAAAATCATATTTAGAACTGTTTAACTATACTGTTTTGTATTCATGATCGATATGAATGATTATACGAGCTTGCTTAGTTGATATTTCTTAATCGTGCATTAACTGTTATTTTACTTATATTAACTGTTTAATCATGCATGTGTTACCTACTGGGATATTCGTATCTCACCCTACTTTTATTTCATTTTTCAGCTAATACACGAGAGGTGGACCATAGTGATTTCCAGGGAGAGGTAACTAAGTATTCGCCGGAGGATTACTTTTACCCGGATATTGTCTGAGGTGGAGGATTGATTTAGACTTAGTTTCTTTGATTGGACTATTATTCATTTGGTTTGATGTATTAGAGAGATGAGAGAGATAGTGACCTTTTATTTTACCAGACTTTGATATTAATGTTGATGATTAACTATATTGGTTATTGAGGATTTTAGACTACACTTCCGCACATGCTTGTTCCGCACTCTAATAGTATAATAAAGTGAATGTATTATTTAATTCTATTGTCTAGTATATTATTGATGATGTATTTGCTATGGGCCAGTAACACCTCGAATTTGGTTGTTGAACTGAATTCGGGTTGTTACAATAGCGAACCAGGTTCGGATCGGTTGCCGGTTTGCACTGACCCAGGTTCGCGGCGTTACAAATCAGTTCGCAGATGCCTTAGCCACATTGGCATCCATGGCAACCATCACCAATGACACCTGGGTGCAGCCTTTGGAAATAGAGGTCCGGCGTTATCCTATCTACTGTTTTGACATTGAGAGAAGCCTGCCAAAGGAAAAACCTTGGTACGCGGACATTGAAAGATATTTAAAAGACAAGGTTATACCAGAAAGTGCCACAGCAGCTAAGAAGCGCACAATTCAAAGGTTGGCTGGACAGTTCTTCCTTAGCGGAGGCAAGGTATACAAGAAGTCATACAATGACTCATTGCTGTTATGTGTAACAGAAGATGAGGCGCAAAAGCTGATTGACGAAGTCCATGGAGGTCTATGTGGTGCACATATGAATGGGCACATGCTAGCAAGGAAGATTTTGAGGATGGGCTACTATTGGTTAACTATGGACTCTGATTGTCATATCCATGTCAGGAAATGCCACTTGTGCCAAATTTATGCTGATAATATCCATGCACCGCCAAACACCATGTACTCCATGGCTTCTCCTTGGCCGTTTGCCCTCTGGGGAATTGACATGATTGTGGAGATTCATCCCAAGGCATCGAATGAGCATCAATTCATCCTGGTTGCAATCAATTACTTTACCAAATGGGTAAAGGCTGTGTCCTTTGTGGATGTGGAGGGATCACATGTGCTTAAGTTCATCAGAAACAACATCATTTGCCGCTACAGTGTACCTGAGGCGCTTATCACAAACAATGCCAAGAATTTGAACAACAAGGACATGGAAAGGATGTGTGAAGATTTGAAGATCAAACATCTGAATTCCACAGCATACTGACCCAAGATGAATGGTGCAGTAGAGGCTGCCAACAAGAACTTGAAAAAAATATTGGAAAAAATGGTGGTTACCTACAGAGACTAGCATGAGAAGCTGCCCTATGCACTGCATGCGTACCGAACTTCAATCAGGACATCAGCTAGGGCAACACCTTTCTCTCTTGTATACGGAATGGAAGTAGTCCTTCCTGTGGAAGTGCAGATCCCCTCACTCAAAATTTTGAAGGAGACAGAGATTGATGACGTCGAGTGGGAAGAATCAAGGTTTGACCAGCTGCATCTCTTGGATGAGAAAAGAATCAAAGCTCTGTGCCACGGTCAACTCTATCAGTAGAAAATAGCACAAGCTTACAATAAGAAAGTAATACCACGACGCTTCAAAGTAGGAAACCTTGTTTTGAAAAAGATACTCCCCCACCAAGAAGACAATAAAGGGAAATTCAAGCCGAACTACGAAGGGCCATTCGTGGTTCACAAAGTTCTGTCCAGAGGAGCATTAATCCTACAATAGATGAACGGAACCATTTTTCCAGAGCCAATAAATGCAGATGCAGTCAAACTATATTACGCTTGAAATCATTTCAATTGGGAAATGAAGAGATGCCATCCTTGACTCCTCTCTAAACTTTCAATCCCTTCAATCACCCAAAAGTTCTCCCCTAGTTAGACACCTTTAAGCCTTTAATGATTCCTTCCAACCCGGTGCACGTGTGCTGTACATCAAACTGGGCATTCCTGGCCCCCAAACAACCAAAAAAAAAAGTGAAACAGAGGTAAAAAAAATTTTGTGAAAAGCAATTACAAAGAAAAGTAAAGACAGCAGAAAGGGGGAAAACATAAACCCCACAAAGAAAATAAGCCAGGATGTAAGTCCCAACAATAAAATAACCCAAATGCTGAAGCCTTTTGAGCCAACTTACCTTTCTTTTGAGCCCCAGACCAAGCCTACATTTCGTCCTATCTTTAAGACCTCTCAGATCCCAAAGTGAATGATCTTGAGCAAAGCGGTCAAATCTACGTTTGTTGGTGATGACGGACCTTAATCTTCCTTGAAAGGCCGGACATGGTGAAACCCCGGAAAAGGGCGCTGTGTACAAAAATGGTCAATCGTGGCTTACTCAAAAAAAAAAGAGAAGAGAAAGGAGAGGAGATAGAGAACTGGTCACACCTTGATTGGGTAGAATAAAGACGGCAGTAAGAGCAGAAACACAATGAGTGGCACACTAAGTAAAAATAGAAAAGTGATCTGAAGGGCCCAAAATGGTAGACTACATTTTAGTTAGCACTTCATGCCAGCCCGTGATGACAATGTTGCAAAAAATACCAAGCGCACTAAGTTTCATCTGGCTTAAGGACTGACCTTTGTGATAAATTCAGGCACAAGCACACACTACCACGTCTGTGTTTTTCTGTAATTGTTCTATTTAACTATTTCTGAATCCCCCAATAATGCTGCTAACCTATGAAGATAAGTTCGGTACCTTAACTAAAAGCCATCTCCAGCTGTGAGGGGTAATGGGTTCAAAGGAGAAACAAAAGCAAACCTTGTATATTCCCCAGCGGATCAGTTACTAATGTTTTGCTGCTCTTACAAGTTCAAACAAGGAAATGATTGGACACAAGATAAACACAAGAAGGGCACTTTGAGGAAAGGAAACAGATGTGCTTTCTTCTAATCCCCAGCGGAGATCTCTCCCCCTTTATTCCCAGTGAAGCTTGATAAAAGGAGAATATCCAAGAACTCCCCAGATCCTCGGAAGCATGTGATATTTCTTCATAAAACCCCCAGCGAAACTCTAAAAGCAAAGAGAGATGTCATGATAATCCCCAGGGAATCATTCTTCTCAACAAAAGCTTGAACCGTAGCTTCCCCAGGGAGTAACCCCAGCTCAAGTGTCAATCCAATATTCCCCATGGAGTAGCTTGATCAGAAGGTGTCATGAAGGGCTATGTCGTCCCAGCGAAGATGTTCAATCCAAGGAGGTGCTCAAGTCCCCAAAAGAATACTGCAACTCCTCATATCCTCAGGGAGTTACCTGATCAGGGAGGTTCAAAGTCGCATCAATCCCCAGCAGAGTCCCCGAATCTCAAGATGGGGGAAAAATCATAGGGACTCCCACCAATCCCCCAGTGGAGTTGCCTTAAGCTGGAAAGTTCCCCGCGAGGAAGTTCTTTTCCGACAAGGAAAGCTTGGCCAGAAAAAGCGACAAACTTGTCAAGAAAAGAGGAAAGAGCAAAGCAAGAGAATAATGGGCGAATTTGCCCCTTTTGTAATTTTCATTCCTCACTTTTGTAAAAGGCATAGGATAGAGTAGGTATGCGTGGTCTCTCCGAGATGATGGACAGCAGCGAAAGAGCCTCCTCTCGTCCTCTTATCCTCACTATTAACCAGTCCCCCAACCTTGGACTAAAAATAAATAAATAAAATAAAACCCTCTAAAAATTCCAAATTTCAAAAGAAGCAGAAGAAATCAAATCTGAAATCACCAAAAAGCTCTAATGGAACAAACAAGAAGAAAGAATATTATCGCGTGTCTTGCATCAACGCCGAAACAGGCTAATGAGCTCAAATCCAATCTTATCTCTCTTTCAAGAATAGTAACTAAAGCCAAGGGGCTGACTTACTGAAACCTGGAAAGGGTAAGGAAGCTCCAAGGTCAAGAAGTGGCACCACATTTGGCACTTTCCTTTCACTGAAAACAATTCAAGGATTGAGCTCGTCGACCATATCGACAGAAATGCAGGGCGTAAAAATAAGGTTCTTTTTCTTCTTTGCTGTTCATCCCCCAAGATGACTCCGGCAAAGAGGAGAAGCTATAGACACCTGATTTTTGCACCCCAAAAAACGAAGAAAATAAAAATTCAAATTGAAAAGTCAAACCCAGGAGCGCCAAAAAGTTGAATTTTTGATTCAATGAAAATTAACCATCAAAATTCATCTCATTGAAGAGAGCATTCCGACACAGTTCCAACGCAACTGAGTTTGCTGGAATCGAAGACCGGATGAGGAAGTTATGAGCTGATCAAACTTTTGGGAGAGCAAAAGTTGACTTTTTGTTCGACCCCAATTCAGCTGCCCAATTTATTCCTGGTGGATAGAGGATTCCAAGCCAATTCTAACGACACTAAGTTTGCTGAAATCGGACATCGAACGGAAAAGTTATGGTCGGCCAAAGTTTCAAAAAAAACTGCCTACGTGGCGAAACAGCAGAAAAAGGCAAAATAAAAGAATATCATAAATAAAATAAGTAATTATTAAAAATATCTGATTACTTAAATAATATTTTAATTAAAAAATCTCATTTTTTATATTATAATAATCAAAAAATCTGATAGAACCTTCACTCAAAGCTCAATTGGATAATAGATTTCAAATCCGGCACGACCGCATTCAAATGTGGTTCTGAGCTTCTAGAAACTCACCACGCGTCACCAACAGCGACAACGGGCAGATTCGCGCGAATTTTGCACACATGGGCGGCTCTCCGCATTTGAAATACGGACAAGGCACATCCGCATTTCAAATGCGGACATGGAAAATTTGCCTATAAAAGGGGGCCCCAGCCCCCATTGGTCAAGGTTGGTCCCCCATCCTCTTCCCCACTCCGTCCCCACCTTGTCCCACTACCAACAAACCCCTCCATTGCTCCCCTACTACCAAGCTTTGTCCTATTGACCATTCTACCCTTCAAACCAACTTTCTTTGCCACTTTTCCCATCTTTTGGTCACCCGAAGACAAGGGAGAGGTCTCTTTTGAAGTTGAGGAAAGAACTGAAGTGCTATCCACATCTCCTGGAGTGCCACCACTCTTCAGAACCGAAAGATAATAGCAAGGTAGTGCTCTCGGTAACTTTATATTTGACATATGTGAAAAACTGATTGTTCTGGTAACTTTCTTTTTAAATTCTCTTTTGACTTTGTCTTTGATATATTTTCTTTTTGCTAACACGTTTGCTCTTCTTTTGCACACCATGAGAGACCCCATGGAAGGTGGGGATCTCTACATGAAAAATGAGGAGAGTGGTTTTGTCAGGATTAAAAGCTGTTTAAGCAAAACACAATCCTCATCTGGGTTCGATTGAATTATTTTGTTTGTTTATTAAAGAGGGGTCCTATCCTCTTCATATTATCCCATGTGCCCTTAAATCATCTCTTCTCCCCCTCTCCCTTCAAGTTGAGTAGGTTATTTGTTATTCCCATATGTGTTTACAGGTTCGTAATATGTTTTACTCATATCCTTATTCATGCATGTAGGTGGTAGAGACACTAGGAGCACATACACACGTGGTTTCACTTCCTTACATCCACTTTCTTTTTAACAAGAACACGACACACACTAGTTTATAATACACCATGAGCATATTCAAGATTTCTCTCACTTTGTTTTGCTTGTTTATTGTAGATAATGGTATATTTCCTATTACAACACACAAGCACACACTTTTAGATCTTGTTATCATCGATGTTTTCAACTTTTTTTTTAGTGTATGCTTTGTTTTCTGCAGATTTCTTACAATATGTGAGTATTTGATTACCCAATAGGTCGAGAGTTTCATCCTCCCTTTTACCTACTCGTACATGTTTTATTTTGAGTTATCCCTTAAATGTTTTCAACTCTTTACCTGAATCACGTTTTGATTTCTTGGCTAGTTCATCTCATTCGCTAGTAGAAAAGATTTCATGCATGGTTGTGTGCTCATTTAGTTCTTACAATGGTTGGTTAAAGCATACTTGAATGGATTGGGAAAGTGGGGTGCTTGGAGCTTAAAATAAGCACTTAAGCAATTCTGAGAAAGAACCGAAGGCCACAAAAGCCGGCGGACACACCCAAGGAGCAGGTGAACCAGATCTGATCGTCGCCGCGACTATTTTTCAAAAATCAAGCCAAACTGCATTTGATATGCGGTTCAGCCTTGTCCACATTCCATATGCGGACAATTTTCGTAATTAATTAATAAATCCATTTTTTGGACCCGGTTGGACCCAAGCTGACCCTATTCGCCATACATGTACCTATTGGGCTTTTTGGATCACCCCAAGCCTGTTTTGAGACCGTGGGCCCACCCAGGCCCACCAAGGCTTTGTAGGCCCTCTAACGGGGCCCACACCCAATCTGGCCCAAACAAAGCCCGCTTTCCATAAATGGGCTAAAGGCTACTTCTATAATTGCCCTTGGGCCAAGACCAAGCCCATTGGGCCCCTAAAAGCCTTAACCAACTTTGAATTGCATGATTAATTAACCCTTAAAACCAATTAATCCAAAACCAATAAGGGTTACCCAATAACCCTACTGGGCCATGGGCTCAAGCCCAATTTGGCGTTCCCACGGGCCTTCCAATGGGACCCGTACTCGACCCATTCCACCAAAAAGGATAAAAAAAGATAAAAATAAAATAAAAGGGATCTACACCTTCAAATGGTCCCCACCAGACTTAATCAAAATACATACTGGACTAGGAAGGGTGAGAAGTTGACTCAAAGCCAGGGAGACCTGAAGGAGCCGTCAAACTGACGTGGCGGGCCAGGGTGTCTTCGGACTTCCCCGGACGTAACTGAGAACTTGCTCGAATCTCTAATAAAGCCGCAAACCAGAAAACTTAGGCCCGGATAGGCACCCCTTGTGTCTGCTTGCACCTCTCAGGCAGTGGCGACTCCAATGGTCCCGAGGCATGCGTCCTTGCACGTGCCTCGCCCGTGCAATCGATTCTTAGGTGCGCATAGGGGGACTAAAAGACTATAGACGTATGATCAAGGAACTTTAAGAGCAATTAGAGAGCGTGACATTCTGTTACATGCCACGAGAAAGGAATTAGTTCGCGGACACTCTAGAAACCCTAGCGTCAATGGCTACCATCACTGATAACACTTTTGTGTAACCTCTAGAGATAGAAGTGCGGTATCGGCCTATCTATTGTTTCAGCATTGAGAAGAGCGTACCTAAAGAACCATGGTATGCGGATATTGAAAGATACCTAAAAGACAGGACTCTGCCAGAAGGTGCCACGGCTGTAGAGAAACAGACAATCCAAAGGATAGTAGGGAAGTACTTCCACATCGGAGGTAGGGTGTACAAGAAATCATACAACGACTCACTACTACTATGTGTCAAGGAAAATGAGGCAAAAGAATTGATCGATGAAGTCCATGGAGGTTTGTGCGGTGCACACATGAATGGGCATATGTTAGCAAGGAAAATTCTAAGGATGGGCTACTACTGGACGACGATGGAGTCCTACTGTTATGTCCATGTCAGAAAGTGCACTTTATGCTAGATTTACGCGGATAACATCCATGCACCACCAAACACACTGCACTCCATGGCCTCACCTGGCCATTTGCTATCTAGGGAATTGACATGATTGGCCAGATACATCCAAAAACTTCAAATGGGCATCGATTCATCTTGGTTGCAATCGATTACTTTACCAAGTGGGTAGATGCCATGTCCTTTGTGGATGTGAAGAAGTCTCATGTACTAAGACCACACACTACACTCCATGACCTCACCTTGGCCATTTGCTATCTGGGGAATTGACATGATTGGCCAGATCCATCCAAAAACTTCAAATGGGCATCGATTCATCTTGGTTGCAATCTATTACTTTACGAAGTCGGTAGAGGCCATGTCCTTTGTGGATGTGAAGAAGTCTCACGTACTAAGATCATCATAAACAACATCGTTTGCCGCTACGACGTGCCTGAGGCGATCATCACAAACAATGCAAAGAATCTGAATAATAAGGACATGGAAAATATGTGCGAAGATCTGAAGATCAGACATTTGAATTCTACGACGTACCGGCCCAAGATAAATGGAGCGGTTGAGGTGGCCAATAAAAATTTGAAGAAAATCCTTGAAAAAATGGTAGTCACCTACAGGGACTGGCACGAGAAGTTGCCCTATAAGTTGCACGCATATCGGACGTCGATCAGAACATCGACTAGGGCAACTCCCTTTTCCCTGGTGTACAGAATGGAAGTAATCCTCCCTGTGGAAGTACAGATTCCATCACTCAAAATCTTGAAAGAAGCCAAAATTAGCAACATTGAGTGGGAAGAATCCATATTTGACCAACTACAACTATTGGATGAGGAAAGAATCAAGGCTTTGTGTCATGGCCAACTCTACCAGCAGAGAGTGGCGCGATCCTACAATAAGATAGTGAAGCCGTGACACTTCAAGGTAGGAGATCTGGTGTTGAAGAGAATCCTTCCCCACCAAGAAGACAACAAAGGAAAATTCAAGCCGAACTACAAAGGACCATTCGTAGTTCACAAGGTTCTGTCCAGAGGTGCACTGATCCTACGAGAGATGGACGAAGCCATTTTTCCTATGCCGATAAATGCAGACGTAGTCAAATTTTACTACCCCTAAGATCATTCTGATTGGGAAATGAAGAGAGGCCATATTTGACTCTCCTTTAGACCATGAATCCTTCAATCACCCCACATTCATCACCCTTAGTCAAACAATTTTGAGCCTTAAATATTCTTTCAACCCAAAGCATGTGTTCTACACCTCAAACCGGGCATTCCTGGCCAAGAAAATCTCAAAAAGAAAAGAAAATGCAAAAGAAAAGAAAAGGAGAAAAGAGAGAAAACAAAAGAAAATGGGGAAATGTTTGCCCCACAAAAATAGAAACAAAAATAAGCCAGGATGTAAGCCCCAATAACAATAAGAGTTAGAACACTGTGTAAGCCCAGATAGTCAAGCCTTTTGAGCCGCCTCACCTTTTCTTCACAACCTAAACCAAGCCCAAATTTCGTTCTATCTCCAAAGGCCTCTCATATCCTAAGAAGAACGAGCTGGGCAAACAATCAAGTCTGCATTGATCGATGATGACGGAATCCCAAGTTTCCAGAAAGACCAAACACAGTAAGAACCCAAAAAAAAAAAAGGCGCTATGTGCAAAAAGGGTCGATCATGGCAAGGCAATAAAGGAAAGAAGAAAATGTCAAGTTTGGATCGGGCAGAATGGAATAGAGAAAGAGCGCAGAAATAGAGCTGAGAAATGAGCCAAGAAAGACAAACAAATCCAAAGGAACCAAACCGACAGGTTGTGCCTGAGTTAGAACTTAATAAAGGCCTGTGATGACAATGCTACTGAAAATACCAATCACACAAAGTCCCATCTGACCCTGGGACTAACTTTTGGTGTTGCAGACACAGACACACACTGACACCTATGTGCTTTTTTCTATAATCGTTCCGCTTAACTATTCTAGAGATTCACTTGTGCTACTAAACTTAGATAATAAGTTCATAACTACAATGGGAGCCGTCTCTTGCTGTGATAGGCAAAAGGCTCAACAAGGAAAAGAAAAATAATCTGTGCATACACTCTCCAGTGGATCTTCAATTGAAATATTGTTTCCTCCCCTTCTTCGCAGGTATGATCGAGGCAAGGGAAGAAATGGCCGAGAGCGAAGGAAAAGATAGACCCCTCAAAAAGAAAACTGATACCCTCTCCTCAATCCCCAGTGGAGTTTCTTCAATAACGAAGAATGGTATCCAAAAGGGAGGTCAACAATGAATCGGCCCTCAATGTACAGAAGACACTGGGCAAGCAGAAGAACTCACAAAGAAAACATGGCATTCTCTCACCAACCCCCAGAGAAGCTCCATATCGAGGGAAGAGTGTCATGACAGTGGAATCGGGCAGATAAAAAGGCTCCCACAAATCCCCAATGGAGTTTTCCTAACTCAGTAGGAGCCCAAACATACATGATGAGCCCGAACCCAATTTGAAGGGATGGGCTTTGTAGAAGAGTGACGGCGTGAGGGCTCCCGCCAATCCCCAGTGGAGCATTCCTCCCAAAAGGAATCCCCATGCTTGTCCAAAGCAGTCCTCATGATTGTCTGAATGAGCCCAGCGTTGCTCTAAGGATGATCCTTGACTCGGCAAAAGCCCCAGCTCAAAAGAAAGAAAAGAGGTAGAGGCTCCTGCCAATCCCCAGTGGAGTGGCTCCAAATCAAGAGGGCCCTACCTACCCGTAAAAATGAACCAACAAGGAATACACTTTCCCAGCAAGAAGAAGACTTTCCCCCAAAAGAGCAAGAGCAAAGATCAGATCCTGTTTCCCCCAACGAAGGAAGCCTTGCAAAGAGGATTCGGGACTTCATCAAGCAACAGTCCCCTACAAGAGAGAGAAATGTTGAACCCTGCAAGACACGAAGAAGAAGGCAGAACGAAGAGCTTCTGGGTGAAATGGTCGCTTTTTTAATTTTAATTTCCCACTTTTGTAAGTAGAGTAGGACAGGTGTGTGAGTTCCCTTGAGGCACTGGACAGCACCAAGAGCACCTCCTCCTTCTCTCTTCCTTCCTCCCTTCCTCCTTCCTTCCGCTCCCTTGCCAACCCCTAAAAAAAACTGTCCTTGAAAGTCTTAAGCCAAAAGAAAAGGGTAAAATGAAATCTGAAATCACTTAAAAGCTTTAATAGAACAAACAAGAGAAAAGAATGTTGTCAAGTGCCTGGCATCAACGCCGAAACAAGTTGGCGAGCTTAAGTCCAATCTCATCTCTTTCAAACAAGAACTAAAGACCGATGAGTTGCTCCAGAAAACCCAAGAGACAAAGGGTAAGGAAACTTCGAAGCCGGGAATTGGCACCATATCATTTGGACGCTTCCCTTTCACTGAAAACATCAAAAGACTAAGCTCGTCGACTATGTCGGCAGAATTGCAAGGCGCAAAAACAAGACTCTTTTACTCTTTGTCGTTCACCTGCAAGGTGACTCCGGCAAAAAGAGACAACTGTAAGCACCTCATTTTTGCACCTCCCGAAAGTGCCGAAAGTGGAAACCCTAACAGATAGCTCAAAACCCTAAGGGGCAGAAATTGACTTTCTGATCAAATCCAAGATGGCCGCCATGCCCTATCCCGATGGCTAGGAAATTCTGACATAGTTCCAACACAACTGAGTTTGCTAGAATCGGGGTCCAGATAAGGAAGTTATTGGCAGGTCAAACCCTGGGGGAGCAGAAATTGACTTTTTGCTCAAACCCAGATTAATTGCCATCCATATCGCAAAAAATATGGAATCCCGACGTGGTTCCGACGCAATCAAGCGTATCAAAACCGAGGTCCAGATCAAGAAGATATGAGCAGATTAAAATCTAGGGAGCGGTTCTGACCATCTGCCCAAAAGATGATTTGGCTACCTCACCCTGTCCCAGTGGATAGAAAATGTCGACCCTGTTCCAACGCAACTAAGTTTGCCAAAATCCGAGTCTAAATTAAGAATCTGTGAGCAGTTCAAACCCTAGGGCAAAATTGCAGAAAACTACCCACATGGCGAATGTGCAAGTGACATCTACCATGTGGCGAGGTAAAGGACAAAAGGACAAGAAAGAGAAAATATCTTGATTAAAATAATGATTTTTGTTAAAATTATCCTAATTATTTAATAATAAAATCGGATAATCATTCTCTCATCAAATCACATTATGGTTAGTCAAATCACATCAAATCAGCCAACCAGGAGAGAGAATGTCATGCACGCACAGTATGTCCAGATATGCCTTGTCCGTATACACTATACGGGCAAAATCTTATTCAAAACCTTATCCAGAATCTTAGAAAATCTCAAAATCCGTACTTAGAATTCGAGTGGAGCAAAATTGGGCTAAAAATGGCATGCCCGCACTTCCCATACGGTTTTGAGAGTTATCCGGAAAATCTTATCATCTGCGTGAATCTACCACATGGACGATTCACAATGATTGTGGACAAGACATCTCATCCATATATAGTGTGCGGGCAAGGCTTGCCTGCACACTATATACGAATAGACCATTTTCCTATAAATACTAGCTTTTTGCCCTTGGCTAAAGGTTGGCTTTTTTCATTACTGTTTCCCCAGCCTCCTCCCATGAACCAGTGGTCCCCTAACCCTTCTCCCTCACCCCAAGCCCCCAAACCTTCCCAAAATACCCTCCAACCTTCTCTAAACCCTTCCCCCTTCCATTCTAATCAAGAAGAGGACAACGAAGAAGGATTGGTGGAGCCAAGGGAAGCCTCCAAGCGCTGTCCACATCTCAAGGGCCCCTCACACACCTCCAAGAGAGAAAAATACCCCCAAGGTAAGCCTTCTCAACACAGTTTATTTAACATATGCGAAAATAGAAAGATTATGAGCATGTTTTCTCTAGGCACTGTTTTCTCATTTTGAGCATGTCTTCCCCTATCTTTCTCTTCATTTTTTTCTTCATTTCTTCACAAGATTGAGATTTCAATGGTAAGGGGAAGTGCCGAAATCCAAGGGGAGGAGGAGGGACCATGTCCACACTCTTAAGTCATGCTATAAAGCATCCCTCCATCCTTTTTTTTATTCATTTGTATTTTCATAAGGAGAGCATGTTCTCCTTTTTCTCTTGCTTCTCATGTACCACTTTAAACCCCCCCCCCCCCCTTTCCCTTCCATTGTGTGCCTCCTAACTCTCTTGAAGCATGACATGCCATGGTAGGACGAGGTATCTTGCTTATGTAAGTTGGCATGTAGGATCACCATGGTTAAGCATGCATCACCATGTTCCCATTCACTGTTTTGGTTAGTCTTATGTGGGTATAATGAGCACCAACCACCACCATCCACATGTATGAAGCACTTATGGTGTAGGTTCAAATTTTCATCATCTTAGCTTCATTTCATTAACATGAACACTAGCATGTAACACACATTTTATATCACTGTTTTGGCATGCTTATGTTTATTGGGATGTTTTGTTTGGATTGCTTATATAACACTGTGAGACATGGGAAAAATCACCGGAATGATCATCCCTCCGTCAACATACGAGCTCAACGCAAAAATGGGAGAGTCGCCACCATTCATGATTTTGGGGTGAGAATGGACACCAAAGAGTTCAAAATAAGCAAAAAGTGAAAAAAAGAAACATTCTAGGATAAAAATAATCCTACTTGAAAATCAAATCCAGAGATGGGTAAGGGGATTAGATTATAAACGGGGGAAGGTGTTAGGCACCCCCATTCATCCACATGAAGTGGTTGCCAAGTGTATGTTCATGCAAAAAAATAGAAAGCTTGCTAAAATCATAGAAAACCTTGAAAAAGGACTAATGTATGATATTTTCACATGAAGATCTAAATGGATTTTAGATCCTCTCTTATGTCAATATCATTTCTGGAATATCTCAAAAGATGGAAATCAAAGCACAAGTTGCTAAAAAACCAAGTTGAATCAAATCCGGAAAATTCAGTAAAAAGTATGCCATTTGCCTTGAAACCATTCAAATCTAATTTTAAATTGAACCAAACCAAATCCATTTGAAAGATTACAGTAAATAAGAGTCTCATGCAAAATTTCACTTCATTCCGACAAAAATCCTAGGAGTTATGCTCCTTTGAAGTTGCTGCTGGGGATTTTTAAAAGTGATAAGTGGGCAACTTTGGAAAATTGCGCAGAAAAATCCACTCCATAAAAATCCACGAAATTTGGTGTGATTGAAGTCTGTATGGCCATCTTTCGAAAGAAACTAGCCTCATACAAAAATCCCTTCGGATGTGCCTTGGGTGGTCTCCCGAACAGGCCCCGAAGATCACAGATTTACCCAGAAAAGTACAAATGAATAGTTCTGAGTAAATCGGCTACCAATAATTCAAATGGAATCCAAAAATTATGAAACCAAATGGATTTGAAAATAGACTCATAAAGGAATCCTCAGAAACAAAAATCACTCGAATCGGACTTAAAACGAACACATGGCGCTCCGTCGAAGTGACAAGTTCTGTATTCGAACCTGAACTGTCCACTTAACTTCGACAGAGAGGTGTCAAAAATCCGTTTGATGGAACTTTATGAAATTTGGTGGACATAAACTAGACAGCCTCACCTTTCCCATGGTTCTGGAATCGCTCCAAAATTCATCTGGACGATGAAGTTATGAGCATCCGAAGTAAGGGTACAGGTGCTGTCCAGTTAGGCCACTTTTGAAGAAAATCAAATCCGAAAAAGTGATAAAGTGTGTGAGATTCGTGTGAGATGAATCCAAAACCTTTGAAAAACATTTAAAACACTCCAGAATTTGATTGAAGCCATTTATTTGAGATTTATCACAATAAATGTAATAAACCCCAAATATAAGCCTATCCCGCCAAAAGAGTGTAATATGTGTGTGCTAGAGTGAAAAATCAAGCAAGATTAATTCAACAACATATCATGCATATAGATTCAACAAGATAGGTTCTAGCATAGCCTAGGGTTCCGTTCCATTATCGTTTCCCTCTGTTCTCTCTCCCCGTTAAACACGGTTCTTCGAGATAATCAAGGGTACTTTGATTATAAAACGGTTTTCAATCATTCAAAAGCCTTATGCTACATGGGTTCTAGCACTAGGGTCAATCCCCAGTCTCGTTTCTCCTAGATCCGCCATCACGTTTTACGGCTAGGGGAGTCTTGAGATACTTTGAGCCGGGGAAGGATTTCCACACACAAAGAAGGCTTTACACTACAGAAAGGTAGAAGAAGAGATCTAGATCTAGGAATGTAAATACAGAAAATAAAAGAAAAGTTTGAGGCTTACCTGGATTCTGGAAGCACTCCCGCAGCGATTTCCTTCTTCTCTTGGAGTTCTTCTTTGCGAGAATTGAAAACAAGAGTTGGTTTCTTTTTGCTTAAGGAGGAGTCTCCTATTTATAGGCAAAGGCTAGGGTTGTTGGTAGACACAACTTAATGTCTAGAACCCCCCAACCTTAACCCTAAGGCTGTTTCCGAGATTTCCCCTCATTTAATGAGGGACATGATGGTAAAAAGTGATTTCTCTCGGAAAACCCTAATTTTGAGCAAAACTAATGTATCCGGCATATCAGGCCGGATACACTAGAGCTTTAATGTATCCGGTATATAATACCGGATACACTAAAGTTCCTTTGTATCTGGCACTTTCCACCGGATACAAAGAGAAGCACTTGTATCCGACCTGAGTTGCCGGATACAGGGAAAAAAGCCTTTTTTCCAAATTTTAACACAGGCAATACTTATTTACATGTAATATCGTTTAAGTAAATGTCCTCGTATTTTTTAATCTCCATTTACTTAAGATATTACATGTAAATAAGCAAACACCCCCCCCCCCCCCCATTTGAATCCATTAAAAATAGTTCCAGACCCAAATTCCGAGTCAATAAAAAGTCAACTTTCCAGTTCTAGGCAAAATTCCGATTTTTCAGGTCTGGAAAAAAGGTTCAATATGTTAAAACCAAGGTATTCGTCAAGATTTAAAATCTCAAAAAATTCTTTTATGCAATAACATGGCTAAAAACCTGATTACCGGGAAAAATTATCTTGAAATCTGGCTTTAAAAAATATTTCATTTTCTGGGGTCAAAAGTCAACAAAATTCAACCGGAAAAAGCTTGACTTTGCACAAAAGATTGAATTCGGGCATTTTCCTTTTCCGTTTTGGATTCAAATGGGTTAAGTATCTCAAACCCAATGCAAAGAATTGGAAATTCCAATAAAATATTTCTCTCCTTCAAGATTTATCAAAAATCGTGCAATTTTGGGGTGTCTACAAACACACACTAGCATGTATGCGTGGTTTGGCTGGGACCATTAAGCTAGTGACCTTTCGAGTCTTAGGAGGCTCTCTCTCTAAAGGAGAATCCCTCCATTTTCTTTTAACCAAGGTGGGGAACCTCATCCCCACCTAAGATCAACAAGTCTTGACTTACGAACAGTGAAGGAGAGGCCCCAAGCCATCTCCCTCATTCCCCTTTTGGTTTAGATGTAGAAAATTGGGTTTTTTGCTCAAAAAAATGGAGGAAAGAACATTGTGGATCAACACAGTTGCCCACAGACGTGTTTAGACACACATGAAGGAAGGAGCCCCTGGTCCCCCTTGGAAAAGTAGGTTTTTGTGACTTTTGGGTCCTACCCGTATACACAGGCCAAATGGGATACATAGTAAGTCATAAAATCTATTTTTTTCGTATTAATCAAGATTAACTAATAACATAATCCGCTAACCCTAACCTAATGAGGCCTCTGATTAATCAGAGACCCCTCTTGGAACTTGGGCCCACCCAGGGCCCAATGAGACTCCTTTGTGGGCCTTCCAACGAGGCCCACACCCGCCTTGCCTTAACCAAGGTCCACCTCAAGGGCGGACCCAAGCTATTTGGACCTCCCATGGGTTCCCCCCAAGCCCAATGGGCTTCATTTAAAAATCCAAAACAACTAGTTAAGTTCTTTGAATTCTTAAATAACTTCCAAATCAAATTAACCAAATCCAAAAGGGGTTATCCAATGTAACTGCAAATGGGACTTGGGCTTGACGTAAGCCTATCTTGGCACACCCGTGGGCCTTCCAATAGGGCCCACCCAGACCCACTTCACCTTCAAAGTAAAAAGATAAAAATCAAATAAGAGGGGGACCCACACCACTTAGGTGGTCCCCACACAGACTTAACCCAAAGGGTGCATATTTGACATAGGAATTGGGTCAAATAGACTAAGTTGACTCAAAACCAGTATAACTCGAGGGACCTGTCACCCGACGAGGCGGACCGGGGTGTCTACAAACTTCCCCGGACCGTAACTAAGACCCTACCCTGAATCTCAAGCCGCAGACCATCTAATAGACAAACTCTTGGCACCTAGGTGTCTGCCTGCACCCCATCAGGCAGTGGCGACTCCAAAATTCCAATTTCCCGAAAGAAGGCACACACTCACGCGCACGTCGCAATGCTGCCGGCGGATCGATGCGCGCATAACCTGGGGACTTCGTAGGGGACTTCTCAATCCTGTCGAATCCTGGTTAAAGAGAGTCAACATAAGGGGGGGTATAGTTGGTATAAGGAGTTCCCTAGGTTACTATAATAAGTATAGAATACGCATAAATACATGATTTTGGGAAAGTTCTGTCAAACAAGACTTAAATGATATAAGGAAACTAGGTCTTAAGCGGGACCTTTGGGACCCCTCCAGTTTCCTTGGAACTTTCCGAAAACATTGATTTACATGCCAATTCTTTACTCCACTTGCTAACCAAATCAGAAGAAGGAGAAGAAGAAAGGATTTTGTGAGGATTCTAGGTAAGATAAACCAAGATCAAACTATATATATTGTAATCCATACTGTCAGCACCCCATTTTTGCACTATAAAATTGCCCAAGAAGCATATCTTAAACCGGCATATATGTGGGTACGTAAATCGAGGTTTTATAATGGACCCATCTTTTTGAATAACAAGCCCATAATAAAGAGAATTCTGAGCCGATTCCAATACACCAAACCGTGCTCAAATCGGATCTCAAACGGCTAAGTTATGAATAAAAGAAATAAAGGGTAGTTTGGGGATTTTTACAAAACCGAAATTAGATGCCACATGGCAGCCATGTGTACACCATGGTGGCTGCCATGTAACCAATGATAAATTAAAATTTTGTGGGGTTGTTTTAGTAAATAAGTAAGTTTCCTAATGGGGTTTCTTATGCAAATAAATAACAAAGTTAATAAAAGTTTAAGATTAAAAAAATAATAATAATAAAAATAAACAAAGAGAAATGAGTTGGACGAATTGGTCCACTCATATTCTCTTGAGAAATTGAGACAAGGCTTAAAAAATATATATAAGCCTAATAAAAATGTGGGACAAAATAGACTTTGACCAAACCTAATTGAATGAGGGTGTTTAAGAGAGGAAGAGGAAGAGTTAAGGGTTTAAAGAGAGGAAGAGGAAGGGTTAGTTGTTTAAGAGAGGAAGAGAAAGGGTTAGTTTTTTAAGAGAGGAAGAGGAGAAGTTAAGGAAATGAGAGGTTTAGAAGAGGAAGAGGAAAGGTTAGGGGTTAAGAAGTTGAAGGGGTGGGAATCCTCTATAAAAGGGCTTGAAGTTGGGAGCAAAAAGGGGGAGGAGAAAAAGTAAGAGAGTTCTTTGAAAAAAAAAAAAGAGCAAGTAAGAGAGTTCTTTGAAAGAAAAAGCAGCAACTAGGAAGAAGTGGAGAAAAGAAGAGGGACATCTACTAGCAAGGAGGGAGAAAGGAAAACTGCTGTTCACGACACACCAAGGTTCCAAGACCTGATTTGACGTGTCAATCCATAACAGGTGAGTCATTTGTTTAATACATTATATGAGACCTCTCTTTCATTACAATTTTTGAGATAAGATTACATGATTGGTGAGAGACATGTATATATGTTTGATGGCTTTGGGTAATTTTATCATGTTAAAAAAAAGACAAAGAGGTAAAGTTTTGAGTTTTTTTTTGCATTAGGTTTGCACCTGTTTTCCAGATAAACCAATTTTTTTCACCTAGTTCTAGTTTGATTCAAGTCTGGAGTCCTCCATGAGATTTGTAGTATTTGTATTTTAGTTTAATCTAAAAATATGCTCAAGACCCTACACTATGAGCGGGTATTTTATTTTTAATTTTCTTTGGTTCAGATTTTCAATTGGAAATGTCTAATAGTAAATTTTGGAGCTTCATATCTCTTAAATGAAAATGAATTTTGAAAACTGCTATAGGTTATTTTAGTGCTTAAAGTCATGATTCTAAGGAATCAAATTTCGCACAATTTGGTTAAGAATTGAGGGAGATATGAATCTTTGAATGTGGATAGCGCAGTAATTCAGGTTGTTTCATTTTTTTTGTTTCCTTTGTAAATTAGTAATTAGGCCATGGTTAAATGTAGTTCAGGTGGTCTCATTTTCTTGCCTTGTAAATTAGTAATTAGTTAATCTTGCATGATAAAAACAATAGAAAACAAAACAAAACAAAAATAATAAATAATAAGAAAGGGAAAAAGCAAATGAAACAAGCGTTGAAGCGATGATTCTTTCTTGTGGTTGAAAATGTTTCTTCTTTTGTCTCTTGTGATTTTTTTTTACTTACATTTGTTCTTGTTTTGTTTTCTTACTACATGAGATGTACATAGTGGCCCTCCATTCTCCCAATGTAGATATGTTATTATAAGAGGCTAAAGCATTTTATTTGAAGTGGCCTATTTGTACATGTTTAGTTTTGTTAGTTTTATTTAGTTTACTAGCTCATTTTAGTTTGGTTTCATCATTGATGTTAGAATTTGTTTTTAGAATGTCATTATTAGTTTTGTTAGTTTTATTTGTTTAATCTTACATCTCCCAATGTAGATATGTTATTATTAGAATTTGTTAAAAATAAAAATAATAAATAAAAGAGCCCATTAAATATCCAACTAATTTAAGGGAACCCATTTCGGTGGGGCAACCCAGGGTGTTCAAGGACTTCCCTGGGTTGTAATCGGGTCACTTATCCGGAATCACTGGTGCAGACCAAAAAATCAAACAAGGTGTCTACCTGCACCATTTCAGGTAGTGGCGACTCCATAATACATGTAACACGCTTTTTCAGCGCGCCCGAGGTGCGCACACATACGTTCAGTTCCGAGTTTTTCAAACAGTTTCTAAAAGCCATGATCTTGATGATTTAGTTCAAGAGAAGTTGTTGTGACCATTGCAATTCAAGAGAGGAGATTTCTAAAAGTGTTTGGAGAAGTTTTAATCCAAGAAGAGAGGTAAGTAGCCCCTTACAACTTGCATAAACAGATATACTTTAGTTTATCGAAGAACATGTTTAAACGAGAGATTTTCCGATTGTTTGTGAATGATTTGATATGGAAACTTGTAAAACCCCGACCCGGATTATACCTTAATCATTAAGTTTAATTATTTAAAGTAGGATTATTAAACTAATTAAGTATTTGTGTTATGAAGGTGACGTGGATGTGGATCATGCTTGAGGATTTGGGGGAAATCAAATTGAACTTTATTGAAGGTTATTAAGGTAAGCTTAGTTAATGTTATTCCTCAATTTCCATTGGCTAAGATACCCTCTACCTAGTTCTAGTGAATAGGAAATCAAATTCTGAAAAATTAAAGCTAAGTGTGAAAATTTGCCTTAACGTGCAAACCTTGAATCACACGTTGAACTAAATCTTGTAGAAACCCTTTGATAAAGGCTGAACGCCCGAACGTCCAACTCTAACGTTCGTGCATCCAGTACAGAATTTCCAGATTTCTTGTTTTGAGCCCAAACTCAAATTGCAACACTTCTAGATCATTCTTAAACCCTTATTAACACCAATTTGGGCCAAGTACACCTAGAGCACACCCCCCAAGTAAACCTCATGTGCACCCTCTCATGTATACCACAAAGTACCTCCCAAGTACGCTTAAAGTACCTTCCAAGTGTACCTAAAGTATCCCCTAAGAACACCTAAAGTAACTCTCAAGTGTACTTAAAGTATCTCTTAAGAATACCCAAAGAACCTCTCAAGTATACCCAAGGTACCCTCCAAAATAACACTAAAGTACCCCCTTGTATTACCCAAGGTACTCTCCCAAATAACACTAAAGTACATCCAAGTATTACTCAAAGTGCCATCCAAGTACACCTAAAGTACACCTTTGTATTACCCAAAGTACACCTGTATTACCCAAGGTACCACTCAAGTACTACCTAAAGTACCCCCCAATTATACCCAAGGTACCCTCCAAAATAACACTAAAGTACCCCCTTGTATTTCCCAAGGTACCCTCCCAAATAACACTAAAGTACATCTAATTATTACTCAAAGTGCCACACAAGTACACCTAAAGTACACCCATGTATTACCCAAAGTACACCCATGTATTACCCAAGGAACCACCCAAGTACTACCTAAAGTACCCCTCAATTATACCTAAGGTACCCCACATGTATACCTAAAGTACCCCACTTGTGTTGCCTAAGGTGCCCCACTTGAACCCCACTCAAACACCTAAGGTACCCCTTGTATTGCCAAAACGTACCCTAATTGTATCCCTAAGGTACCCCCATGTGTTGCCTAAGGTACCCCATTTGAATACCTAAAGTACCCCCTTGTTTTACCTAAAGTACCCCCTTGATTTATCTATGGTAACCCCCATGTGTTTGCCTAAGGTACCTCCTGGTTTTAGCTAAGGTACACCCCTTTATATAGCTAAGGTCCCCCCCCCCCCCCCCCTTTGTATAACTAAAATACTCCCAATATACCTAAGGTACGCCCCTTATATTACCTAGGGTACACCGTCTTTGTATTACCTAAAGGTACCCCCTCATATAACTAAAGTATACCCCATTCTATAATTAAGGTACCCCTCCTCAATATAACTAAGGTACACCCCCCAAGTATACCTAAAGTATACCCCTTAAAATAACTAAGGTAAACCCCTTGAAACACCAAAGTACCCCCTCAAATAACACTAAGGTACCCTCACTTAACACTAGGGTACCCCCTAGCATGCCTTAGGTACACCCTAGGTTTTAATTGAATAAAAGCTTTGTTTAGGGGCAGATTTGAAAGACCAAAAGTTGGGCATATAAAAGGATGTATAACTAAAATATCAAGTGTTTTGAACCCCTTTTCCTTGTCCTGGACGTATAGAACAAGAAGAAGAGTGGGAGCTTGCTTGAAAGCTTCAAGAAGAAGGAGGAGAGGTGAGCTTGAAGAGAAGTTGTACTTCTCTATTAAACAAGTAAGTAGCAAACCCTTCAAAATAAAATGTATTGTAAAAATTCGTATTCTCTATCTAGTGTTTGATTTATTTGAAGAAATGATCTTGCATGTTGGTTTGTGCTTCTAAAATTTGTAGGGTTTTGGTTGTATAATAATTTTGTTTAGTTTTCTATTGATTTGCCTTAGATTTCCAACATCTATTGATCATATTTCAAATTATGGTTTGAGTTTGGTGTTTTGAATGAGGTTTCATGGGTTGGATTTATGTTTATATGTATTTTGGATGGATTTCTGTTTTGGGAAGGTGTTTTTAAGTATGTTGGGATGATTTATGATCATCCCATTTGGTGTTGGGAAGGTTAGGAATGATTTATATGAGTTTTGTATTGAAAATAGCCAAAAATATTTGAAAACCTGAGGTGGCGATTAATCCTGAAAATTGGCGATTAATCCTGAGCCAAAACCCCCAAAAATCAGTCTCTGTTATCCTAATCACAAATCAAGATTAGTCTCGGCGATTAATCGCGAACCTGGACGGGTGAACGTCCATGAGAAATAGGTTGAACGTGCGAACGTCAGGCACGTTTTTGACCTGGACACGTGCACGTCCATCAGGGTTAAGTTGAACACCCGAACGTTAGGGTTAATCGCCCCTAGGTGCTTAATCCTAAAGCTAATCATGGGTGCTGTTTTTGACAATTCTTCACCCTTTTCTTCTCCAACCCTTTCCCAAACAACCTAAGCCTCCTGTGTATTTATGTCTCCATTTACTAAAGTCTTTACATGTAAATAAGGTTTTACCCCCAATTTGGAACTATTAAAAAAAACTCCCAATGCCCAATTCCCAACCAATAAAAAGTCAACTTTTCAATTCATGCCTAAATTTCCATTTTGGCCCGATTTTCACCAAAAACCACATTTTGAGTTTGATACCCAAATGAGTGATTCAAAAGCCCATAAAATATAAGAAAATTTGTCTACCCTTCATAAAACTACAACTAGAAATTGAGCCTGATTCTCTATGCGCGCGTCGGGAACGGCTCAGCGGGGGGTGCACGGGAGGGCGTGCCTCCTTTTGGGAAAATAGGGGTTTTGGAGTCACCACTGCCTGATGGGGTGCAGGCAGACACCTGGGTGCCTAGGTTTGTCCATTAGGCTGGTCTACGGCTTGAGATTCTAGCTAAGATCTTGGTTACAGTCCGGGGAAGTCCATAGACACCCCGGTCTACCCCGTCGGGTGATGACTCCCACGGGTTTCCTAGTTTGAGTCAACTCAATTTATCTCACCCAATTCCTAAGCCAAATATGCACACTTTATTTAAAGTCTAAGCGGAGACCACCAAAGTGGTGTGGGTCCCCTTATTTGGTTTTATTTTGCTTTATTTAGGTGATCTGGGTCTGATTGGGTGGGCCCCGTTGGAAGGCCCACGGATCTCCTGGTGGGCTAAGCTTAGCCCACATGTCCTTTTGCTAGGCCTTGATCTAACCCTAGACGGCCCTTTAGGGTTTGGCTAATTTGATTGATTTTATTTAGGGTTTAAGTGAAGAGATTAGCTTAAGATTTATTCCTTGGTGGGCCTGGATAGTTTGTGGGCCCATTAAGTGGGCCACACCTGGATAGCCTTAAGATTTATTAATCTTGGTTAAGTTTATCTCCCAATGGGCCTGGGGCCCATAACCTAGACTTGGGCTAGGAAGCCCAAGACTTGGTGGGTTAGGATTTTGGGCCCTTTCCTCATTGGTAGGTGGGCTTCCCTTGAAGGGAGTGGGGCCCGATAGGCCTAAGCCTACAGTCACAGCCAAACCACACCTTATTCTATCCAGCATGCAATTTGTTGGGCTTTGGTTGTGCCTCAAATGGTGCAGCCCATTTACTTAGATTTTTTGTCTTTTTTAGAACAAAGTGAGTTGATTGGACTGAGAATGGGCCCCTTTGGAAGGCCCACAGGTGTTCAAGCTGGACTTGCTGGGTCCAGGGCCCATGTTGGGTTTCCAGTTGACCCGAAAACCCTACTAGTTGGTTCGGTTCAATTGGAAGCATACTGAGAGATGAACAAGGAGCTAAAAATGGGTTCTCTGGCATTTTCAGGATGTAACCGAAATCCAATTTCGGTTACACCATAACTAGGCATGACCGAAATAAGATTTTGGTCATGCCCTAATTGTTTGTAATTGAAATAAGATTTCGGTTACAAGCAAAAGGAAGCTTGCGCGAACTGAGTTTTCGGGCAAGCACAAAAAAAAAGTTTTTTGGCTTTTATCCAGAGGCCTTGAGTCCATGGGTTCCTAGGGATTTCCAGTAGCTGTGTGGGCCCACAGTAGCTCAGGGTTGGGGGGAAGACCTCTTTAGGCCACTTTTTTTGGGACTTTTAGGAATCAAGGGGACGGGGATCATGCCAAAGGGCTCAAAACAGTAAAAGGAAGGGGGAAATACCCATGCATGCTTGGTGATCATGGAGGGGGGTATGGGGGCATGCATGATATCTCAAACCAGTAGGTAACAAGGCCATGGCAAGGGGGGTATGGGGACATGCTACTCAAGACATATATGTAAAATTTCTAATCCTAGACATGCATGCTTCATAGTATGGAAAATGCACAGTATGGAAAATGCACAAAGGAAACCCACAATAACACAAGTTAGAAAGCCAATAAAGAAGGGATACTGGGGAATTAAAGGATACATTGGACCTTATAGAAAGGGAGGGGAACACACTCCCCTCATTCAAATAGCATATAGAAACAAAAAAAGTGTTGTGGAATTGGGGATTTTGACATTATAGCTTGACCTCTCCTCCCATTTCCTGAGTGTAGGCACTTCCTCTTACCATAGGAATACTATCTTATGAAGATACGGAGAAGGATGGGAGAACAAAAAGAAGAAGAGACATGGTCCAAGAAGAAAACAACACATGAAGGTATGAACAATGTAAGCATGCTTCAATCAAGCTCATTCTCATATATGTTAAGTAAAATCCATGGGGAAGCCTTACCTTGGGGTTTAGAGTCCCTCTTGAAGGGTGTTGAGCTCCTTGGAAGCTCCACCAGCAGCTAGGACACCTCTTCTCCAAGCACCAAACTCTTCCTAGCCTCTCTAAAGGTTCACAAAGAAGGAGAAGAAGGAAGGAGGGGATTTTAGTATGCTTAGAAGGGATCAAAGGGGGTTGAGAGGGTAGTGGAAGGGTAGGAAAAGGGTTTTTGTGCAGGGGCAGGAGAGAGGGGAGAGCTGAAAATGATAAAATGGCTAAACCCTTGAAAATGAGCTGCTAAGCAACTTTTATAGGCAAAATTAGTGTAACTGAAATATAATTTCGGTTACACTAAAAAATATAGTATAACCGAAATATAATTTCGGTTACACTAAAAAATATAGCATAACCAAAATATAATTTCGGTTATACTATAAATATGTGTAACCGAAATAAAATTTCGGTTACACCTATTTTCGACATACAATCATGAAAATGCAGAGATTTTGTTGGGGAATCTAACACAAAATCCGGGACTTTACTTTATGAACCGAAATTTAATTCCGGTTATACACATTTTTGTGTATAACCAAAATTTAATTTCAGTTATTTTGGGATTTTTTTCAGATTTGCCCTTGACTTGATTGATTTGATTGGATTTTCTCTTGATGAGAAAATCCGGATTTTCTGATTTTTTGATTATTTTAATTCATAAAATCAAGATATTTTGAGAAAAAATATTATTTTATTCGAGATATTTTTGGTGGATGTCCTTTCTTCGCCACGTGGCAGGTTTCTACACATTTGCCACGTGGGCAGCTTCCGGCAATTCTACCCTAGAGCTTGAACTGCTCATAACTCTCTCATCCGAGCCCCAATTCTAGCAAACTCAGTTGCGCTGGAACTAGGTCGAGATCCTCTATCCATTGGGATAGGGTTTTGCAATAAATTCAAGTTTTAAGCAAAAAGCCGAAGCCGTGTCCGAAATCTTAATCTGCTCATATCTCCTTGATCCAAACCCCGATTCTAGCAAATTCAATTGCATCGGAATCATGTCGGAAATTTCTTTCTTTCAGGACCGAGAGAGCAGTTAAATGGGGTTCGAGCAGAAAGTCAATTTTTGCTCCCCTGGGACTTGTTCCACCCATAAACCCTTCATTTAGACTCCAATTCCGGCAAACTCAGTGCATTGGAACCGTGTCAGAAATTCCTATCCATTGGAGTAAGGCAAGGTATCCAACTTGAATTGGAATGGAAAGCCAATTTTTGTTCCTCAGGGTTTTTGACCTGTTTTGCTGTTTTTTTTTTACCACATTTTTTGGTTTGATCAAAATTTGGGTGCTTACAACCTCCTTATAGATTTGTCTAGAAAAGTCATATGCCCAAAAAGTCAACATTTTTAACCAAACTTAGAATATTTTCAAGGTCCAAAACTTTTTGTCTTAGAATCCATTGATTTTTGGTGTGGTGAGTTTATTGGGAATCCTAAGACTATCCCACTCATCCAAAATGTGTTTTGAGGATTTTATGATGTTCATTTTGATTGATTTGGATTTATGAAAGCGAAGTAGAAAAACTCTTATATGATTTGACAAGGCTTTTGGCCTATGATTTTATTAGCAGTGGATGGGGAATTCCACTTGGCATTGGTTTGAGCGCTGGTTTTACTCACTGATTTGAATGGTTTTGTTTGAGTTGTCAGTCGTCTAATTGGACGTTGTTCTTAGTGTGGATCCACAGTGAGTCTAGTCAATGTGTTGGTATTGTTTTGTTAGCGTTAATTTCCTTGTCTATATAGCTTTCCACTGTAGGGTATCAGTAAGGCCCTCTTGGGGTATAGAGGTGCTGCGGCAACCACCCACCATGGGGTATCGGTGGGATGTTCTTGTAATTCATCTGGTTTGGTTTGGCAGTGGATGGGGTATTCCACTTGGCCATGATTATTGGTTTGGTGTTCACTTGCCAGCCCATACGTGGGTGCTCCGCTTGCTGAGATGTCCCTAGCTAGGCTTCTCTCTGTAAGTCGTGTAAGTGGCAAATGGGCAGTGGTCATTAATCTAATTTAGAGACACGTCAACCCACGAGCCCTACCAAGACATGCTTGTGTTATTTGATTACTCTTATTGAATTGATTTCATGTATTATCTGATTAAGATACTTTGACTTGAGATTTACACTTTATAATTGTGAATATTATCATGATGTTATAAAACTGCATAAACTGTTTCTATACATGCATGTTTACTGCTTACTAGGACTTTAAGTCTCACGCGTGTTTTGTTTTATCGGATTTGTTTTCAGATCCTCCTGGTGAGCTACGCATTGGGGGAGATATTAAGGGAGATCCAGATTATAGGCCAGAGAACTACTACTACCCATAGTAGGATTCTCTTTATAATTATGTATTTTGTTTTGGGGAAATTGTAAATGGGATGTAAATATCCTTTTTGGACTTATACTCTTAGGAGATATCTTTTGTATATGTCTGTATATTTTGGGAGAGAGCTTGTGAACATTTAATTGCCTTAGTTGTATTTTGTTCACATAGATATCATATCTTTTGGAGTTATTACACAAATGATCCTTGTTAGATGGAAAATTTTTATCTCATGCTTCTTTGGCTTATGCAATCTGATGATTACTATGTAATTGCCCAGGTTGATTATATTAATCAGATTCTATTGGGCCCATAAGTAGGTCTCGGGGACGGGTCGGTGCCGTGATAGGGTAGACCCAGATCTGGGGCACTACAAAACTTGTGATTTGATGTATTTGATCATCTGGAATAGTTTAGAGTGTTTTGAAGATAAAAAAAACCCAAGATTTGCAAGTGATTTGAAGTGTTAAAGATCAAGAAAAACAAATCTAAAGTTTGAAAAATCGCGAATTCCGAAAAGTTAGAATTATAACGAATGCTTGCAATGACGCTCGAGCGTCACACCAAGCTCCAATTTTAAAGAGCGGACGCTCGTCGCTGCTTGAGTGCCACTCAAGGCACCCCGCCTATGTTTTTTTTTAAGTTTTGAAACCCGAGAGTTAACAAAATTTGGTAAACCGAGTACCCGGGAGATCGCTTGAGCGCAATCTCGAGCAGCCGAAATCTAGGAAGTTGATTTTGCATGAGCGCCTGACGTTGCTTGAGCGCTCCTAACAGTAAATTGATATTTCTGAAATTAGTCTAGTTTTCTATTATAAAATTGTTTTTATTGAATTCCAACTTATGCACCAATAAAAGTAGAGTGTTAAGAGATTGTTCGCACTAGCCGTTGATTAAATTGAATTTTTATAAAGATTTTGGGTACGTTCTACTAAAAAAGCTTTTATTCGAGTTTATCGTTCCAAACTCTTTTCCTTTAAACTTTATTTGATCTTATTGGTTTGTACACTTGTATTTCACCTACCTAAAGATGTTTTCAGTATTTCTATGGCAGAATTGTTATTATTTTCCTCCATGTACCTCAGAGTGGCTATTCTCACTCATGTAGCTTGAGTTTGAGACTTGGATTTCCTCCATGTATCTTAGAGTTGTCTTGTGGATTATTACTGATGTTTTTGGTATCTAAATTGATTGTTTTTGGTTTGCCACTGTTGAGTGGGCTTAGCTCCTACATGGATCCATAGAGTAGCTAGTAAGTGGAATGTTATTAGAATTCGAATTCTGGGTCATAGGCATTCCATCATCTCGAGGATGGTACCACTCTTGGATTAGTCGATTGCTACGTCACCCACTCCTGGATTGGTTGGGCCGTTCAACCAATAACCTTTAAGATTTCTAAGTCTTCAATCCCATTAGTCCTTCTATTCCGCGGCGTCCTCTCTAATGATATCTAAAACAAAACATTTAAAAACAAGGGTGAGATATAAAATCTCAGCAAGTAGTAACAAGCATGCTAAAAACCACAATAGTAACTTCTTTTAAAACCACAAGTATGAGTTTACAAAAACCACTTCGATAAACCAACCAATTCAAGCATGATAACAACAAGCATGTAAAAATCATTCATATAAGGCATCCAAACAAATATACATATCATAACAATATCACAAACTAATCCATACTTTACCTGTACCAATACTTGGCTAAACTTTACCTTTACCTTTGCCATCTCTTGGATAGAAGTACCGGCCATTAATTGGCTGAAGGTGCACGGCCATTAATTGGCTCAAAGGAATAAGAATGCTGGCCATTAGTTGGCTCAAAGTGCACGGCCATTAATTGGCTCTAAAGTGCAAGGAATACCAACCATTAATTGGCTTAAAATGCAGGGCCATTAATTGGCTCAAGGAATCCCGGCCATTAATTGGCTCAAAGTGCACGACTATTAATTGGCTCAAATGCAAAGAATCCCGACCATTAATTGGCTCAAAGGAACAAGGCCATTAATTGGCTCAAAAGGGTACGGCCATTAATTGGTTCACGTACATGCCATTAGTTGGCTAAAGACACGGTCGATAACAGCTCACATGTTCGCTATTATTTGGCTTAAAAACATGGCCGATAACGGCTCATGTGCCATCCATTTGTTAAGGATACCTGCAAGAGAAATAATTTCCACAAGGTGCAATGCATACAATTGTTCATACCCAACCATGAATACCATGTAATACATGAAGAATTATATAATTAAATTCCAAACCATAATCTCATGCCAATATTAACTCAGCATTTCAAACATATCCAATCACCCAAAACATGTATAGGAAATCCAAGGAAACCAAACCAATGTTCATGTGAGCACCAAGCCACATAATAGATATGAAAACTACACCAAAACCATGCCAAAATATGTCAAACAGAGAATTACATTCATAACAGATATACATAAGCAAAAATCCAACTAAGATACAACTATCTAATATGTCTAAAGCAAAGGTAATTGTAATACCCGAGATTTTTAAGAAATTGTAATTAAGAGTTAATACTTTAATTAAGGGTAAATAGGGGATTAGAGAATTTAATTAGATTAATTAAATCAAAATTTTAAAAGAAATAGGTGGTTTGGTTCGGTTTGGGTTTAGTTGATTTGGGTTAGGTTTGGTTGGATCGGTTCATTTCAGTAGAACCGGTATAGTAGGTGTAATTGATTCAATTGAACTATTTTAGTTGGGTTCGGTTTAGTTGGTTTAGTTGGGTTTGGTTCGGTTCAAGTAAAACCGGTTTTAATCTTAAATGGTTTAATAGAAAATTTTAAATATATATATATATATATATATAGGTGTTGTTTGAAGAAAGAACCCGAGAGTTCTTTCTTCTATTCGTCAAGGGTTAGACAGAAACGAGAGAGAGAAGGAAAAGAAGGAGAAGAAGGGGGAGATTCTAGCTTGGATTTGCACCTCACCATGTAAGTAGCACCCTTCCTACTTACTGGTTGCAAAGAATCGCAGTTTAAACGAAATATTTCTGTTCATTTGGTTTCATATGATTTGGGTTTTCATAGATACTTTGTGTAATCGAGTTGTAAATGGTTGGGTTGTTATTCTTGGATGTTTATTGATGAGTTTCGAGCTTAAAATTTCAGTGAAATCAAACCTTAGAGCTAGTTTACATATTTAGGCATTTTAGGGTTCTTTTGAAGAACAACCACAAATCTGTTGTGATTTTAGGATAAATTGTTGTAGGAATCTTTAGAAAGTATTCTTTAGTGATTTAGAAGATATTCCCAAAGTTTTAGAACAAACAAATTAGGTTTTGATAGCAAAACACCCAGAAAATCGCAGTTGTTTCATAACCTGTAGAAACCCTAATTTTTGGCCTGGAGCTTGAAGCGTGGCTCGAGCGCCCCTTCGAGTGGCCAGCCAAGTTTAGGACTCAAAGCCCGGCGGCTGAAGGGCAGCTCGAGCGACTGTTCGAGTGCCCAGCTTGTGTCACTTTAACCCAAAAGTTCAAGATTCAGACAAAATGAACGCCCGATAGGCGGCTCAAGCGACTGTTCGAGCACCCAACCCAGAAAATGCCATTTTGACAGTTTTTCACCCTTTTCTTCTCCAACCTTTTCCCAAATAACATGAGCCTTTTACAAAGCACCCTTATTACATAAAAGACTTCCAAGTAAATGTCTTGTGTATTTATTGCTCCATTTACTTAAGTCTTTATATGTAAATAAGGTTTTACCCCCCATTTGAAACCAATAAAAATACTCCCAAGGCCCAATTCCCAACCAATGAAAAGTCAACTTTCATGTTCATGCCTAAATTTCTAGTTTTCCCGATTTTCATTAAAGGCCACTTTTTGAGTTTGATACCCAAATGAGTGATTCAGAAACCCATAAAATTTTAGAAGAGATGGTTACCCTCCATTAGACTACAACCAGAATTTTAGCCCAAAACTCCTTGTAGATTTGTTTAGAAAAATTATACACCGAAAAGTCAACGTTTTAATCAGACTTTGAATATTTTTTAGGTCCGAAACTTTTTTTCTCGGAACCCGTTGATTTTTGGTCTGGTGACTTTATTGGGGTTCCTAAGACTATTCCACTCGTCCAAAATGTGTTTTGAGAATTTTATGACATTCGTATGGGTTGATTTGTGATTTGAATGATGAAGCTGAGGCTTCCGGTTACTTTGAAAAAGGCCGAGGGCCTATGGGTTGATGTTCTATGGGTAATGGATTGCAGTTCACCTCGGCTGGGGTAGTGGACTGTTGTTCACCCTAGCTGAGGGTAAAGGTAGTGAACCTGCATCCACCACAAATATTGATTTTGAATGCTAGTGACAGTGTAAATCTCACTTGCCCTTTTGGTTGAATGCCAGTGACGGTGTAGATCTCACTTGGCCGTGGTTGACTGGCAGTGACGGTGTATATCTCACTTGCCCTTAGTCGAATGGTAGTGGATGGAAGTTCCACTTGGTTTTTGCGTTGGGAAATTGGTTTGTGCATTGAGTATATTCCTTTAGTTTGTGGCATGCGGCATTGGTTCGAGTAACCGAAGTGCAAGGTTTGTTTTACATTACGAATCTTATTATGATACATTGACTGCTCCTTAGCATGATTAGATGTGCTTTGAACATCGTCATTAGATGTGGTTTGGCTGATATTGTGTTTTAGATTAATTGGATTTTATTGGCTCCTTATTTATGACTCTTAACTAGTTTGATTATTATTTACATGAGGATGAATGGCTGATTATCTATGAGCATGTTATTTCATTATCGGAAAGCTACATAAACTGTTTTATCATGCATTTGTGCTACTTACCGGGACGTTAGTCTCACGCATTTTGTTTTATCGGTTTTGTTTTAAATTCCGCTGGTGAGCTGCGTGTTGGGGCAAAGTTTCAGGATGATTCGGAGCATAGGCCAAAGGATATTTATTACCCTGGCTAGGAATGGTGGGCATTCTATTGGTGGTTGTCATTTTTTTGGATCTTATATATTGTGTATAGTGAGAGAGTGTATGAAACTTAGTGGAATTGTAGTTGTACACATTTATTGTGGAAATGTATATACAGGTTTAGAATTTTTCAACACTTACACCCACCTTTTCTTATTTTATGTTGTTTTAAATATTAGCGCACTCTTATATAAACTGGTCAATTAGGTTTTAGAAGTGCTATTGGGACCGTACCTGATGTCACGGAACCGGCATATATCTTTAATGAACATTTCTGGGTCCGGGGCATCACAGTAATACCCATTCAAACCTCCAAATCCACCAAAGAACCAAAATCTCCTTTTTTTACCATAATGTACCCAAATTCTTTATGAAAATCCAAATAATATTTAGGCCAATACAAACACTCTCAAAATATCCTAATCTAGTTGGTACATGTGTTGGAATTCCATAAAAATCATTTTAGAATCAACTTCTAGGTTAAATACCTAATTTTTGAAAATCTAGTGTAGGGCGCTCGAGCGCTGATAGCGCTATGTTAGGCGCTCGAAGAAAATTCAAATTCCAAGTTTGGTCACTCAAGATGGCACTCAAGCCTTATCCCATGAGCTCAGTCTAATAAAATTTCTAGGTTTCGGGTTCTAATTTTCTTATAAAAAAAAAACACAGGCGAGGACGCCTTTGATGGCGCTCGAACAGCGAAGAGTGTTTGTTTTGTTAATACGGCACCTGGCCTGGCGCTCCAGCGCTATGCCAAGCTTCCGTATAAAACTGGAAAATTCTGAGTTTTTCTAAATTTTGCGAATTTTTATTCCAAATCTAAATCACACCAAACCAACTCCCCAAATCACTTATAAATCATGCAATATCATTCTTAAAACATGGTAGATTATTCCAACTACATCAAAACCTAAATTCACAAGTATTCTTAATCAAATCGTAACAAAAACCCATACTTTTTGAACATGGTTAACAATTTCCATAAACTTATAATCTAACCAATATTAAAGCATCAAGCAAACACAATTTCATCCAATCAATCCACTCAAAATAAGATTTGGTAAAAAATTCAGAAAACATAAAGTATTTTTAGAAGGATTACTACTTGCCTCAAGAATGTGAAATCTCTCTTCTTCAATAAACCTCAAGGTGCGGTCAAGTTTTGTTGTTATCGCACCACTCTAGGGATTTCCAAATCAAATCTCCACCGTTCAGATTGATGAACTATCAGTCAATAACAAAACCTCCAAATTCGAGGCCGATCCAACGGTTGAATTGCTCTTGATCTCAGTTTGATGGTTACTGGTTGGAATTTCTGCCGCATGTATTTTCTCTAAAAAGTGTCTTACTTTCACTCCTTTCTCTCTCTTTATTTTCCTCCCTTTATGAGCACGTTTTTCTCCTCTTTTCTTCACAAGTTTTCAATTGTTAAGTAACCCCAAATCTTCCCTAAAGCCTTCCTTTTATAGTCTCACCCAAATACAAGCTTTAATTGGATTAGAAAACCTTCCAACTAGAATTCTTAATTCTATTTGGAAAACTTTCTTATTTTATATATCATTTCTAATTCCTCTTTTAAGAATCCCACACAAAAGAAACTCTTAATATAGTTAATTTTCGTGCTAATTAATTCCCCTATTTTAAAATATTATTAAAACACCGAAAAACTCCTCTTTTTCCTCAACTTAAGGCTCCTTATTAACCATAGTTACCAATATGCCCTTTTCTCACTTGTTAAGCTATAAATCTCACTATTTATATCCAAATTAATCCTAACTTAGATCTAACATAATTCCTCAAGTCTAATAATCATTAATTAATTCATTTGTTATTTTTGCTAATTTGAAAATGACCAAAATTATATTTAACCATTAACTTTCTTCCAAAATTTCCAGATTTAATTATCCTCATTATTTTGGATCAATTATTCATCCTAGATTAATGCACATTTCCCCAATCATTATAATACTTGTTCAATCTCCGATTGTTTCAAATAAAATTATTATCTTTCCAAATATTAATATTTAATTTCTTTTTTTTTTATTTACTGAAAATTTGGGATCTCACATCTTCCATGACACATGTCGATGTTTTACACAAGTTGCCATAACGGTAACCGCTGCGACACAAAGGTCAAAACATTTTTATTTCAATCCGTCGAAGCACAACGTTCAGTGTTACAAATGACCTAGGACTACTCAGATTGAGCGGTTTCTGCTGAAGCTTTTTAAAAGTTTTTCAAAGGTTTGGCTGTTTCTGATTAGCTAGAAATATCATGTGCTCGTGTGTCCTCGGCACACACTCTGTCAAACATGGCACAAGTACATTGGGCTATATGTACATGATGTAACCATTTGTGCACATGTCATGCGTAGTTTGCAAGATGTTCCACATCAAATTCAAGTTAAAACTATAAAGTTCACAGCAACCGCTGTGCCTAAGCAGTCTGTACAAATTTTCTTTAAACCACTTGAGCACAACGGTTTTTGTAATACCTTGAAATTTTAAAGAAAGGGTAAAATCGTAATTCTATAAATTATAATTAAAACAATTAAATAGGCTAAGTGGGTTAGCCACTTCATTAAAATAAAAAGGGTGAACCTAGCCTCAGTGGCGGAATCAAGACTCCAAATTTGAGGGGGCAAAAAAAAATTTTAATTAACACTTCTCATGAAATATAGAAATTTCAATTAGTTGGGGGGGGCAAACCAGAAATTTTAGATAGGGTTCTCATGAAATATAGAAATTTTAATGAGTTGGGGAGCAAACCAGAAATTTTAGAAGGGGCAAAACATAAATTTTAACTAAAACATATAAAATATATATATTTTTAAATTAAAAAATAAAATTTAGAGGGGGCAATTGCCCCCCTAGCTATACACTGGTTCCGCCAGTGTCTAGCCTAACCTAACCCAAGTTCTCTACAGATTTGGGGTAGGATGGTAATTAAACATATTAAAACCCTAGTATAAATACAAGTTTAGGATTAGAATTAGGATCTTTTGTTATTCTCTACATTGATTTGGGCATGTGGTATTGTGGAAGAACCCTAGAGAGTGCTGGACGGCTAATTCAAGAGGAGAAAAGAAGGTGATTTCAGGATCAAATCAAGAAGAAATTAATAACAAAAGGATTTAAGGCATTGAGGTAGGTTGATCTACAATTTTCAAGTCATTTGTAGAACCCTAACTATGGAAATCATACTAAAACCTATTTCTGATACTTCTGGGTGTATGAGATGATTTAGAATAGTGATTTTGTGATGAATAAGTGTGAAGAACATGATTTGTATTGAGATTTATTGGTTGATCATATGCTTGTGTGAAAATCTAGAAAACTTTGCATAAGTAAGTGAAATTTTGATTCTATTGTTTAAACCTTGTTTTTATTCATGGGTTTTATTTCTAACATGTTACTAGGTTGTTTTGAATGAATATTTGATTGTTTGTTTGAAAACATGGAATTCGGGTATGAATCCGGAAACTAGGAACTCTAGGATTTCAAGGGGGTGATGGTGAAATCTTAATCGAGGTGAAATTGGTGTGTTTGGATAGTTAAGAAATCATTATTGGATGCTTAGGTTGGATATTTCAAAATCTCGAAAAATGGAAAATTCGAGTGGGCACTCGATACAACACTCGAGCGTCATATTAGGCGTGTAACGCCCCGAATCCGGATCTCATATCTAAACCTGAAGTGTTAAAAAAATAGTGGCCTAAAATCATAACTAAACCAAACAATAATCAAAATTGCCATTTTATTTAGAATCAGAGTGCGGAATTAAAATATAAAACCTCAATAAAAGCGTGGATTAACCAATCAAAATATCCAATCATAATCACTAATCAATAATAATTGTAGCATCCTAAATCCGGATATATTCATCATGAATAATCCAAACCTGAAGTGCTAGCTCTGTGGGCCCAAAGCAACTAATGTCCAGACAAAATTAATCAATAATCATTAAATGAACATCAAAGTATGCTATCAAATTCAAATTCCATTAATAGTCATCAATTAATTGTGGAAACATGATCAACTAATCCCTAACCAAAATAATAATAATAAGTCTGGATAACAAGAAATATCAACTAACTCTCAACTCACTAACAGACCTCAAATCAAATAATATCTTTTCAATAATAATGAATAAAAAATCTTACTACAATCCATCTACTCAAAATAAACTCTTACATAAGATCAAAATAATCGTCTTGATGATCAAAACCCTGTGGCATGATCAACACACTGTGGCTCTACCTCGTCAATATCATCCTCACTAATAGGATCTAAAAACAAAACATTAAAAACACTGGGTGAGATATAAAATCCCAATAAGTAGCAACATGCACGAATAAAACAGTCCCATGTTGCTAACAGAAAATATAGTTTATGAGGTATAACAATTCAAAAATAAACCTAACAAATCATAAACCAAAACAATAAGCATACAACATTTATTTTCAAAATAAAAATCAGCAAGTAATCTCCTCATGAAAATCAAAACAAATACAAGTGTACGTGGTTTCACAAGACTTGTGAAATATGACCGCTTTGGAAAGTCAAACCTAGTCCAACAAATCCAGTCTAAAAATAAACTGCAATATATCCGGCCGTATCATCACCCTCATGGTGGAATCGAAGAGACCTCACCCTCATGGTGGAAATGGAATTACTGCAACTTATCCCTCATAGAAGGCCTCTCCGTCATTGAGGAAATGCATAAAGGAACTAGACTTAATCCAAACAAAGATAGACAAACTTCACTACTAGCTAAACTATAGATCCATAACAAGCTAAGCCTGCTAATAGCACAAATATAATCAAAACAGGTGGTCCTCATGACCAACACATGTGTAATGCCTTCATGGCCAAGAATTCACAGCCCTCATGGCCAATTGTCAATATCAATAATGCCTTCTTGGTAAATCACTCCTTCATTGAGGTAAATTTATGCTTATTGCCCTCGTGGCAAGATATACTCCATCATGGAGAAAATTAATAGGAAAAACCATCTTCCTCATGGAAAAACACAATTTACGCAAAAACTGTCAAAATCCAAGAAATAGGCTTAATCTACCCAAATCTATAGAAAAATACTTTCTTACTATTTCAGAACTTAAAACATCTTCAAAACAAAATTTTTCAAGTGTAGAAATCAATCAATTCACAAAACAAATCAAATTTAAGATCAAATTCCCTCTTAAAACCAAAACATGAGTTATTTCAGTAGAACGTACCCAAAAGCTTGTATAATTTTTATAAAATTATTCGGCCACTGAAAAAAATTTCTTAAAACTCAAATCTTATTTTTACATGTGTTGGATTCGTCCAAAAATCATTTTATAGTCAAATCTAGGTATTTTCCCCAAAATCAGAAAATCTAGATTGGACACTCGACAGATCGCTCAACCCTTGATGTCAAGTGATCTCACAAAACAAGCAGTCTAACGAGTGCTCAACAGATCGCTCAAGCGATCTGTCTAGCGGTTAAAAAACTTAGCAAAACAAAACTGACGCTCAACATGAGTGCTCGAGCGATGTATCTAGTGGACGTGTAACTCGTAAATCTTAGGAAATTTTCAGAAATCCGATTTTTCTTAAACCTTCTATAATTCGTTTATATCATTCAAGATCAATTCTAACTCATCTAAATCATTATAAACACTTGATAAAATGAGTTCAAAATTAAAACTAAACCATACATAGCAAATGAAAGACCCTGGGTGGGACGATAGTAGTCCTCCTCTCTATACCCGGGTGCCTTCTCTTTTCCTTTCTCCCCAATCTATTTCTTCACACCAAAAGTCGATGGCTTTGAAAACAAAACCAATAAAACTGTAAAACCCTGAATTTTCACATAATAAATAAATAAATAATAAGTAAAAGGAAAAATGAGTTTAAGTCCTAGTTAAAATAAAAAGTGAAGATCTAGAGGATAAGTAATTCAAATAAGTAGTAAGTTGTAAATAAAGAAAGAATTTTAAGGAAATTAGCCTAAAAGGGTAAAAAGGGTATTTTGGTAATTTCAGAAAAGGGTAATTAATAAATAGATCATTAACTCATAATTAGGGTTAGAAAATAGAAGAAAATAATTTATTTAGACAAGTTAGAAATTAAAAAAAAGTAATAAAAGCCTAAATGAGGAAAAAGGGTAATTAGGAGATTACAAGTCTTAATTTGGAGAAAAAGTAACATAATAAGGTTTTAGATGATATTTAGAGTTTAAGTAATTATTATGCACGAAATTAGGCTGTAAGGAGTGTTTAGATAATATGAGATTTGATTAGTAATGTTTAAGTTGAAAAATAGAAAGTGGAGAAAAAGTAGGAATTAATTAGGAGTTAGACTTTAATTAGACCTTGGTTGGGTTAGCCCAATTAAAGGAGCCTATTAGGGTTGGTTTAGGACTTCTAAAGCCAAGTATAAATAGGAGAGTAAGGTGAGACAAGAGAGAATTTTCGTGGGTTTTATAATGAGAGAAAAGAGGGAAAGAAAGGAAGAAGAAGGTTGCTGGAGATATCCGACCAATCTCCATTTAATCGCGATCGGGGAAAATCCGTAGGGTGGATTGCCTTTAAATTTGGAAGTTTTGTTCATGACTGATGGATCTACAATGTGAATGGTGGAGATTTGAATTGGAGAACTCTAGGTTGGTGCGTTTGGGAGCAGAAGTTGGGTCCAGAATTAGAAACTTCAATAGAAGATGGATTTTTAGCGTATGAGGCAAGTAGTAACCCTTGAAAACTGGAGGAACTGTATGGTTTCGTTTTCTATGATTTAATATGATTTGAATGGATTAGTCGGAACTGGATTTACATGGAATCAAATGTTTTATATTATAGGATTTTGTAATCTTGAAGGATTGGTTAAAGTAATGAAGAAAACTTGGTTTAATCATGCAAATAATTGTAGGATGGTATTTAATTGAAACAAATTAATCTAGAAGGCTTTAGATATGATTTAGAATGTTAGTAGATTAACTTAGAGCAATTAAACTCAGAGCAAAAGCATAAAAATCCAAACTTCGAAAATCTGGAAATTTACTGTTGAAATTTGCACGAGCGCCTACGACCGTCCAAGACCGCCTAGCCTACAGAGGTAGGCGCTCTCCTCAGAAAATTCAGAATTTTGGGATTTTGTCATACGATTAAATACCTAGTAATTTTTCTAGTAAGATAATCATTCTATCAACTTTATAAGGACCTAATTGAGATATAGAAATTTATAAAATTATATTTTGTAAATAACCAAGTAATTGGAAGTCCTAAGGATAAGTTAGAGTATGAAAAGGGCTAAATTGAAGGTAACCACAACCGGAATAATACTAGCTGGTATTTATGGATTAAAATCACCTTCTAAATTATATTTTAGGGTTGTAGAATATGCTGGAAATTATAAATACAGAAAATTGAAATAGATACTATCTTAGGTATTAATATGGGAACTTGAATTATAATAAGGGGATTAATAAGGAAAACTCTAAGCAAGACTTGAATTACTTTGGTTTGTGATTTAAATATGAATACTGATTTTCTGGAAATTACATTAATTCTGATTTCTATGAGATTTATGTTCAGGAGTTTTATTTTGAATATAATTTGGACTGTGGATTGAATGTCATGATGGCAATAAGAGATTTGTACCATCTGCGGATGAGATATGTGACCACCTGCGGGTGAGATGAGACCTCCTGTTGGGGGAGATGTAATCCTGATTAGATTGCATCCCATAGGGGAGATATGTGACCACCTACGGGTGAGATGAGACCTCCTGTTTGGGGAGATGTAATCCTGATTGGATTGCATCCCACAGGGGAGATATGTGACCTCCTGCGAGAGAGATGAGACCTCCTGTTAGGGGAGATGTAATCCTGATTAGATTGCATCCCACAGGGGAGATATGTGACCTCCTACGGGTGAGATGAGACCTCCTGTTGGGGGAGATGTAATCCTGATTGGATTGCATCCCACAGGGGAGACATGTGACCTCCTGCAGAAGAGATGAAACCTCCTGTTGGGGGAGATGTAATCCTGATTAGATTGCATCCCACAGGGGAGATATGTGACCTCCTACGGAAGAGATGAGACCTCCTGTTGGAGGAGATGTAATCCTGATTGGATTGCATCCCACAGGGGAGATATGTGACCTCCTGCAGGAGAAATGTGACCTCTTGTGGGGGAGATGTAATCATGATGTGATTGCATCCTACAAGGGAGATATGTGATTACCACCTGTGGGTGAGATGTGTAACTCTGCGGAAGAGACCTTTTGTGGGGGAGATGTAATCACGATGTGATTGCATCCCACAAGTGAGATGTGTGTGTTACCACCTGCGGGTGAGATGTGTTAGCTCCTGCGGGAGGAACCTCATGTAAGGGAGATGTGAATACTACATGTTTGCATCCTACATGGGAGAATGTTACTATCGGATTTGTGAGATGGACCATTAATTATGAATACATGTTTTATCGCTAATCTTCGGTTTTATCTATCGATAACATCTTTTTACTGGTATTTACGTATGATTGCATATCTTATTGCTTTATTTGGAATTGGCCAAGTTGATTTGAATTCATCGCCTTATAGTTGATTAATCGTATACCTCATCACTATTTGCCTAAATGAGACTGTTTACTTGCATGCACCTACTACTTGCTGAGATGTAAATCTCACTTCGTTTTCCCTTATTTTTCAGGTTTGCTTGGAGAGATCGCGAAGATGGGGTTTTAATTTGATGGGTCGAATTGTAATTGATATTAATGTCACATGTTGATTAAACAAATGTTATTGTAAACTGAATTGATTAAATTGAATAAAGAATTGTTTTATTTCCCTCCAGAACTCTGATGTAATTAATTAGTTTTAAAAATTATTGTGAATCTTAGTGTATATCTGACCCCAGCTTCGTGGTAACACCTCGGGTTTGGTTGTTGAACCGGACTTGGGTTGTTACAGTAGCGAACCGGGTTCGGGTTGGGTGCCGGTTTGCACTGACCCGAGTTCGGGGTGTTACAAAAACAACTTATGAGACAAAAATCCCAATAAGCGACATATACATGGTTTTCTAAAACACAATTCATGTTATAATATCACTTGAGTAAAACCATGATGTTTAGACAGTTGCATATCAAACCAAATTATAGACCCTTCAATGGCAATCAAATCATATAATCCCATACTTAAATGTAAAATCCAGCAATCAATGGACAATACTATAACAAGTCTTATCAATTATTTATCTGTATAGTTTAATATATAGTACACATGACCACATCTAACTCCATCAATTCCATGTGATTGGTTAGGCATCCAACATCAATTCTCCTTGATATTAGGCATCCATACGCCGATTCCTCTTGATGTTGGGCATCCACACGCCGATTCCCCATAGCGGTAGGCATCAGCCACCGATATTGCATGGTGCCAAAATGATACAAACAATACATGAAACTATAGTAGCAACGGTCATGGCATAATATACAAACTTGCCCACTTAAGATTTATGGATCCATAACTTAAGATTATTCATTTCTTAATTCCTTTATCACACAGGATTGGTTACGTATAATTATATCTTTCACATTTCATGCCACTCATGCATGTAGAAGTGATAATCTTATCACATCATTCAATAATATATGGGTCCATGCCATTTCACGTGCTACACAAGCACTTAACAATAATTTCATTCTCATTCTATCATTTAACAACATGCTTTCATGTAAAATATTCAACTTATGTGAAATAAATATTTCACATCTTTATTTAATATTTCAATCAATTTATTCCATGCCTCTTTACTCATAGTGGTGTCATAGGCATTTTATAACAAAATACGCCAAATGTTACTCAACACACATGTAACCTTAGCAATCAAAATTCAATTTCACTTAGGACACCCTTTGAAATTTCTTTGGCTTTAATTCTCTATTTCCAAGGATCTTTTGGAAGGTTTATGCAACTTGGGTTTAGGTTAGAATCACTTAAAAAATAGGAAAATGAACAAATTCCAAAAATTTCACAATTTCTGAATGGACACTCAACATGGTGCTCGAGCGCTCATTTTTGGGTTCCTTCCTAGCGGCGCTCGACATGTGCACTTGACCCTTGGAGTTAAGCACATGGGTTCATGCTCATGCCAGCGCAAATCTTGCACATAATTTAACTCTTAGGCTTTTAACAAAAATAAAAGCACAAGCGAGGCGCTCAAGGAGCAGCTTGAGCGGCCCCGAGCAATTGTTGACCTAAGGGTCCCTGGATAGGGGCGCTTGAGCTCTGAGGTCGAGCCTGGTCATTTTCTCCAGATCGCGAATGATCTTTGTTGTTTCTAAGTTGTTCTTCAAACCTAAATCCTCTATTAATGTTTCTAACATTCCAATCATTTACAAATGACTCAACATTAGCATTTATTTAGACATGCATTCATGCTTTTCACATTTGCAACTCAATCCAAAATCATACGTACTCAAATCTGAAAATACCTTTTCAAATCAAGAAATCAAACAAGGTTTTGAGTTCGAATGGTGTTTCTTACCTGATTCAAAGCAAAAACCACAATCTCTTGCTCCCAATGTAGCTCACGACTAGCTCAATCTTAAGCTCTTTGGAGATTTCTCCACAATCCACCTGTAAAACCCCAGTTTTTGTGAGAATTAATTTAAAAGAGTTACAAGTAGACTAAATTAAGTCTTGTGAGTGGAGATTTCGGGTCATCAAGTAGCAAGGGTAATTTGAAGTTTTATTTAAAAATTAATTATGTACGTACGTAAAATATAATCGTGGTGATTAAAGTCTTAAATCCAAATTAATATTATTCTAAACATTAATGGAGGGTAAATAGGGAATTCCGAAGGTTAAGTTAAGGCTAGAAATAAATAAATTAGGTTAAGGGTCTGCGAAGCCTATAAATAGATTGCTAGGTTAAAATTTTGGGGTTGGGAAAAAGAAACCAAAGGCCGAACTCAGAAGAATTGGTTTTGGACGTTGTCTTGGACCATGGGCATCAGCCGATACGCCTTGCTCTTCAGAGGAGATTATCAGAAGGGTTGGAAGCTAGAAGAAAATCCTCAATAAAGGTGAGTAGCATCGTTTTGATCCGATTTTTTGGGTTTGTATATTGAGTTTAGCCGTAATGCATGATTTCAGAAAATATCGTTTCAAACAGGGTTTTGGAATAATTTTAGAGGCGTAATATGAAGGTTGGTAGATTAATTTCGATTCATGATTAAATGTCTTTTGGGAATGGTAGAAACACAGGGAAAGTGTTACAGAGTCTAGAAATCAAGACAGTCATGTAGTTTTGGATTTAACAGAGATTCGTATTTGTAGACACCCCAAATTGCATTACAAAATGAGAAAATAATTGAAAATATGTAATTGGGATTTGAAACAGGTCAAAAATGCATAAAATTTCATCAAACAGGCAGTGCCCATATTGTATCTGCGAGCTGGTCGCGCCCGCAATCGGTATACGAGCATGCCGTGCCCGTATTAACACTACGGGCAAGATACGCCCGTAATGTATATATGAGCACGGGGGTTTTGTGCGAATTTAGCCTTTTTTGATTTTTGAGCCTTATCTGCACCCAAATCTCTCTCTGAGAGATTCGAATCCTCTTGTTTATCCATTCGAATCCTCTTATTTATCCTCTATGGTTCAATGGATTGGCATTATCTATGTTTTTAATTCAATCTGAAACCCTATTGTGCGCATCTAAAAATCCTGGATCCTAGATCGCACACCGGGCGCACGTTTGGTGCGTGCCTCGGGACATTCGGAGTCGCCACTGCCTGAGAGTGCAGGCAGACACGGTTTTGCCCTAACCGGGTCTAAGTCTGGTTTGCGGCTTATTAGAGATCTAGCTAAGTCCTCGGTTACGGTTCGGGGAAGTCCTAAAGACACCCCGGTCCGCCCCATCGGTCTGACGGGTCCCTCGGGTCTTCCTAGTTTTTGAGTCAAATTCACCCTTCCTAGTCCAGCATGCTGCTTATTGGGTCTGGCGGGGCCCTTTGGAGGTGTGGGTCCCTTTTTATTTGATTTTATCTTCTCATTTATTTAAGTGAAGTGGGTCAGACCCGGGTCCCGTAGGAAGACCCGTGGGTTGCCATGGTTGGGCCTTGGGCCCAGTTGGGTTATTGGGTAACCCATTTGGTTATCTTATTTACTTACACATTCCATGGGTTTAGTGGGCTTGGATTTGGCCCATTAACCAAGAGTTAAATGGCCTTGGACCTGTTTATTGAAAACAGGCCTGGTATGGGCCAGTCAAAAGTGGGCCCCACTAGTGGGCCAAAGGGATCTTAATGGGCCTATCTAGGCCCAAAGTCCAAAAATGGGCTTAATATAGCCCAAGTGGTTTAAGGGAGTGGTTCAAGCCGGCTTAGGCCGGGTCAAGTCAAACCGAACCAAGAAATTACACTTTTTACATTATTTTTATGCTTTGCCCGTGTTTTCTTTACGGCCCACCTTGACCGTGAATGAATTACGGTCTTCTTTGTCCGTGAATCAAACACGATCCAGGTTGGACCGGCCTGAGTTTACGGGTGCAACCTGTTTTGCACTTTTGCAACTGATTCTTTTCAGGATCATTCCGGCGGCTTTCTTCAGTGTTTCTGCAGCTTTAAATGGGCTTCCAGATTCTTCCAGATGCTTCATTAGCTTCATTTGGCCTAAAGAGGCCTTCTTTCTTCTCATGTTCTTTGAGTCTTCAATACCATGCAATGTCATAAAGTCCCCTTCTTCTTTCTTTAACTAATTCATTTTTCAATTACTTTCCATTAAGAGTGAAGATCAGATGAAGATAATGGGTTAGAAAGGATCTACTCCTCTTGTATAGGCAAGTGAAATCAAATGTTTTCATGCCCTTCTTCTTAGGCTTATTTCACTTGCCTATTCCCCTTCTTTTCCATAAAGAAACTTTCATTTGTATTAGTGTACTTTGACAAAAACACAGCAAGAAGGATTAGTAGTAAAGCAATAAGAATTTAAAGAATTGTTCAAATAAGATAATCATGCATATATATATGAAAATTAAGAAGAGTTACCACAATGCTATTTCTCTTTGATGATGTAGTGGTTCTTAGATGATTCCGGCAACGCTTCCGCGTCCCGTTAGATTTTACAGATTGAATTTGAAAGGGATTTGACAGGAGATTGGATTTAAGAAGAGGTTTTTGGAGGTTTAGGCATGGTTTTGGGGAGGCAAGGGTATTTTGGACATTATGTTGGCTTGGGTAGGGTGGTGGCAACTGGACAGGACTTGGCCGTGGGAAGCACCAGGAGGGAGAGGGAGGAGGCCAGAGAGGGATGGCTTGTTCAAATGAGGGGGGTGGCCTCTCTATTTATAGGCAAAATTTTCGTGCCCGTATTTGAAGTACGGGCATGTCTTGCCCGTAATTCAAATACGGGCGTGCCTTGCCCGTAATTCAAATACGGGCGAAAAACGCACATTTGCAAATCTCGCGAATCAGCCGTACGGGACGCGTGTCCCGCCGTACGGTGACGCGTGTTTTCTTTCGGAATCTTGCCCGTATTTCAATACGGGCATGCCCTGCCCGTAATTCAAATACGGTCCCGCAAGTTTTTAAAATGTTTGGATTTCAAACCTTTATTCAATTTGGTTTATTGCAAGATTTTTATTCGATTTTTCCGATTATTTTATTAAAAAGCGAGATTCTCTTTATTAAAATATTATTAAACACATTTATCTTATTTATTTTATTGGTTTATTCCATTTTTGCTGCCTTTTTTGCCACATGGGCAGTTTTCCTGAAACTTCAACTGCTCATAACTTCTTCATCCGGTGTCCGATTTCAGCAAACTTAGTGTCGTTGGAACCGGTTTGGAACCACCTGTCCACTGGGGTTAAGTTTGGCAGCTGAATTGGGGTCGAGCAAAAAGTCAACTTTTTGCTCCCCAAAAGTTTGACCAGCTCATATCTTTTTCATCTGGACTCCGATTCCAACAAATTCAGTTGCGTTGGAACCGTGTCGAAATGCTCTTTTCAATGATATAAAGTTTGATGGCCAAGTTTACTTGAATCAAAAAGTCAATTTTTGACCCCCTCAGGGTTTGACTTTTAGTTTGACTTTTCATTTTTCTTTATTTTGGGGGTGCAAAAATCAGGTGCTAACACCTATCTTGGCATATCCCTTGGACCAACCATGCCCCTGGGTTTGCCTATAAATAGAGGGCCTCTCCTCAAGCAAATGGCCATTAATTTGAAGTCTGAAGAGCTCCAAGTGAAGAAGGGAATCCCTGCTTTTCTGCTTTCTCAATCCAGGTAAGTCCCTTTTTTCTTTTATTTTCTGTTTTCAATTCTAGAAATAATCTAATTTTCTCCATTGCTGTAGAATAAGACCTAGTTTATACTTGTATTCCCAAACCTGCCTCCAAGTACCTCAAGACTCCTCTCTAACCGTAAAACGTGAAGAGAGAGCTAGGGGAAAGGGGAACATGTGGATTCTTAGAATAGAACCCTATAATCTGTTCTTATCTTTTTCTACAGAGTAAGGCCATTGATTTTGTTTGTATCCCCAAGCCTACCTCCAAGTAGCTCAAGACTCCTCTCTAGCCGTAAAACGTGAAGAAAGAGCTAGGGGAAAAGAGAATAGGTGGATCCGTAGGGTAGACCCCCATGTGCTATAATTTGTGAGATGTGCTTGCTTTTACTATCCTGTTAATGCTTTAATGGTTTTATTTTGAATCTGGAGGGATTCTATGAATCCATGATGTTTATAGTATGAGATCCTCACTTCTTTCTATAATTTGGATTTTTCACATTATTGCACCTACATCACTGTTTTTTTTAATTTTGGTGATATTTGGCTAGGATTCTAGATCTACCATGATCTATATGGTAGATCTAAAACCAAAAGCCTGAAAGTAACCTATAGGGTTTCATGATGTGATTTTGAAATTATTTTAAATCTTGGAGAAAGGATCCTATGGTCTAAACTCTCCCTTTTGATGTTTTTTTCATCAACATGGGTTGAGTGGGGGTTCTATTTCTCCACTATTGAGAGATCCAGATTAGATCTATCCTCCAAGTAACTTTATTCTTCAATGATTTAATCAAGAGATTTCAATCTAGTTTTTCAACCTTTTAATGGTTTAGCCTAAAGCTAGTTTTTCAAGTTTCTCTTTAGATTGGTTTTATCTGATTTTTATCTCAATTTTATTTTAATCATGAAACCCTTAGAATGGTATGATCATATTAAAGGTTCTGAATTAATCTGGATATTCATATGAAAAACCGTACATTTGTGTTACTTTTATGTTTTTTTCCTTTTTTAAGCAAGCCTTTTTTATTTTTAACATGAACAATACCTGGCAACCACCTTGTGTGGATGAATAGGGGTGCCTAACACCTTCCCCTGTTCATAACCTAATCCCCTTATCTATCTCTGGTTGTTTTTGTTTTGTTTTTTTAAATAGAGTTATTTTTACTCTAATTTTGCCTTTTTGTGCTTATTTGATGATTTTGGTATCCATTCACACCTAAATCTAATGGTGGTGACTCTTTGTTTTTAATGAATCCCTTGTGATGATTAGGAAGTCATTGAATTGATTTTCCATGTCTCACAGTATTTCGTAAGGGGTATCTGCTGAGCTGCCGCCAACCCCTTTGCTCTCAGCGGCAGCTCAACGCGAGTGATCGGTTGGATCCGCCGACCTGGCGCCAATTGCGCCAAGGTTAGCGCACCCACCAAATGCTACAGTGAGATGCGGCTGATCATGTTGAGCCTATTTTTGATACTTTAGGGATTAAATCTCTTTGCCAAACCCTAGATTAGGATGTTAGAGGTATTTTAAGTTACTCAAAACCTTCGTAGATATAATTACATGAATTGTGGGTTCTGCAAGTCAAGTTTGGGGAAACTGTTGGGGGTAACTTACTGTTTCAATTGCCATGAGTTAATGACTTAATTTTAAATGTGTCTTACATTCGTTTCCAATTTATATACTTATTTAATCTGGGTTTGCGTGATTTCAAGTGATAAGCCGTATGTGTCACATTATCTTTGTGCAAGTAGAAAAAAAGGGTTATTTTACGAGTGGACTTGTGTTTTGGGATTAGAATAATTACTGCGTTTATATGAATTTCTGTTCTGATCTGGAGGGACCTATGATGAGGTTATGTGGCATTATACATGATGATGGAAATGTTTTGTTTAATGTGATGTCAGTGTTGAGTTTATGCGATGGTTTTTCTGTTTTGGTTTAGCTTGTCCTAGATCCATGTCTAAGCTTAGTAATGTGATGGTATTGTTTTTTGGTGTAATTGCATGGCCTTGTGTGTTGCCACAACCGGTATAGAGCAGCTAGAAACCCTGAGTAGGCCTGGTTGTCAATGCCGATACCCGGAGTAGGCCGACATTGGATGACGAAACCCTGAGTAGGCCGTCATTTCAGAGTGTCCGAAACCCTAAGTAGGCCGGAACTGTGTACATGGAGGTGTGGATATCTCCTTGGCATGTGAATTAACCAATTTAAGCAATATGCATGACATTGACCTTTCTTGATTATTCGGTTTTAGTTGACAACCGTACTCAGATTGAATTACATACTGGTTTTTCGTTAGCTATATCAATTGGTCTGATGAATTACTGTGAGTTTAGTTGGATTAATCGTGTTATTGCCATAGTTACTTGTGTATTATCCGATCCATGTTTTACAACTAGGAAAAATGGATTTGTGCATGCATGTACTGCTTGCTGAGATATTCGTTCTCATTCCATTTGTTTTTGTTTTGTTTTCAGATACTCTTGGAGAGCGATACTTGCGGGTAGTTACTTGGCATGTGAGTTTATTCATTTAGGATTATTTTAGCGCGCTCTGTTTTATAGTTATTGTTATATTCATGTTTTTCCTTCACTTGATATTGCGATCCTGTGTTACATGCTAACCTCTTGAACTCCAAGGTCGAGCCCGGTCATTTTCTCCAAATCGCGAACGATCTTTGTTGTTTCTAAGTTGTTCTTCAAACCTAAATCCTCTATTAATGTTTCTAACATTCCAATCATTTACAAATGACTCAACATTAGCATTTATTTAGACATGCATTCATGCTTTTCACATTTGCAACTCAATCCAAAATCATACGTACTCAAATATGAAAATACCTTTTCAAATCAAGAAATCAAACAAGGTTTTGAATTCGAATGGTGTTTCTTACCTGATTCAAAGCAAAAGCCACAATCTCTTGCTCCCAATGTAGCTCATGACCAGCTCAATCTTAAGCTCTTTGGAGATTTCTCCACAATCCACCAAACACAAAAAGAAAACAGCAACTCAAATCTCCAGCCTTGCTTCCTCCAACAAGGTTCAGCTCTTCTTCTTCTTTCCTTCAATCTCCAGCAGAAATCCCCAAGTTCAGAGCTTGCTTCAGCTCAGCCAAGTAGAGGAGAAGAGAATGGAGAGAGTAAAGAGAAGAGAGTGTAGAGAGAGCAAGGATTTGGCTCATTCGTATGAAACAATAGAGCCTTCTCTTACTTAAGAAATTTCCCCAAATGCCAAAACAACTTCCAAGTTTGTCCTTCTCTCTATTGCACACACATATTTACCAACATGCCATTCTCCTACAAAATTTCAAGTTATATTCTCCACTTAGTAACCCAAAACAATTTACAATAACATACTCAACTCACACTTACCTTTCAAAATTTTTAATTACCACCTGTGTGGTTTCCATACTTCAAATTTGGACTTTTTCTACTTTACCTTCATAATATAATACAAAATGTATTAGAAATACCCAGATTGTCTCAATTAAGTAAATTAGCAATTTACCAATATTTGGGGTTTCACAATATCGATTTCAATCACGAGCTAATAAGAGTAATAGAAGATAAACAACTTGCTTTTAAGGTTACATTATACCAATTTCAAAGCAGAATGTAGCAAAATTAACATGGTCTTTGATTAGATCCCAGAGTCTAATTTTATTAGTCTTAAAATAGATAGATTATTATTGCATCCAAATTCAATGAATGCAAACACTATTCTCTCATTTGGAAACAAAAATGAAGATTTTAAAACGTTAATTGTAACATATAGCCAACATGGCATTAATCATAATTGAAAGTCTTTTCTAAATTTACACTAAATAATTAATTAAAATTATATTAGTCCACTTGGCAAAGAAACTTCACATGGTAAGGCTTTATTGAACACATCGAGTGTGCAAAGGTAATAGCACAACACATCGAGTGTACAAAGTTAGATGATTCCAAATATTAAATTCCATATCACATCTCTAATTAGTTACGAATAAATATTTTTTTACTATGTAAGTTTAACATCTTCAAAAATATAAATTTAAATAAATTTAATTATCAGAAACATTTACGATCAATTGAACCAATTAAAAGGTCATAAGAAAATCTGGTGTGAATACAAATACATCCTTAATTGTTTGATCAATCATTTCAATATAAAATTCAATTGTAGTGGATGTTAAATAATACTAATATTGAAAATGCATAATGCTTTTATCAATAGTTACATTTATGCTAAATAAATAAATGAAGTTAATGTAGGGCAAGTATTCCGTCTAGACCAAATATTATCTGAAATAAGAAGACATGAGGAATGGAAGCAGTGGCGGAACCAGGACTCCAAATCTAAGGGGGCAAAAAAAATTTTCAATTAACACTTTGTAAAATCCTGAATTTTTAATAACATTAAAAATTAGATTTTATGTTTTCAATTTATTTAATTAGTGGAAAACTTTAGAAACAAAAAAAGGGAAATTAATTAGAGTTAAATTTGAAATTTTAACTCGGATGAATTAATTAAAATTGGAAATTTTGGTTATTGGACTTCCATGGATTTGGATTTTAGTGGTTCGGTGTTGGAGCGAGTGAGGGTAATCTCGGAATTTCCCAAGCCTAAATTATGAAGATTTTAAATTAAGTTAAATGGGCATCAAATATTGGTTTAAATAAATTAATAGTAGTGTGTTTGAAATTTATTATAATTTGGAAGGTGCTAATGTAGAGTCTTGGTAGGAGTGGCGAAATTAAATCAGGGGGTAGGTGGTTGCCTAGGTAGAATGTTGCGGTGGGTGAGCACGCAACAGATCATGAAGTGGGTTGTTTTTTTTAGGGCATCAGAGCTTATAAATAGAAAAGGTGTAAGTTCACTGGTTCTGTTCGAATGGCTCGGAGGAAGATATTTCAGCTGCTGGATTGGTCCAAGGTGTGGAGAGTAGAAGAAGGAGACTGGAGGATTCGAAATTGAGATGCTTAGAAATCTGATCAGAGGTAAATCATAGCCGTCTCTGAGCATGGAATGTTTGTAAAGGTAGGATTGGAATCAAGTTGATCAGAGAATGCTCTATGAGTGAACGAACTAAAAGGTGGAAATGAGTTGCTGCCGATTGGTGATCAGAAGAGAAAATTTGAGTAGCTGGATCAGTGGAGAACCAGATCAGGTGAGTAGCACTCTATTTAATCGAGTTTTAGCATACGAGGTGTTTTAGAAACTTGAATTTTGCTTGGATTTGCCATAAGCCCTGTTTATGACCTGTGAGTGAAGACCGAGTGATTTCTGGTGGATTTTCGTTTGAATTAATTTCAATTGGTGTTAATCGTTTTGCTAGGAAGTGTAGAAGGGGATTGGAGTTGAGTTTGGCTAGAGATTTATGTTCAGAAGTGTCAGAAATCACCTAACAGTGAGTGAAAATTTCACCAAGTTGGGAATTGGGTTGGCGCTTAGCGCTATGGACCTGGCACTAACCTACATGAGGTAAGAGCCGGTTCAAATTTAGTCAGGCGCCGATCTGTTAGACCTAGCGCCAACCCCTGGAGGTGAGCACCAGGTGTGTTTTGCTCAATTAAGTGTGGCTAATTGATTCTAAAGGGTTTTTCATGGTTTTTAACTCCAAATCACATCCAATTGGAGTTAAATGAGTGTTACAATTAATCTGTATTGGTTTCTAGTCAAAGGTTACCTACAGTATAAATATAATAACAGAAATTAAGTAGAGGTGGAAGGGATATAAGTCAATGGAATTAGCAATCTAGGGAATTGATTTCTAATTAAGCTTAATCGAAGTTCCTATGCTGACTTGGGGTTTCTGTATAATGTGTTTAATCTCTAGAACTGCAAATTTGAAATACTATTTGGTTTTGAACAGATTTTGCATGCTTTAATGATTTGGAACAGATTTGAGTGTACGGATTATTTCATGAATGCTTTACTTGAATGTTGTTTAATCTCGGAAGTCGACTTTGGAAATGCATAGTGTTTTGTATTGTGAATTTATTTGAGAAGGTACTTTGGAAACTCCATGATAGAGTGGGTCGGTTCTGAGTGACCCAGGTTATGCATTGATCACTTTTGGGATATATGTGCTTTATACGTTGGATTACATGCTGAGTTACATTTTGGTTTAAATTGGGGATTTGATTTTATTTGCTGGTTTAGCTTGTCCTGGATCCATATCTAAGCTTAGTAATGAAATGTTATTGTTTGTTAGTGTAATCACATGGCCTTGTGTGTTGCCATGACCGGTGTAGAGCAGCCAGAAACCCTGAGTAGGCCTGGTTGTCAATGCAAAAACCCGATGAGTAAGCCGGCATTGGATGACGAAACCCTGAGTAGGCCGTCATTTCAGAGTTCCGAAACCCTGAGTAGGCCGGAACTATGTACATGGAGGTGTGGATGTCTCCTTGGCATGTTGATTAACTAATTTAAGCAATAGACATGACATTGACCAATGTTGGGTTTTGACTTTTTTTGTCTCGAGATGTTTTATCCGCTGATTTGTTGGTATTTATGGTACATTAATTGAATATGGTTTATCGGTTTTGGTATTTGTATCTCTCGCCGATGTAGAGCAGCATCGTGACCCTTAGTGGTTCGGTGTTGTCAATGCCGAAACCCGATGAGTAGGCCGGCATTGGATGACGAAACCCTGAGTAGGACGTCATTTCAATATCCGAAACCCTGAGTAGACCGGATATACATTTGGAGGCGTGGGCATGGCTATGATGTGACTTTATTGTTGATACTTGTCGAGACCCGAGTTATATCTTATGAGTTGTTGAATTATGATTTATTCGATATGTTGTTACCTGGTTATACGTGACTTTACGGCTATATGCATGATTTGATACTGACGTTATTGCTTGGTTTACATGATGGATTTCCCCACTTATATCAATTGGATTGTTAGAATTTCGTTGGATTATTCGAATTATACGGGTTAGCGTCATTGTATATGTTTTGTAACCGTTGCATGTTTTAGAATTGAACTAAATGGTTTTGTGCATGCATGTGCTGCTCACTTGGACATTCGTATCTCATTCCATATTGTTTTGTTTTGTTTTCAGTGGCTCCTGGAGAAGACGATGCTTGCGGTAGTTGCTCGGTTATGTGAGTTTATTTCAGTTTTGGGTTTTATTTTAGCATACTCTGATTATGTAGTTATTGTTGTATTCATGTTTTTCTTTCACTCTAATATTGCGATCCTGTGTTATATATTAACCTCCGAAGACGAGTTATGGTTTTATTACATAACCTGGATCCGGGGCATTACACACTTCTCATGAAATATAGAAATTTCAATGAGTTGTGGGGGCAAACCAGAAATTTTAGAGGGGGAAAAACATAAATTTTAATTAAAACATATAAAAAATATTTTTTTAATTAAAAAATAAAAGTTTGGGGAGGGGGGGGGCGCAATTGCCCCCCCCCCCCCCCCTAGCTATAACGTGGTTCCGCCACTAAATGGAAGTACATTGATTGTTGGTTACTTAATTGATTCAAGTGTCATATGATTCGGTATGTGTGAAACGTACTTTTAAGAATAAATCTTACAAACAACAGCTCTTAATTATTTAATTGATTTGAGGATCTTATGCTTATATATTTATAGAACTACATCTAAATTTAAGAACTGAATTTTTGTCGAGAATATTTATTTCAATCATGACCTAATAAGAGTAATAAAGATTAAAAAAAACTCGTTTTTAAGGTTACATAATACTGATTTTAGAGGAGAATGTAGCAAAATTAACATGGTCTTTGATTAGTAGATCACAAAGTCTAACTTTATTAGTCTTAAAATAAATGGATTATTATTGCATCAAAATTCAATGAATGCAAACACTATTCTCTCATTTGGAAACTAAAATCATAGCCATTAAAATTTTGTAAGATTTAGCCAATATGGCACTAATTATAATTTAAATAATTTCTAAATTTACACTAAATAATTAATTAAAATTATATTAGTCCACTTGGCAAAGAAACTTCACATAGTAAGGCTTTATTGAACACATCGAGTGTACAATGGTGAGTAGAGCCGGCAAAAGCCAACTCGAACCGACGGGTCAACCCGAAATGACCCGTCTTAAACGGGTTTGGGTTGACCCAATTATTAATTGGGTTGGGTGCGGGTTGGGATTTTTCCAACCCGTCCGTAATTGGGTCAACCCGATTACAACCCGTAAACTGACGGGTTACCCGATTAACACACAAAAAACACCGCCTGCCTCCTGTTGCCCTCTTCGCTTCAGCTCATCTCTTCCTCTTCCATTCCTTTGCGCCGGCGCCGCTATTCCTCGTCGAGCCTTCACCCGTTCTTCTACCACTTCAATTTCATATTTCCTAAACTAGAAATCTCAGAAACATTGAAACAGGGCTAAACGATAATCAATTGAACCAGCAAGGGGATGCTAATACATCACCTCTGTAGAACCCCAGTTTTGTGTAGAAAAAAAAATAAAAAAAATAATAATAAATAATAAAATAATAAAATGAAATAATAATAATAGAATAAAAATAAACAAATGATAACAGTAGATAAAATAAAAGTATATGCACATATGGATGTATGTACAGGTTAAATCAACTTTATTATTGCTAGAAATTTGTGGTCATTAGGGTTAAATAAAATGAGGTGGAAATATTTATACGTAGGTCATATTCGGATCGGAAATAAATAAAAAATGGGTCAATGGTTAAAATCCGGGAAAACCCTACACTAAGGAGGGGTAGAAAGGGGATTCCCAGGGTAAATGGTGAATTAGGTTAAACCCTCGCGGTGTATAAATAGGTAACTGATATAAATTTTCGGGGTTTTGGGGGAATGTTGTTGCTCTGAAATTAGGGCGGCTACTGTGGCGATTAGGGTTTCGCTGGGAAGAGATGAGAACCGCAAGAGTTGTTAGGAGTTTATTGGAGTCGGATTTCTGCGGGTTATCTCTCTCGCGAGCAGAGGAATTGTTCGGCTACCATTTCATCTTCGCGCGCACCCGGAAATCGCAATCGGCCGAATGGGGAAGAAGCTGTTTTTCTGGGATTAAGCGCATACAGTGAGTAGCACTGTTTTACAACTGGGATTGTGTTTTTCTGTTTCTCTCGAGATTATTCTGATGCATGAGTATATATAAAGTGATTGTGTGAGTTTCTGGGTTTTTCTGGTTTTCGGAAAGTTGCATGAACAGAGTCTCCGGATTGAAATTATAATTGAAAATGAAAGTGTTTAGATTAATTTCAAATATGGTTGGGAAGTCTTCTAGGAGTATTAGGAGTGTACTGGAGTAGTTACAGACATTCACAAACCGGCCAGTCATGTACATCTCAAAATAACAGAGAAATGAAAACCACAGGGGGTATCCGCTCACCTCGCGCTCACCGGCGTTCACCTCGGAGGTAGGCGCCCCGTTAATAATGACCTACCGCCGATCCCGCGCCCACCTCGCGCTCATCTCGCGCGAAGTAGAAAACGAGGCGCCCATCTCGCGCGAATCTCGCGCCCACCTCACGCCCATCTCGCGCCCATCTCGCGCTCACCTAGCGTCGGGTGAGCGGCAGGTCGATTTTGCCCTTTTTCTTCACCGCCGACCGGCGCTCACCTCGCGCCCACCTCGATAGGTGAGCGGCAGACCTATTTTGCTTCCCGAAATGGAATTTCTGATTTGACCAAGAGTATTTGCACTTCTTAGGGGTTAAACCACTTCACTATTCACTTGGTTAGGAACCTGGAAAACCATTTTGCCTATGAAATTAATAGAGGAAAATTTGTGAACATCTTATGAGTTTTAAGTTGAGTTTAGGTTGCTTATGAGTATTGTGCCGGACACCAAACTAGTAAGAGTTACCAGTTACTTTTCCTTGTTCTATACACTGTTTTGATTGAGGAGTTCTTGTATTTCTGGTTTCACTTGTTGGAAACTTTATACGTATTAAAAGGTTTTCTTTGGTATGAATGGATTAAGTTTTACTTTCATATGACTTGTGTTATGGAAATGAGAAAATACTGAATGTACTTGAGGTACTGCTTGGTCCAGAGGGACAGGTGATGAATTGTGATGAGTAATTACATGATGTGGAATGAATGGTTTTGTTTTGATATTGAAATCGAGATTATATGATGTTTACTGTTTTGGTCTAGCTTGTCCTGGATCCAGAGTCTAAGCTTAGTAATGTGATGTTATTGTTGGTTGTTGGAATTGCATGGCCTTGTGTGTTGCCACGACCGGTGTAGAGCAGCTAGAAACCCTGAGTAGGCCTGGTTGTCAATGCAGAAACCCGGGGAGTAGGCCTGCATTGGATGACGAAACCCTGAGTAGGCCGTCATTTCAGAGTATCCGACACCCTGAGTAGGCCGGAACTGTGTACATGGAGGTGTGGAGTGTCTACTTGGCATGTTTAATTTATCAACTAAACGATAGTCATGACATTGACCAATGTTGGTACTTGATTTGTTTTCACGTGATATGTTTTATTCGCTGGTTTGTTGGTATTTATGGTTCATGGAATATTGTTTACCGATTATTGGGTATTGTTCTTCCCGCCGGTGTAGAGCAGCCAGAAACCCTGAGTAGGCCTGGTTGTCAATGCAGAAACCCAGGGAGTAGGCCTGCATTGGATGACGTAGTCATTTCAATATCCGAAACCCTGAGTAGGCCGGATATACATTTGGAGGCGTGGGCATGGTTATGAGAAGACTTGGTGTTATGTGACATTGGTATATCTGGAATTATATCTTGAGATACAAAATTATGCTTATTTGCTATGTTGTTGCCAATTAATCATTATTTTATCGATATCTTCGGGATTGGAAACGGATTGTTATTGCTTGATTTACCTGATGGTTTTCCGCACTGATATGAATTGGATTATTGAAGTTTAGTCGGATTATTCGGAATATGCGTATTATCCTCATTGTACATGGTTATAATCGTGGCATGTTTTAGAACTGAAATAAATGTATTTGTGCATGCATGTGCTGCTCACTGGGATATTCGTATCTCATTCCGTATTGTTTTGTTTTGTTTTCAGCTGCTCCTGGAGAGGACGATACTTGCGGGTAGTTACTTGGTCATGTGAGTTTATTTTCGTTTGGGATTATTTTAGCGCACTCTGTTATATAGTTTTTGTTGTATTCATGTTTTTCCTTCACTCTGATATTGCGATCCTGTGTTTTATAATAACCTCTGGAGACGAGTTACGGGTTTTTCATGTGACTCGGATCCGGGGCGTTACAACCTCCTTTTTCTCAGCTAAGAAACCTATTGATTGCAACAGTCATTAAAGACAAAAACATTAATACGTCAAGGCAGCAACCAAGCCCTCATTCATGTCTCCCATAGTCCCATCATCATCTTTCCAAATAAGGCTAGGATCATTGGACAGACAGCGCAATCGATTGCCTCACAAACAGAGGTTTTGCACTAAAATGGTTAAATCAACCGAAATTGAATAGCCTAAACAAAATCGATACCTTTCTCCGGGGTTTAATAAATTGGCTTGCTTTGGATTTGCAAAACAAGCATGGAATAGCTTTGGAACTCTACTAACGAAAGCTGCTTTGGCCTAGGGTTTCCAGAAGTGGGTAAATCAGGGTTCGTGATAGACGTGGCGGCGAGAGAGGGAGATACTACTAGCATTCTGGCGAGATGGAGAGGAATGCATCTCCGTAATCTTCATTTATCCAGGGAATCAACTTCTGGCGAGATGATTGCTGGCGGCCAAATGAGATGAAGGAGACCAAAGAAAATGAAAACTTGAAGGAGTCGTGGTTTGGCTTTCTGAGGAATAAAAGAAAGGCGGAGATGACTTTTAAAAGAGGAGATGAAAAGTATTTATTATTTTTTGCAAAAATAATCGGGTTGGACGGGCTGAACCCGATTAGTGGCAGGTTGGGTTCGGTTTGGGATTTTCCCAACCCGCCACTAATCGGGTTCAACCCGAACCGAACCGATTAGCCTTCAACCCGAACTCGAACCGACCCGTTGCCAGCTCTAATGGTGAGCACAACATATCGAGTGTACACAAATGATTCCAAATGTTAAATTCCATATTACATCTCCAATTGGTTGATGTTAAAGTTTAATTGAAGGTGGTGAAGATTGCACACAAAAAATTGTTCGTATTACCATATAATGATATTTCAAATATTGTATAACTAAAAATCGTGACAGATATGTAATATGCTTATAATGTATGATATAATTTAGAAAAACAAAAATTCCATGCAAAACTAATAATCCTAAGGAATGTAAGTATACCAATAGCTAATTTTGTGAAGGATTAAGATTAAATATTTTTATAATTTAAGATTAACGTCTGCAAAGATAGAATTTTAAATTCATTTAATTATTAGAGATATTTACGATCAATTGAACCAATTAAAAGGGTGTAAGACAAACATGAAGTGAGTTTATGTATATTTTTAGTAATTCAATCATAGTGGAAGTTAGATAATTCCAAATATAGAATTTTATCAATAGTTAAGTTTGCCAATAAACAGATGAAGTTAATGTAGGAAAAATGTACCTTTAGGCTCTGTTTTTTTCAACGGAAAACTTTTTCTAATGAAAAATATTTTCCGGAAAAAATTTTCAAAGAAAATATTTTCTTTATACAAACCGTTTGTTGCGTTGGAAACTAAACTTGTAGAGCTTTCCAACGATATATAGCATATACACAAATTCTTTATTGATTTGATAAGTTTTAGTTTTCAATTAACTAGTTAGAATCAGATTTTCAGAATAATTAATGATTTCAAACTAACTGTCGATTTGTTTGTGAACGATTTGATTTGGTAAAACGATTTGCGATTGTAATTTGGGATCGAAGCTAAGGCTTCGTGTCAGTTGCAAAAGGCAAGGAGCCTAAGGATTGAATGGTAAGTGAACGGCGAGATTCACTTGAACTTGGTTGTGCTTTCGGCAGTTGAATTCTTATGAGTTTGTTTAGTAAACCATTTGATTAATTACTTTTTATACGCGTCTAGGCAGTATTAAGGGTTGTGGATCCACAGTCAGTCTAGATCGTGCGTTAGTGATGGCGTGTCGAGTTAATACCCCGGGCTAATTGCGTACCACCGTGTGGGATCGGTGAGACCTTCGTGTGTGATCGATGAGCTGTAACGTGCCAGCCCATGCATGGGTGCTCCACTCGTGCGATGACCGTGTGCAGCTTCGACGACGGGTAGTGAGGTGACAAACCAGCTAAGGGTGGTTAACCCAATTTACAGACACGCTAATTCATGAATCTTACACATTTTATTTTTGACATGGTATTGTTATATGTGAATTGTTCATCGCACGATTTGATGGAATTGATCGTATGATATGTAGCATGTTATTTTATTATGTAAAATTGCATCAACTATTTATATCTTGCATTATGTTGCTTACTGAGACGTTAGTCTCACGCGTTTTTGTTTTTACCGATTCTATTTTCAGACAAATCTGCAGGGCAAGCATGAATTGGGGTAGGAAGAAATAGTGATACTGATGATGATTATCACCCCGAGGATTACTACTATCCTGGCTAGGGCTGGATTGCACTTTTGTGGTTGTCAATTTTTGGATAGATGTATATGTTAATGTTTTCGGAAACTGTACATATTGTATATGTTGTAAATGGGAAGAGGGAGAAAGGGTGTGAACTTAGTGAGCTTTTTTTTTTTTTTTGTATATCTGAATGGTTTAGTTTTTTTGGAATGGATGCATTGTTTATTATGTGATTATCAGGTGATTATCTGTGATTGAGGGCTTAGCTCATTCTCGTATGTACAGGCGTTATATAGTCGTTTTTTTGAAAAATTTTAGGACGTTATTTTTGTGTCTGGTTAGTTCTGAAGTTAGTTTTCACTACTTTGGGCCCTAAGCTAGCGCTCAGGAGCCAATATAAATCCGATATGGGTGGACCTGGTTCTAGGGTGCTACATGTGCTGCTCACTGGGATATTCCTGTCTCATTCCATATTGTTTTGATTTATTTTCAGTGGCTCCTAGAGAAGACGATGCTTGCGGTAGTTGCTTGGTTATGTGAGTTTACTTCAATTGGGTTTTATTTTAGCGTACTCTGATCATGTAGTTATTGTTGTATTCATGTTTTTCCTTCACTCTGATATTGCGATCCTGTGTTATATATTAACCTCCGGAGACGAGTTACGGTTTTATTATTATGTAACTCGGATCCAGGGCATTACACACTTCTCATGAAATATAGAAATTTCAATGAATTGGGGGGACAAATTAGAAATTTTAGAAGGGGTTCTCATGAAATATAGAAATTTCAATGAGTTCTGGGGGCAAAACATAAATTTTAATTAAAACATATAAAAAATGGGGGGGCTATAACGTGGTTCCGCCACTGAATGGAAGTACATTGATTGTTGGTTGCTTAATTGATTCAAGCGTCATATGATTCGATATGTGGGGAATGTACTTTTAAGAATAAATCTTACAAACAACAGCTCTTAATTATTCAATTGATTTGAGGATCTTATGCTTATATATTTATAGAACTACAAATCTAAATTTAAGAACTGAATTTTTGTCGAGAATATTGATTTCAATCACGACCTAATAAGAGTAATAAAGATAAAAAAAACTCATTTTTAAGGTTACATAATACTGATTTTAGAGGAGAATGTAGCAAAATTAACATGGTCTTTGATTAGTAGATCACAAAGTCTAACTTTATTAGTCTTAAAATAGATGGATTATTATAGCATCAAAATTCAATGAATGCAAACACTATTCTCTCATTTGGAAACTAAAATCATAGCCATTAAGATGTTGTAACATTTAACCAATATGGCACTAATTGTAATTGAAATAATTTCTAAATTTACACTAAATAATTAATTAAAATTATATTAGTCCACATGACAAAGAAACTTTACATAGTAAGGCTTTATTGAACACATCGAGTGTACAAAGGTGAGCACAACATATCAAGTGTACACAGATGATTCCAAATGTTAAAATCCATATTACATCTCCAATTGGTTGATGTTAAAGTTTAATCGAAGGTGGTGAAGATTGCACACAAAAATTGTTCGTATTGCCATATAATGATATTTTCAAATATTGTGTAACTAAAAATCGTGACAGATATGTAATATGCTTATAATGTATGATGTAATTTAGAAAAACGAAAAATTCCATGCAAAACTTATAATCCTAAGGAATGTAAGTATAACAACAGCTAATTTTGTGAAGGATTAAGATTAAATATTTTTATAATTTAAGTTTGACGTCTGCAAAGATAGAATTTTAAATTCATTTAATTATTAGAGATATTTATGATCAATTGAACCAATTAAAAGGATGTAAGACAAACACGAAGTGAGTTTATGTATACTTTTAGTAATTCAATCATAGTGGAAGTTAGATAATTCCAAATATAGAATTTTATCGATAGTTAAGTTTGCCAATAAACAGATAAAGTTAATGTAGGAAAAATGTACCTTTAGGCTCTGTATTTTTAGAAAAATATTTTCCGGAAAAAATTTTCCAAGAAAATATTTTTCATCTTTATTTTTTTCAAGTGTTTGGATGCAAAATAGGAAAAAAAATTTAAAATTTTCTTTTCTTTTCTTTTAAAATTAAAAGGAACCTTTTACCACAATAAACTTGACTTACTCCGATGGGTTCATCATTTCCTATCATTTTTAGTGTGAAAATATGGCATGAAACTAAGAATGTGTGCTCAAATTACCCATGTTATCATTGACAAAAGTATGATTCTTAGTCTCCATGGTTTGAAGGTTTGCTACATCACTTTCAACGTAGTTCCGCTCATGATATCTCATGTCATTTTTATTTTTTTGAAAATTTCCCTTTTTTTTTAAAATTTCCAAAAAATATTTTTGTATTGAAAAATCTAGAAAGTAAAAATAAAAATAAAAAATATTTATAAAATTAATGACTTTACTTAAATTTATTTATATAAATATTCTTTTTCAAAGTTTATAAACTCATTGTCAATTATTTTAAAAATATCACTATTTCTCAATTACCAAGAATTAAATGACTGAATTTGAATTATTTTAAAAAAATATCACTTAAACAAATTTCTCCTTTTCTTCTTCTCTGAGACGGCTTTCTATGTGAGTGCTTTCTCTGTTTTAGAGAGGAAGCATCCTCTCTCTCTCTTCGCAACATAAAACAAAGAATAGGAAACCTACTACACTACCTCCTCTTCCTCCTGTCTCTCTCTCCCTCTCCCTATCAATTTCTTTCTCTCTCTCTCTCTCTCTAAGTCAACGACGAGGCTCATAGCTGCTGGAAAGTTACAATCACGATGAAGATCGTGACTGGAGCTGTAGATACTTGAGGTTAGCAGTAACTGAGTAAACATTACCCTTCACTCGAAGATACAAAGAGCGAGAAGGCTATCACGGAGCAAAACTGGAAAATTGGGCTCTGTCATAACAGACGGAGGGAGGGAAAGAGGGAGATAGGGGAAAGAGAGAAGTTGTGTGGTGATTCATGCTGTAGATCGATGTAGATGAAGAAGTAAATGAAGCAGATGCAATAGAGGGGCAGGCGGATGAAGACGAAACAATCGGGCTCTGATTTTTCCCACAAGGAAAATAACTTTTGCCAAAAATAGGCGGAAGTTATTTTCCACCATTTTTTAGTCGTTCTGGAAAATTTTTTCCATTATTTTAAGTTTTATCCCTACAACAAACACAAAAAAAAATTTGAAATTCTAGAAAATATTTTTTTCCCACCAAAATTTCGGTGAAACAAACACACCCTTAGGAGCAAATATTATTTAAAATAACATAAAGACATGTGAAACAAAAGTACACTAACTATTAGTTATTTAATTGCTTCGAGTATCATATGCTTTGATATTTGTGAAACGTACTTTTAAGATTAGATCCTATGTACAATAATCTTGATTGTTCGATTGAGTCGAGGTTCTTGTACTTACATATTTATAGACTACAACATCACCTAAATTTAAGAGGCGATGTTTGTCGAGAACTTCGATTTAATTAATCCCAAGCTAATAAGAGCAACATAAGATAAACAGCCAGTTTTTAATGTTACATAATATTGATTTTAAAAAGGAATGTAGCAAAAACTTCCATGATCTTTGATTGTTAAAATAGAAACCTTATTATTGCATCCAAATTCAATGTATGTAAACATAACTCTCTCAATTGGAAACTACAATTCCAATCCATTTCATAGCCATTAAAATGTTGTCAACTACCGCATTAATCATAATTAAAATAGTTCCTTTTCAAGCCCAAATAATTGATTACAATTATATTTATCCACTTGGCAAAGATATTTCATGCTAAGGGATGGGATGAAATTGTCTGCTACCTTAATGTGCGGCAGACGGTGCAGCGTCTGTGGGATGCTGCCATATGGAGGATCCCACGGATGTTGTGCATCACATTTTCCAGGCATTTCACCTGGAGAAAATGTGAATGCACAGCATCTGTGGATACTCCACGTGGATACTGCACTGTCTACCGCACATTAAAGGCGGCAGAGATTTCAACCCATTAGCATCAAATTACAAGGTGACATGTGACAAGACCTCATCGATAACATCGAGGTTAGAAAGGTAATTGCACGTTTGGCACTGCAAGCGTTCGAGGAACCTAAAAGATGCCAAAAACTTTCTGTCTTTCTAACAAAAGTGTTTGTTTTGGTCTTAGGGTTTAATTTTGGCGGTGGCGCGAATCCTTCCAAAACATGTTCCCGCCATCTTTGCCTTTTGAAAACAAAAGGAAATATAAAAGAACCAGTTCGGACCATCAGCTCCATTCGCTCATTTTGTTCTGAAAAAGAGATTTCTAGGGTTTGTTCTTCTTCTTCTTCTTCGTATTGTGATCGTCTCCATCTCTCGATCATTTTTCTTGTAATTTGTTACTGTTGCTGTGTTTTATAAATATAAGCTTTTTTAGGTAAAATGGGATCTGCAAGTGTATTGGAGTTTAACCCAACCGACGTGAGCTCCGTAGCTCCTAACGGACAAATCGATTCAGGTATCCCTTTTCATGATCTCATTGATTCAAAAGTTTCTCCCTCTCTCTCTCGTTATTGTTTAGTTTGCGTAAAGGTATTCAAAAATCATTGTGTTATTTTTGTTTTTAATCTTTCACATTTCGTAGTTAATATAATGCATTTCAATGAATCGCTGTGTTTGTGGCCTTGGGTGTTCAGGAATCATGTAAGTTCTCACTTATTTGGTTGTGTTTTGGTTATAGAGTTTGAGGTTTCTGCAGTTGATATTGTTACTAATTGGGGTTTCTATCAAACTTTGTATTTCTGCTGGTGATTTATTCATAAGATGTGGTTAGTTATTTAAGCACTGTTACGTCATATGAATTTCCATATTTTCATTTCTCTCTTTGGCTTTTGCGTTCCATTTTCCCTTGTTTCTCCTTCTTTTATTTAAATGAAATCTCGATGAAATTTCTTTTTCTTCCATTTTAATGTACACATCTGCCTATTCCACCCCCTTATCTTTCTCTTTGGCGTCTTGGAGGATAGGATGGTACTTGGCAGGGTTTATAACAATGTTTAGCTTAATTTACTTTTCGTTTTCTCTCTGAAATTTATGCCACTTGTTGTAATTCTACTGGTTTTTTAATAGATTCCCAGCACAAATTATGCTTTACTCGCACATCCGTGCATTGTTTGTCCCTTCTCATTCCAGGTTCTGTTTAAATTTTGAGAATTGTTCTTGCAAGTTATCATTGCCGATTCTCTGTTCACATTCTGAGATTATGAAGTTTCATTGAAGATTTTCTGTTTCTGAAATTCTTGTAATACAGTGAGTCTTTTCTCTTGGTTCTTGAAAAATCTTTTCTCCAGTATGGTCCTCATCATATTGACCATTTTTAGTTTTGACCTTGTTTCTTCGTTTATGTTCTTTTTTCTTTTTCTATTTTAATGTTTCAATAACAATTTTTATTTTATTTTATCTTGTTCTCTCTTGCTTCCTTTTTTGGGAGGTTTCTTGTACATATTTGTATTCCGTGGTTCCTTTCTTGGTTCTTTCTTATCTCATGCTTGATCATTCTCTTCTTTCTTCTTCAAGATTTGGGTGCTTATACCTTTTCTTCCTCTCTTATTGATCTTATCCTTGTTTTTATTGTTGTTTCCACTGCTCATTTTTCACTTTCTTGTTGAGCAGGAGTCATGCTTCAATGCAAAGATATGATGATGCTATCCTCTGTTCTGTTGTTCTTATCCTACATGTATTCTGCAGGAAGAATGTAGTAATTAACCTTTGGGTCCCACTGTGATATTTCCTATGTGAAATCAATGTGATTCAATGGTTCCAATCCATAATTTATGATCTTGATTTGGACACTCGGGAAGATATGCCTTAGGGAAATATTACAGGAGAGGAGCATTGAATGTTGCATCCCAACCTTATTCAAGCTCTTTGTAGGACGCAGTTAAGAATGAACGGAAATTGATCTGTTCTAGGGTACTGAAATTAGTATCTTCACTGCTTCATCGTTGTTTATATCCTCTCTTCCCCAAACCTACCGTGTCTTGTCTATCTTTAGGTTTTAGGTCTTTGTGGATCATTTTTCCTTGGCTTTTCGTTTTTCAAAGTAATGATTGAGTTTTGGGAGTGCTTTCTGGCTTATTATCAAGTCTTGCTAGTAATGTGAACAAGACCAGAGTTAAATGTCCATCTGCTGTTTCCAATTCTAATATAAGATGGATCTTGTCTCTGAAAGGTTTCTTCAATTCTCTTGCATCGAATGGTTATTTTCTTGAGCCTTTCACTTATTTAGGTGTTCTTGATGCTCTTGTTTGATTTTATTCTCCTTTCTTCTGTGAAAGTTGTGTGCTTCTGGTCTTTTCCCTCTCTTACTTGTTTTCATTTATCCTCTTTTTTTCTACTTTACAATTTGACATTTTTTTAACAGCACCCAAAATTCTGGCCATGTTGGATTACTGGCATTGGTGGTCCTTGTTTCCCATTTATTTATATTCATTTATTCTTCAGACCATGCATATTTGGTCCATCTAATTGGGGTTAAGGAAAGAATTCATCCATTTTGGTAGTCTATTTTCAGTCATAGAATTTCAGGTGTACTTTTGGTTTGCATTTTTGTCATATATTATTAGGAATGAAGACCCCAGTTAAATCAAAGCCTGCTGTTATTAAGTCCAATAAAAAAATACTGTAATAAGGAATCATTATCTATCTAAAAAATAATGCTCTCTCTCTCTCTCGCTCTCTAATTTTTCTTCTCTTTTATTTCCTTTCGTTGTTATTGATGCTTTAAAAGTTTCTTTTTTTTTTTTTTTTCCATATTGAGGTATCTTTTGCTATGGTTTATCCTTATTCCTTCTTTCGATTTGAGGACATTTTAGCTTTCTTTTCAAGCAGTATCCAAGCTTCAATGCCAGGGTTCTGGGATGGTGTCCTCCCATTTCTGTTTGTACATGTGTTGAAGATTGAGACCATCATCATTGGGTCCACCTGCAATATCTCCTACTCCAAAATCTATGTAGACTAAGCTAGATTTAAATTTTTTAGTTCTGATCTGGATAGGAAGAAAAAAGGTATTTTGAATAGAGATACAATTGGTGGGAAACATTGAAATTTGTGCCACACCTATGCGGGCACACAGGTGCAAGTGGTTGGAATATAGTATGTGTACTGACATTGATTTTCCTCTTTGTTTGATCATTATTTATTTATTTTTTTTCTATGAACCTTGTATATATTGTTTATCTCATTACAAATTAATACCCTGGCTGCCCATTTTTCTTTTCTTCTCGGGAAGTTGTAATTGAGTTTCTAGTGTATTTTCTTTTCTCTGACTGGTTATATCTTGCTAGAAATGGGCAACAAGGCCTGAAGTAAATCAATGTCTAATGTTTTATCTCATATAAACTTGACACTAACAAGACAGCATTAGCTATGTCAAAATAATTCTCCTCATCTTTCTTTCTTCATATTTGTGAGGTTTCGGCCATTTCTTTGTATTTCATGGTTCACTTCTTGGTTCTTTTATTTCGTTCTCTTCTTGGTGCTTTAGATTTTATTCTTTCATCTTCAAAGATCTTCTGCTACGGTTTTCCTTTTTCCTGTGTTAGCTTTTAAGACTTTTTAGCTTTCCTCTCAACCAGTTCCTAAGTTTCAATGTCAGGATGCTGGGGTGATAACCACACCCCAATTAATTATCTGGTATGTGCTCTGTGCAAAAAAGTTGAGATCATCATGATCTGGGTCACGGTGCAATATGGCCTACAAGAAAATTGATATAAATAAGCCAGGTTTTCAATATATAGTTTTGATTCAGATAATAAGAAAATAAAATTATGTTGAATGGAGATATGGGCAGGGAAAGTTGAATTTTTCCCCCAAACCTATGCAAGCAGATCATAGGACATAGCTGATTTTGATGAAATTTAATCTGTTTTAGCATATTGACATTTCTATTCCTATTTGTTTCATCCCTATTTATATTTTTTCTATTCTCTAGACCTTGGATATCCTTTTTGTACATTACATTTTTGCAGTGTGGCTGTTCATTTTTCTTGTCATTTATCAGAACTGTCATTGAGTTTCAGTTGTAGTTTCGTTTTTTCTTGACTCATTATCTCGCTAGAAATGAAGAACAAAGCCTGATAGTTTTATCTCTAATAGAATTGATCTTAATAAGACTGCATTGGCTATCTCAAAGATAATGTTCCTTTTCTTCCTTTACTCTTCCTCTTTGTACACTTCGTCTATTTCCTTGTATTTCATGGTTCCTTTCTTTGCTATTTTGTTTTCTTTTTGCTTAAGATTTCATTCTTCCATTTTCAAATTATTTTGATATAGTTTTTTCCTTTTCCTCTTTTCTTTTTTTTTTCTTACATAGAATTTTAGCTTTCTTTTGAAGAAATGCCAAGTTTAATGTCAAGATGTTTGAATGCTAACAACCACCTTTTTGTTTAATTCATTTGGTACATGCTCTGTGAAGGTGGGAAGTGGTAATGAAGCCAGATTTTAACTTTATGGTTTTGGTTTGGATAATAATGGAAAAAAATGTTGAAAATGTCAATATAATAGGTGGGAAACAGTGAAATTTTAGCTCCCTCGAATTTATGCAGCACATCAAAGGTCACAATTGGGAAAGGATGGAAAATAATCTTTTTTATCGTGTCGACAATACTTTTCCCTTTGTTTCATCTTTATTTATAATTTTATTCCCTAAACCTTGTGTATCTTTGATTATCTCATTAATTGTTTCGGAGTGTGGTTGTACATTTTTCTTGTCTTTTCTCAGAGTTGTAGTTGAGTTTAGGAAGTACTTTGTTTTGGCTGACTTAATACCATATCTTGTAGGAATGAAGAAAAAGAATAGAGGTAAACCCAAGTCTGCAGTTTCCACTGCTAATAAAATGGACATTGATTCGGAAAAGTTGGCCATCTCAAATGAAAGGAAACGCATTGTGTCTAAAAGTGAAGAAGGCCCCACCGCTTCTCGTAAAATGCCAAAACGAGCTGCTGCGTGTTCGTATTTCAAAGAGAAATCTATTCATTTATCTGAAAGATCTTCTGTCATTGAAACAAAAAAGGACTGCTTGGTGGATGAAGAGATGATGGCTGTAAGGCTTACTTCTGGTCCAGACAATCCTCGGCCAAACAGAAAACTCACAGATTTTATTTTCCATGATGAAAATGGGCTTGGTCAGCCTGTGGAGATGCTGGAAGTTGATGATCTATATATTTCCGGTCTTGTCTTGCCTTTTGAAGAAAGTTCCGACAAAGAAAAAGAGAAAGGCATCAGATGTGAAGGTTTCGGGCGGATAGAGTCTTGGGCAGTCTCTGGCTATGAAGAAGGATTTCCTGTAATCTGGGTGTCAACAGATATTGCAGATTATGATTGTGTAAAACCTGCAAGTAGTTACAAGAAGTTCTATGATCATTTCTATGAGAAAGCTCATGTTTGTGTTGAGGTTTTCAAAAAATTGTCAAAATCTTCTGGAGGAAATCCTAACTTAAGTCTTGATGAGTTGCTTGCTGGGGTTGCCCGTTCAATGAGTGTAAGGAAGACCTTCCCTAGCGTGGCGTCTATCAAGGACTTTGTTGTTTCTCAAGGTGTGTTCATCTATAACCAACTGATTAGTTTGGATGAGACTTCGGAGAAGAATGATCATATCTTCTCTCAGTTGCCTGTTCTTGGTGCCCTTTTAGACGAGAGTAAGAAGAGAGGTGATTTTGTGCCACCAAACTCAACCTCCTCAGCTACAAATCTGAAAATTAGAGACACAGAAAATAAAATAGACGAGTCTTTGTCATCCTCTTGTGTGGGTGATGAAGATGAGAATATGAAGATGGCACGGTTACTACAGGAAGAAGAGTATTGGCAATCAATGAAACAGAGGAAAAATCAACGCCAAGCTACTTCATCAAGCAAGTTTTACATTAAGATCAATGAAGACGAGATTGCAAATGACTACCCTCTACCTGCGTATTATAAGACCTCCATTGAGGAGATGGATGAGTATATTATATTTGACAGTGACATCAATATGTGTGATCCTGATGAACTTCCTCGAAGCATGCTTCACAATTGGTCACTCTATAACTCTGATTCTCGCCTAATTTCATTGGAGCTCCTCCCTATGAAACCATGTGCTGACATTGATGTGACAATTTTTGGGTCCGGGGTCATGACTGCTGATGATGGCAGTGGATTCTGTCTTGAAAATGATTCGAGCCATTCTTCTTCAGGTGCTTCAGGAACACATAATGTGGATGGAATTCCTATCTATTTGAGTGCTATTAAGGAATGGATGATTGAATTTGGATCATCAATGGTCTTCATAACAATACGAACAGACATGGCCTGGTATTTTGTGTCTAACTTCAGAAGTTTATTTGTACCATAATACCCCTCTCCCAATGTTTCCTTTGTTATGAACAAGTGAGCATGTTTAGAACCTTTTTCTTTTTTTCTTTTTTTTAAGTTGTATTGATGGTTGATTATTTGTGCATTTTATTCTTCAGGTATAGGCTTGGAAAGCCATCAAAGCAGTATGCACCATGGTATGAACCAGTCCTGAAAACTGCAAGACTTGCAATAAGTATAATTACATTGTTAAAGGAGCAGAGCAGGGTATCACGGCTTTCTTTTGTTGAAGTCATCAAGAGGGTTTCCGAGTTTGATAAGAACAATCCTGCCTACATATCTTCTAATCCTACAGCAGTTGAGAGATATGTTGTGGTTCATGGTCAGATAGTCCTGCAACTCTTTGCAGAATATCCAGACGAGAGCATAAAGAAAAGTGCTTTTGTAAGCAGTCTTTCTGTTAAATTGGAAGAGAGACACCATACAAAATGGATAGTGAAGAAAAAAACTGTAATTAAAAATGAGCCAAACTTGAATCCTAGAGCAGCGATGGCACCTGTGGTGTCAAAAAGGAAGGCAATGCAGGCCACAACAACAAGGCTGATCAACCGAATTTGGGGTGAGTACTATTCTAATTACTCTCCTGAAGATCTGGAGAAAGGTGACAACAATGAAGCAAAAGAAGATGAAGAAGTTGATGAGGAGCAAGAGGAAAATGAAGAGGATGCTGAAGAGGTGGAAGAGGAGAAAATGCTAGTTCCAGAAAAAACTCACGAACCTTTCTCAATAGCAAAAGCAAACAGATCGAGGTCCACCAGCAAGGAAATTAAATGGGATGGGGAGCCAACAGGAAAAACATACAATGGTGAGGCTCTTTACAAGGGGGCCTTTGTTCATGGGGACATGATTGCTGTGGGAAGCATTGTGATGTTGAGTGATGACAATTCAGACAAAGTGCCTATTATCTACTTTGTGGAGTACATGTTTGAAAAGTCCAATGCAAAGAAAATGGTTCATGGAAGAGTGATGCAGAGAGGATTTCAAACTGTTCTTGGCAATGCTGCAAATGAGAGGGAGGTATTCCTGACAAATGAATGCATGGAATTTGAATTGGGGGATGTCAAACAAATAGCGGTTGTGCATTTGCAAATGAGGCCCTGGGGATATCAGCATAGGAAGCATAATGCCAATGCAGATAAGATTGATAAGGCAGAAGCAGAGGAGAGAAAAAGGAGAGGGTTACCCATGGAATATTATTGTAAAAGCTTGTACTGGCCTGAGAGAGGTGCTTTTTTTAGTCTTCCCTTTGACACTGTGGGCCTGGGGGATGGATCTTGTTACTCTTGCAAAATAAACAAGACCCAAAAGGAAAAAGAAGTTTTTAAAGTTAACTCATCCAATACTGGGTTTATTTACAAGGGAATGGAATACTCTGTCCATGACTTTGTCTATGTAAGTCCTCAATATTTTTCAGATGAGAGGGAAGGCCATGAAACTTTCAAGAGTGGGAGGAATGTGGGGTTGAAAGCTTATGTTATCTGTCATTTGTTGGAGATTGACATATCCGAGGCACGCTGTAAAGCTGACCCAGATATGGTGATGGTTAAAGTCAGGAGATTTTTCAGACCAGAGGATGTTTCAACTGAGAAGGCATACTATTCTGATATTCTAGAAGTAAGATGCTCTAGAAATCATTGATCCAATATGTCGCTTTATGCATATTCATGTATGTACAAATGCACTTGCAAATGCATGTGTAAAGTAGTTAATGGTTACTTTAATGAAGTTCATTTGTGATTTTATTTTTTAAATTGTATTTATATGTCCTTATATGTATATTCATATATGAATGTGTTAAACTAGTCAATAGTTACTTCAATAAAGATCAGTTGTGGTTTAATTTATTAATTTTTAATTATTTTGGTCTATTATTCTAATGCTTTCTAATTGTGGATTCTCAGGTCTATTATAGTGAACAAATACTTGATGTACCCATTAAGTCAATAGAAGGGAAGTGCGAAGTTAGAAAGAAGAAAGATCTTCCATCTTCAGATTCCCCTGTGATCTTTGATCATATCTTTTTCTGTGAACATGAATATGATCCCGCTAAAGGAAGCATCAAGCAGGTGATTTATCTTTCTTTTATTTTGTTTGATACAAATCGCCTCAGTTTGGCTGCAAGTTCCATTGATTCAATTGCTAGTTAAGCTGAATTATTTGTCTTATTTTAGATCTGCTAATGTTCAGAATAACTGCGCTTATTTTCACAGTTGCCAGCACATATAAGGCTAAGGTCCTCAAAAGCTGCTGTGGTTAACGATGTTGCTTTCAGAAAGAAAAAGGGTAAGTCTAAAGAAGGAGATAATGATTTTGATGCTACTGAGAAACAACCAGAGGCACTTAAGGATAGCCGCTTGGACACTCTAGATATTTTTGCTGGTTGTGGTGGCTTGTCTGAGGGATTACAGCAATCTGGTATAATCATTTACATTATTTTTTCAGTTTGTGAACTCTTTGCATCAGCTTTATTATTGAAGCACCTGATCATTGATATCTGGTTCCTTCCAAACTTGTAGGTGCAGCAACTACAAAGTGGGCAATTGAATATGAAGAACCTGCAGGAGAAGCATTTAACACTAATCATCCACAGGCAATGATGTTCATTAATAATTGCAATGTTATTCTAAGGTGATTGATTGCTTTTATATGACACCTTGCTACCTTTCCAGTTTATCAGCAACAATGCCAAATGTTTCCTCTCAATTTGTATCTTTGATTTGCTAATAAGTTGTTATTCAGGGCCATCATGGTTAAGTGTGGGGATGCAGATGACTGTCTCTCTACTACTGAGGCTGCTGAATTAGCTGCAAAGCTTTCGGAGAAGGATATTAATAATTTGCCACTGCCTGGACAAGTTGATTTCATCAATGGAGGGCCCCCATGTCAGGTATCTTTAGTTCCTGACCTCCATTTCTGGAATCAACTTTTAAGAAATTTTATGGTGTCTCTACTGTAACTAAAATCATCATTACTCACAACCTAGTTTCATTTCAGGGTTTCTCTGGAATGAACAGGTTCAATCAAAGTACCTGGAGTAAAGTTCAATGTGAGATGATCTTAGCATTCTTGTCTTTTGCTGATTACTTTCGGCCAAAGTTTTTCCTTCTAGAGAATGTACGGAACTTTGTTTCTTTCAACAAAGGACAGACATTCCGTCTAACTTTAGCTTCACTCCTGGAGATGGGTTATCAGGTAGATGTTGATTGGTTTCTACTCAATATGGGATGAGTTATGAAGTTACATTTGCATCTTGAGAAGTATAATTGTCTAAAAGAAATGTTTTGTTCGTTATGTATTTAGGTGAGGTTTGGTATTCTGGAAGCTGGGGCCTATGGTGTTTCCCAGTCCCGGAAACGAGCATTTATATGGGCAGCCTCTCCTACGGAGACACTTCCTGAATGGCCAGAACCAATGCATGTCTTTGCAAGCCCAGAACTCAAAATCACATTGCCAGGAAATGTGTCATATGCTGCTGTTCAAAGTACTGCTAGTGGAGCTCCTTTCCGTGCCATAACTGTAAGAGACACAATTGGGGATCTCCCAGAAGTTGTAAATGGAGCATATAAGGCAGATATGGATGTAAGTTTCCTTTTTCTTCTGTTAACTAACTGCTATATAAATCTCGTCACATTTGCTGATCAATATTTTACCTTTTCAAATGTTATATCTTTGTTATATATTTTTGTGCAGTACAAAAATGAACCCATCTCTTGGTTCCAAAAGAAAATTCGAGGAAATATGTTTGTCTTGTCTGATCATATATCAAAAGAAATGAATGAGCTAAATCTCATTCGATGTCAGAAAATCCCGAAGTGTCCTGGTGCTGATTGGCACGACCTTCCGGATGAGAAGGTACTCTACAAACTTTAGACAATCCAACTGTGGGTTTGAGCTCACTGCCACCCTAGTACGGTCTAGTGAATTTTATTTCGATATTTTGTTTTTTCTATGGACTGCAGGTTAAACTATCCTCTGGGCAATTGGTCGATTTAATACCCTGGTGCCTACCAAACACAGCAAGTAGGCACAACCAGTGGAAGGGTCTCTTTGGGAGGTTGGATTGGGAAGGAAACTTTCCCACATCCATCACAGATCCACAGCCTATGGGTAAGGTGGGGATGTGCTTTCACCCTGATCAGGACAGGATACTCACAGTTCGTGAGTGTGCAAGGTCTCAAGTAAGTCCCTAGGATTCTTTGTCCACCCTAGTCCTTAACTCTAGTCTGGTCTCAACTATCCTTTCATGGCCTCTTCACCTATGCACATTCATGGTACATGCCAAAAAGAAAAAAATGTTTCCTGCTGATTATTCTTTTATAATCATCTGTGCTTGCAGGGTTTCCCAGATAGTTATAAATTTTGTGGTAACATTCAACACAAGCATAGGCAGATAGGGAATGCTGTCCCTCCTCCTCTTGCATTTGCACTTGGAAAGAAGTTGAAAGAAGCTCTGAACGGGAAGCAAACAAATCAACAAGTGATTTATTCTCATCTCACCTAGCATTTAGAACAGCATTTATTTGCAAGTAGATACTCACTATTACCTTTCTTGCAGGTGCCTGACCCAAGCAAATGATTTCCACTGCCAGACATGTGAATAGAACTGGGGTTAGTTAGTTTGATCCACAAAAAGCCTACATTTTTGTACTTTATGTTCGTGAGTTTGAAGGTAATTACTGGTGATCTCTTCCGTTACCCTTGATGACTACATTGCTGTCATGTAGTTCTCTAGTGCATTGGCTATTCATTCATCCATTGAATCACAACATTGTTTTAGCACCTTGCGGACTGAAAAGAAATGCAAACCAGAGCGTAATAGCAAGGATAATGTTAGTGTTCTGACATAATTCTGTGTCATGAAAGTAAATTGTATACATCTCTGCTTACTAACAAGGTGAAGTTTTGGGTGGCTTGTTATAGGAACTTTTTTGACAGAAAAAACCATTCTGTCTCATCTATTCGGAAAGTCTGGAACAATATCTGTGAAGTGTTCTGTGCTAGAATCAGGGATGTAAATGGGCTGTGCTCTGCACCATTGTAAGAATTTACAATGGAGCAGTGAAGAGTTCTGCGGGGACATTTGAGTTTTAGGATACTAAAAATATGTTTCATTTGGCCAATTCCCACAAGAATTGAAATTTACAGTGGTGATAGAAGGCACTCAATTCCCATGATTTATGAGGATTATAATTCACACCTAAATTATCTTTTTTGCAATTTTCATGTAGTATAAAATGTTTATCATGAATATTTTCTTAGCTCCTCATTTTATGAAAAGTTTTTATATCTTATTGTCATTGATTACGTAAATCCAAATTTTGGTTCATGTCATTAGATAGCTTTAGATAAATAATAAAAAAAAACAGAAATTATTTAATGTATGAAAATTAGGTAAGAAATGCATACAAGCAAAATCTAACTTGATATGAAAAACCAGTCACGGATAATGGTGATGGTTAGATGGTTGAAGACATCATGATTTTAAGATGGTTATGAACAAAAATCAATCAACTTATTCCGTTGATACTGCTTTTTAATAGATGTTTATATTCTTTGGTAAATTTGAACTACTGGACAATAATGTAGGCTTCATAATGCAAATTTGCAAAACTTGACTTGCATATTAAATTTATGATTCTGGGTTTGTCTTGGTATGGAAAAACCCAAAGACAAGAATACAAGAATTGTGAGTTAATATATACGAATTCAATATCTTAAAAGTTCACGTCTTCATTTATATACATGGTAAACATAATTCATTATTAACAACTTTACCTTCGAAAGATGGAATAACATGGTGCATGCCTCAAAATCCCAAACACATACCAGAGATTCTTAGGCATCATTTGGAATTTCTTCTAGAGCCTGGAATGAGTTTCAAGGCTTAGAATGAGTTCTATATTAGAAATTACATACATAAATTTACATATATATATATATATATATGTATTACAGTATCCCATTTGTATAAAGTTAAATACAAAGATATATGTTTGGCATTAGTTGATGCCTTACACTATCCAGATATGATTAAATATAATTGGCTCATCATATAACAAACAAATAGTATAACACAAAACGATCACACCATGTTATGGACCAGTATCGGGGATTGGATTGCTCCTGTTGGGTTGTGATACAAACTGTACCGGACTAGCAAGAAGGTTTCCACAGATTGGAAAGAAGGAAATATATTATACTATATATATTTTGGTTTTGGACCGGTTAGTATTAGTGGTGCAACTTGGGTTGGTTCGGTTCGGTTTGAGGTCAACCTAAGACCAAACCGAAAATATTTGCAGTGAAATTGAATCGAATTGAAAACTGAAATTACAAAACCAAAAATGAACCAAAAATAAATAGAAAAACTGAAACTCAAACCGAATTGAATTGAATTATATGAGATCAATTCAATTCGAACTAGACCAATACATTCTTGTGTTCAAACAAGGGTATTTTCCGTAATATCCTTGAAGGTATATTTTCAAAGTTTAACATATATTGCATTATATACATATATATAATATAGATTATATATTATAATATATATGAATTTGATTCGATTCAATTTAATTGAGCATCCAACCCAAAATTGAATCAAATTAGTTTGGTTTAGGGATTTTTGGACCATAACCAAACTGAACAACTATAAAACGAACCAAATCGAACCGAAGTTGGTTTGGGTCGATTTGGTTTAAATCGGGCCAAGTTGAACCCTTAATTAGTATCAGTTTCAACCGGCTGATACCAATCCAAACTTGCTGATATAGATCGATACTTGAGCTATAAATCAGTATTAAAGAGCTATTTGAGCTATACACATTCAATAAACCATATCTCACTCATATAAAATCCAAAATTTATGAAACCAAAGTCATTATATATATATTTGGAGTGTTACAAAATAAGTTAAGGTGGTGTGGACACATAAAGCGGAGACCTAGTGATAAGAAGGTGTGAGAGCATATATATTGAAGGGAATAAGAGAGCTAGAGGAAATCTTAAAAAAACATGGATGGAGTCAATAAAACAAGATTTCAAAATCGTAAATTAACGGAAGATATGAGTTTTGATATTTTGATAGAGAGGGATGGAAAGACATAACTCGTGCCGCCAATTCCACTTTGGTGGGAGCTGGCTTCTTCTGATGATGATGATTGTAGTTTTTTTTTTTTGCTTATATAATAAGTCTTCAAAATTCATATTATTCTTTTATTTATTAAACATTCATTGATAATTCTTTTACTTGTTTGTTTATTTCTTCTTTTTCAACCTATTTTATTTTGTCTAATATCTTTAAATAATTATTTATTTGATATTCTAAATCCTACAATTCTTTATCTTAATTCTCCGTAAAATTATGTTTCAGATCATTTCAATTAAATGTCCTCATCCTACTAAAATTGAATGGAAAATGTTTGAGAATTATCCATTTATAGGAGACGAATCAATGTATCCGTTTGATTTGTGTTAATTATAAAGCCAGTAGAAACAAATGAATTATGCGAAATCAATGATTTGTCTAGAAAGGACATATCCGTCTTGCATATTTATCTGTTCATTCACTAATAGTTTAATTTTTTTACTTTTATAATATTGTTAGTAATCATGTTTATTCTTTAATTATTACTATAAAAATTGATAATAAATATATTATTAAATTATATATAACATATTGAAAACATTCATAATTTAATTAGACTATTCACCATAACCCATTGCCAACCCAATAGGTTAGAAGCATGTTAAATTCGGGCTTTATTGGGGCAGGCTCTAATCGCCCCATCACCAAAACCCGCCCCGTAGCCATATAATAGGACTTAAGGTTGTTCTGGAAAAAGGAAAATTTTATGTGTTTGGCACGTTTTCCGATGGACCATTTCCTATTATATATAAAATTATAGACTTTTCAAGTCACATTATATACATAATAAACATATAAATACTTCTAGATTAGTACTACTGTAAAAGTAGTAAACCCATACAAGTTACAACGTTGCCTTGAAAGAGGAAATTTTGGAGAATAAAAAATTTTCTAAGAGAACTTTTCATGTTTTTTTCTTTTTTCAGGCGTTTAGAATCTGGATGGTAATATAAAGGAAAAAAGGGAGGGTTGAAATAAAAGTGTAAAAAATTAGGAAGGTGAAATTTTAAGATCTAGTTTTAATCCTTTAAATTTTAAATATATCGAACATAGCATGAAACTCTATAAAGTTTACAAACATATACCCAAACTCTGTTCGAGGTAATCCGGCTAAACAAAAAAAAAATTCAGATAGCTTGAGAACTCGATCTTGCAATAATCCTAAATTGAGAGTCCAGGGACTGAAGAGAGCTTGCAGTGCTACTTCCCAACAATGACAATAACGTTAACAATAACATCATTGAACCACTGCACGAGGTTTTCACTGATGCTAAAGATGACGACGACTGCAGCACAAATTCCATCCAGAATCCCAAACCATTTACCCCTTTGATGCTTCATTCTGTCGGATGTGCCAAAATAGCTTGAACGAGATGAGATTAGTGCAGAGAGCATCGAGCGTAAGGCAAACAGCGCCGATATTAAATTAGATAACGGAGGGATTTGCACTCAGAATTCCACCGAACTCTTCCTTGAATCCATCATTGTTCCTCTGAAGCAATCACGAGTCTTCTTTGAATGCCTTCTCGATCCCAATCAATTAGTTTGAAGGTAATGAAGAGGCCATGATCGGAGACCCTTGAACTTGAAGAGGCTTCAATATATCAACTAGAAAAGGGAGCTATTATCACTCTTAGTTCGTGCGAACTACAAAGCTTGCTTCTTTTTTCCGAAACGCTTGGCGGAAGATATAATTTCTGCTCCGGTGAACCAAACACAGCACAAAAGGAATTTTACAATGGCTGCTAAGCTGCTAAAATTTGTGTGAACAAAAACTTAAGTTTGTCTTGGGATGTAAATTAGTGCATCACGAATCGTCTCTATGAGATTTACTTATAAACCAGTACTCTTCGTTATTGTATTCAAGTTCAAACCTTCTTGCTGAGAAGTACCAAGGAAAAATCTAAATCTGAAACAAAAGAAAATAAAATTGCTCTTTAATAGCGACGATACTTCCACCTGCAACATTCATTGCACTTTCGCCATTATAAGGCAGGAATGATTGATAGCTATGGCTCAATCCAAACATTATGCAGCGAGAAGGAAGCCACTATGGTCACACGCAGGGGAATTGACCACGCTAGTAGCTCCCTTTCTTCTTTTCTACCATAAAAAAAAAAAAGGAACAAGTACTCCCCATACTTGGATTCCATTTACTTCCTCCACCAAACAAATAAAATAAAATACCAACCACTAAAACCACAAACAAGACAGCATTTCTGCAACATCATCGACAAGTACCACACCTTTGTTATTCTAAAAATACTCCCAACATAATGTCTGAAAAGGCAAAGGAACATGTTCTCAACAAATTACCTGGTGAAATTGTTGAAGATACCAAAGGAAAGTCAGAAGAATCTACTATCAAGACAGACGAAGAAAGCTACTAATACCACAACAAATTATGCTGTGAAAATATCTCAATTGAGACATGGTTGAAGACAACGGATTACAGAGACTTGAAGCCATACAAAGATCTACCTACGGCTCTACTCAACTTGTACAGAATGGGAAGAATTTGGAACTGAAGGAAGATACAATCCATCAGAACATTACATAAAAATGGGAATCACATACAAACCTTTTGGAACCAGACTCTCTCTGAAGCCATTTACTGAGGATTAACTAAAAGAAATACCAAGACGGAAAGCAAAAGGATTAAGGAATATGTATTGCAATTAAACATCTGAGTCACAAAGGATCATACTATTTGGGTTTAACAAAATGACAGCGGAAGAAACTTAATTTTATCCAATGGTAAAAAAGAGACTACCGAAGAAGGCAGGCAGAAGTTCAGCACTTGGTACACGGCACTCGCAGAAGGAGACACTGAAATGACAGAAAGTACCACCACAAGATACTGCCCAGGTGAATGAAAGACCTTCCATGGTCATAGAGAGAAGAATCACAAATAGTTATTTAGCTATAGTGGAAAATAAAGTTGACCCAACAATATAAGCAGAGTCTGTATCAACTTAGCAGAAAGTGTAAATCAAATGGAACTAAAAGGTTCAAATTCCAAACATAGGCCTAAAAAACACCAACCACCATTTTCCTGAAAAAACTTTCCCAAAATGTTATATGAAGCTTCACGGTCTCAAACAATTCAAAGCTTCAGAATCTTTAATTCTCTATTGATGGATAGAAATTATTAGAAATCTTCGAAAACATTTTCCTTTCCCTGTTTTTCAGATAAACAAAGGCAGCTCCTAGGTAAACATCTCATAAATATACTTCTTTCAAAGTCAAAAATTTTTTGACGGAAAACTATTCATTGTCCTTGCAAATCAGAACATTTTGCAGTAGCTCAATTCAAAATGCACAAGTGGCGCACTAATAATAAGATCAGGTTAATTCAATAATTATAACAATCAGATAACTAATCAAAGACCGCAAAGAATATTCATCCTTTATAAGAGAAAACACTGCATTAAGTAAGCCTCATTCCAACAAAATCTACTGCAACCATGTTATGAATAGTGCCAAACCGAATTTCAAGCAAGCAACTTAATTATAATTCCAAGAAACTAATTTGCATTTTCCTCCGTTATCACCCACTGATCGTCTCAAGGAAAAACATGAGAATTTAATATTATAAATGATACAATATAAGCTTTGCATGCACACTTATACCTTGTAGTGTCACAACCACTAACTGGATGCCATGAAATCCTTCCTGCTCTCAATCGCAGCCTTCTTCCTTATCTCAACATCAACCTTGTCCAAATCAGATGCAGTTCCTAGATAGCCATAAAAGATCCTTTTCTTCTCCCCCGTCTTCTCATCCATCTTAAAAAGATAGGGACTGCTCTCATCATCCCTGCCAGACATCAAAGACTGGGCACGGGCCCATCCCCTGCGCCCAAGGTTGTCTTTTTCAAAGTATTCTGCCAGGCGTATAGCCTCCTTCAGACCAGACTGATCACCAGCAAATTTAACCAATGTGATACCAAGATGACCATCTTTACCATATAAAGACTTTGACTTGCCACCGCTGAATCCTAGATCTTGAAAACCATAAAGAGAAAGGAGATTATTAGGTAGGAAAGACCTGTTTCTTCTCATTCATCAGTTTAAGGTCTCCATGATATATTTCTAATAGCCAATAATGCACACTAATGCGGAAAAAAAAAAAAAAAAAACACAGCAGTCTCATGTCTTACAAAACCCCACGTGTCCAGAGATTTCTACTATATCGTACAAAGATTAAGGTTGAAATTTCTGCTGGTACATGCTAAACTTTATGATAGAAGGAGCAAGAGCCAAAATGATGCATTAATGTTCCTATAGGAGCAGGTTTTAAACCATCTTCCACATGAAAGAAGGTGAAAGAGCCAAACTGATTTATTGTTCACACAGGAATAGATTTAAACTATCTTCCATATAATACTGGCAGAACTTCAAGAATTGCTTCTTAGGACTAAATCCAATGACCTAACACAACCATGATATATGATGGTTTGCTACACGTTGATCATTAAAGTAAAAAGGACTACAAAACACCAAAGAAAAAAAAGAAAAAAAAAAGAACTAATTTTCTTCCTTAAAATGGAAGATCTAGTAAAAGTAGATGTGATACCAAACAGGAACCAGATTTTAGATTTAATTTCAACATTGAACTCTGATTTTAAAGTTAATAGGAGCATCAAGAGAAAGAATAATGAAAAACAGAACCAAAATCCCCCACAATATTTCATGGAATTGAAAAAGGCCAAATTCAGGTAGGAGATAACAAAATAAAATATTAAATTCACTCTCATATAAATGCCAGAATATGAGGACCTGGTTTATCATTCAGACTGGGATTTGTCTTGTAGACCATACACCAAAACCGTAGGAGTAAAACGACCAAAATAATTAAAAAATAGAAGACAGATTAAACAAACTGTAACTATATGACAGAAAGGGGTGACTTCAGATCCCAAAGCACCAAAAACTTGTGGAATAATCAGTTTTGAGACAATAAGAAAGTGATGAGCATCAGTCACCAACGCCAGGAAGAGATACAAGACAAGGACCACTTTACCAGCTGTATAAAAATAAAGATAAAAAAAAAGTAACAAATTTATGCAACCATAAAAACAAAGTACATCAACGCTGTATACATTCTTCCCACTCATATTCAGGATGTAGAATAATTGGCCTCTTGTGGTATATTCTCAATGATTTAGTGAAAATGCCACTCTACAGCTCTGTCAAAACAATATCTTTACTTGCTATTGTGAAGAGTTGCCCCTACTCTCCAGGAAATCCAAAGACCAGGGTACAATGCATTGCTCTCAAAACAATATTGTTGTTATGATGATCATATATGAATCAACCAGTCACTTTCAATCATAAGAGCTTTTTTTGTTGCAACCAAGGTTTTGAGTTTCGGTGCCGATCGCTGAAAAAATCGGCACACTGGAAAAATCAAGAAGGTAAAAAACTGGAAAAAAAAATTTTTATTCTGTCAAAATTTCGCCGACACGCCGCTCCGTTTCGCTAATGAAAATTTTTAAAAAAAAATCAAAAATTTCTTTCTTTATCGCCTGTTTCGCTTGTTTCGGCCCGTTTCACTCAGCATGCCACCCCGTTTTGTTGGCACGCCGCAAAAAATCGATCGATTTGCAAATAAGTGATTTTCCTGCACTGAAACACATCAATACCTCTCAAAAAACAATTTCGATGGCGTGCCGTTGAAACTGTAAACCTTGGTTGTAACTAATTTTATATGTATTTCAATAATCCCTAAGAGTGAATGAAATACTTATATAGAGATGTAGAAACTCGAAGGCTCGAAATAAATTAAAATAAAATACATCACCTTCAGCAGGTGCACTCACATAAACAAAGATGATGCCCTACTTGACATCAAAATCCAAGATAACCATAAGCAACCATGTTTTCTTTTAGTTTTATCGCCAGCTACAGAACATTATTTCACAATGATTCCACCCATAAAACTACATATCTGAAGTGCTCCCAAAAGACTCTGATTAGACAGAGAGAATACAAACATGACAGAATTAAAATAGGACAAGCTTCTTAAAGAACAAGAAATCAGATGATCGATAAGCAACTAATTCATAGAATAAGCATGTCCAGACATGAATTTTAAGGATAATGAGAGGGAGCAGATGAAAAAAAAAACATACCCCAAATGTACCATCCATATGTATAAACCAACAGGATTGAGATATGCCCTTGGTGTTGTAATGATATATGAGTTCACCACCATGTTGGACGATTATGGGATCAAGTCCCACTAGGATGATAGACTTGATTTTGGGACAACACCTGTGTAAGGCACTTCTCATGTACTTGGACCCATTTAATAACCATTATTTGTAAATGACTGTGGATTAGGATTAGAATAGAAAGATTATAAAAAAAAATGCACTATGTCATATGTCATAAGAGCCAATGACATAATTCAGGCAGAGATCTCGCTTCAGGAATCCAAATTGATGGACATTGATTAAGATTTTGGGGAATGGTTTGAAGCCTTATGATGCAGAAGGTTTATGTTTTCATAAGACATGTAGGACTTCTTGAACTGTGGGCATTGTCCCACATCATCTTGTTCATAGTATAACAGAACATTCAAACACAATAACCACAGACAAATGAACTTAGCCAGGGCAAGGCCTGATTGATTATATTTACCGACTGACCACACAAAGACAAATATGGCCAAAGTCCAAAACCATCTCAACCGGCAACCACCAAAATCCAATTGCATCAATTAGAATAGCAGGCACAATGAGGAAAATTATGACGAAACTAAATTTGTTTTACATTGATCTTGTCAAAATAGTAATAGACAATAAAAATTTGATCAAATGCTGCCATGCCAACTTGTCAATATAATATGCGACGGAAAATATCATATGATAAGCTTTCATCTGGAGTTTGTCTCAATATACACAAATTTAATTTGACAGATTCTGATGGCTGATGCTATCGGATGTTGTCTATCAATGTGCACTTTAGAGGGAATGGAGTGTCGGATAAAATAGATGCAAAAGTTCTGCATCATTCATTGTTCTGGAAAATATTGGGAGATTGGGAGAAGGAAAATCAAGACTCCTGAAAAGTGAACCTATATTTCTTGGATTTTGTTGGTAAGATAACAGTTTGGCTGCTGAACGGTTTTTATTCCTGCTGATATAGAGACAACAGTTCATAATATTGTCTCTAAACGTGAATGGGACAACTCCACCTGTGGGGAAACGAAACAGAAGTTGATGGTGCTTGTTGGGTAATCCAGGATTTCGAATATTCAAACAGCTTTAGGAGACTAGAATATCATTCATTTGTACTCAGGTCCAGTTGTAAGAATCATATCATCAAATCCCATCCTATTAGTTTTGAGGAAGCAAGGAAACCAGCTATATTAGATGTAGTTGAAGGAATTTGTTGTTGGCTATTTCCTGGGCAAAAGGTAAAAGACATCAGTTCATGGAAGATTGACAGGTCAATCAGCTTCAGTTTCTTGCCTCCTCAGTGGATAACTGATTATGGGTCCAAAGATCATCCAATGAGATGATAGATGGTTTTGACTTTTCCTTTAATTCATTAATTTTTCCCAATTGGAGCTGTTTGGTGGTGGTGGATGGGGGTTGTTCATGGGGAATATTTGTGCTAGCTGCTGAGGAGCTGGCATAGAATGGAAGGGGATTTGGCATAGTTATCTCTGTTTATACAGATACAAATATAGTATGGCAGTCACAGCACAACTAGTTTAAAAGAAAAAAAATATCTGCTTTGGTACCAAATTAACATGATTTTGGAAAATACTCGAATAAGCAGAGACAAGCAAACAAATAGAGATTCTCGTAAAAATAGTAGACAGAAAAAGTCACTGGCTAAATCAATCTGACAAGTAAATATTCTGTGAGAGAAGGGAAAAAAAGAAAAAAAACCTACCACATACAATTAGAGAAATTACGAATGAAATCAGTAAGGGTAAAAAAATAACAAACTTACAGAAGAGAGAGAAAAATAATTCTTCAAAGGAACTCCACAACATAAATCCAGAACTACACACACTATAACAAACTATTCTAACGGTCCATATTTCATTGACCAATTTCAATTTTGCATCAAAATTGACTGAGGTCATGCTTATCCCAAGTAGTTGGGCAATTCAAAAAATTTCCAAACAGTTCTCCCATTGTTCCCTCCTGCTTCTTTCTATGGTAATGTTGATTAACTTCATTTGCGAAGAAATTAATAAGGTAACTTGAGCACTTTTCACACAAGCACATGATTGACCGCATCTAGCATGACAAGTTAGAAAATCTGGTCCCCATCTCACCAAATCTTCATGTAATTCATCTCACTAAAATCAGTTTTCCAACAAATTCAGCAGTCAATACTGAATGCATTTTCCAACCCACTTCAACTCTCAGGAAAGTTCAAACAGTGCATATCTACATTTCAAATATTAAAATCCCGAACACCAAAGATGAAAAGGACTTCCAGCTTTTCAAAAAGAATGAACTCTGAATTTTAAGGATTCCATTCTCAATATATCAAAGACCAAATATTGATGCTGAACAGGACACCTTTGAACCATTGAATTGAACATTAAGCTGCAATAATAATTCCCTAAAAAGGAAATGGGTTATATAATTTCTGATTTGGACAAGTATTACAGGTTACTAAATATTTTTATGAAACACAGGCATGCAGACTGCAAAACAAAAGGAAATTTAAGCATACACAAAAGAATGAGAGATTGATCAACACAAAATTACTTCAAATTCACTCTTAGAATTTCATAAAGACAGACTGATTCTGAACAGCTGCTCTGACATGAGAATGAAGGAGTTAACTTCGTTATAAGAGATCAGAAAGAGAGAATTGAGTTGAGTCAGATGACTCTTGAATAAAATTGTGCAACTAAAATTGCAAAATACTCGTAATGAAAGAGGTTAAAGTTGCCAAATCAACATTCAGTCTGGTAATTAACAAAGATCTTTGTGACTGGAGAAGGGAAAGAGAAAATTCAGTTTTCTCAGACATCTGTTGCAGAAAATTTTGCAACTAAATCTGCACAATAGACACAATTTTCATTGCCTATCGGTCTTAACTTGGCAGTCAATATTCTGTCATTTAAAAGCATAAGCAATTTCAAGATTATACATAAATCAGTAGCACATCTATATGACGGGAGCCTCATGCACTGGGCTAGACCTTTGAAATCTATGTGGCGACACTGCCACAAGGAAAGCTCACAAATCTCACATAAGATAAGAGAACTATAAAGTAAAGTAGACCTACAAAAACAATGAAACTGATCTAGTCAATTTTTATCCAGCCCTAAACCAAGCAGCCCATTTGAGCAAGCCACAAAGGTTTGCAGAAAGCAAAAAAAGAAAAAATGGAGCCCGTAACGAAGGCTACAAAGTGAAAGTCAAAAATAAATTTCAAGTAAATACTAAAAACACTAACGTAAAAGATACACCTTAACAAAGATAAAAAGCATTATAAAATGAATGCCAAGGCATCAATGTGTTCCATGCACACAAGCTTTATCAGCCAGCGAGCATTTCTTAAACAGAAGACCTAAATAAAATGATTAAACCATATTTCATACAGAAAGTGATAACAAAAATGAAGGAAAAAGAAAGCAAGTTTGGTTGCTTTCTGATGGAATTCAGGTCTACCAAGACTAAAAAAAAAAATGAATCTGACCAACACAACTATTTTACAAACCATTTCAACTTTTTCATGTAGGAAGAGCCAAAATATGTTATTAATTAAAAGGAATAAGGGCGTAAATGGAAGCCAAAGAAGTAATAGACAATCAATGATAACTAAATGCCTTATCCAACCTTGTTAGGGTCAACAACATGAATCCTCTTCCTCCATCCCAATCTGTCAAAGACCATATCCTCAACCAGATTATGGGTATTAAAATCCTTTCCAATTGAATCCAGACATGTTCCTTTTGGTCTTCTTCTTGCGATGCTAAATCTTTCAAAGAAGAGAGAGAGAGAGAGAGAGAGAGAGAGAGAGAGAGAGATCGAGATCGGAAATGAATGAAAAGAAAAATAAAGAGCCAACCTCAAAGACTAGACTCCAAAAACAAAGTCTCCTTCCATGTATCTATTAATTATATTCCCTTATGGTAATACTGTTCTAACAAGGCAAACATCACTCAAATATCCTACCCCTTCCCTCCAAATACTTATCTATAAAATACAGATATTTAGCAATAGTAGAACATTCACTTAATTTCTAAACAATTATGAATTGTCAGGGAATCCTCAATTTGCAAAAAACTAAAGCAGTGGTACCCCAAAGCTCCCAAGCAGATCATTGCAATGTAGTTCCCCATACGCTTGTAAGTAGAGGATTTCTCCACAGATTCATATGGGAGCTAGGATAACACATAATCACATTTCATAACTTCTTCAATGCCTAGTTGAGGAATAAAATTCACCTCTAGCAAACATGGAGAGAAATAAGTTTATTCTCTGATGCTCTAATCCAAAAACTTAAAAAGTGAACAACATTAGTCTATAGGTACCAGCTCCAATGTGATAATCAACTCAAAAAGTTAATAACTATTACATCCACCTTTGAAAGCAATCATTGCTGTCCACAATCAAATATAGCCATACCTTTGGCATTATTCTTGATAATATTTCCTAAAATTATACTTCCAATACAGTTGCCAAAGTGGTAAAAACTATTCAAGCACTGCCATGCCTTCTGATAAAATTGACAAGGTGCCTATAAAGCATATAAAAGATAAAATGCTTTCCCTCAGTTTTTCATCTTCGGCATTTTCATCAGCAAGCAACAGACAATTCCTTAAGGTTTGCTATGTCCCCATGACTCTTAATAACCAAAGAGAGGTGCAAAAATTAAACCAATAAATACATTTTACTCCCTTTGAATATCATTTTCCATGATATTTTGAACCAAGATGTAAACTCCTAATATTATTCAGTTGGCAATTACATGTTTGCGTTTATCTAGGTACACTTACAACTTGGGTTTTCCTTGATTCCTTTTTTGTTTTTGCTTTTTTTTCTTTTCATATTTTTATTGGAAGGTTGGTTAATATTATTCAGTTGGAAATTACATGTTTGCTTTTATCCGGGTACACTTACAATTTGGGTTTTCCTTGATTCCTTCTTCGTTTTTGCCTTTTTTTCTTTTCATGTTTGTATTGGAAGTTTGGTTAATACGATGGTAGCATTCCTTCATTTTCCCAGCCCAGAAATTAATATTTTGCTCCGTGATTTGAATTTAACTCTAAAGATGGTAGTCAATAGAAGATTATCATGAACTGAAGATTGGTGATTGTTGCTTTTATATCAAGGCCTAGAAAACTGGTGAACTGGTTGTGATGGTGCAGACTCTGATACAGGAGCATTGAACTATAGCATCCTGTTCACATCACCGTTTACAACAACTATTTATGTTAGTTATGAGGGTGTTTTAGTCTTTATTCTTTATCTTAAGTCAAAATCTACAGTTGAGATTAGAAGGTTTTAAAAGCTGAGATTTTTATTGTTATTAGGGTTGGTACGATATATATATTTAGTCTTGGAGTTTGCAATCGTCTTTTCTTTTCTTTTTTTTCTTCGGGGAGGGATGGTGGAGATATTCACCTTAACTTTGAAAAAAGAAGAGCTCATTCTTATTCCTGGCCACGAAGTCCAGTGATTCATTCTCCATTACTTTTAGTTGTTTGTTTTTATCTCTACAATTGATGGGATTGGATCCTCAATAAGTTCAAGCGATTTTTCTACACCAATTCTGGTATCGAAGCTGAAAAGATCATTGTTTTTGTTTTTGTTTTGGCTACGGCAGCACGGAGAGGAAGAGTTCCCAACTTGAACTGAGCCCAACAAGTCAAGATGCAAAATATAAGAAGAATGATAGAGCAAAGGGCAACCATGATGCCTTAGATCTACCAGAAAGGAGGACTTGGGGAAGATGAAGATGATTTTGAAGAAGAAAATCCATTCCATGGTCCTTCTGTTCAAGAACAACCAGACTACAGTGGATTAGAAGAACCGTCGGTTAGGGCACCTAACTTAGGACGCTATGGCTTACAAATAGAAAAGCCTGATTTTGATGGAAGATTTTGTGACTAGGAAGCCAAAACCATTGGTTAGGGCACCTAATTTAGGACGCCATGGATTAAAAATGGAAGTGCCTGATTTTGATGGAAGATTGCATGTGGATGATTTTGTGACTAGGAAGCCACTTTAGAAAATTATTTTGACGAAACCCATGGCTGAAGCTCCATTACTTTCTTTGATGAAAAATTAACCGACTCCAAGAAACAATAATCTACATATGATTTGGAATTCTATGCTTTATTGCATGCTTTACAGCATTGGAGACAATTTTTAGTGCATCAAGAGTTTTTTTGTGTATTCAAATCATGAAGCATTGAAGTATCTTAACTCTCAAAAGAAACTTAGTCCAAGGCATACAAAGTGGAGCTCTGCTCTTCAAAAATTCACTTTTTCGTTGAGATACAAGTCAGGAGGATTGAATAAAGTAGCTGATGCCCTTATTAGGCGATCTTATTTCAAACAACTATGCATTCTCCAGTTGTAGGTTTTGAAGAACCCCAAAGCAGATTTGGGTAATACTTTGCTGTTCGTGATGGATATTTATTTCGTGATAATCCATTGTGTGCCAGAAGGGTCAATGCATGAACAAATTGTTAGAGAGCTGCATCGAAGTGGTTTGGGTGGTTATTTTGGAAGAGATAATACATTAGCAATGGCGTCTGGACGTTATTATTGGCCAAAGATGAGTAGGGATGTTGAAATATTGGTGAAATGTTGCAAGGCATGCCAACAAGCTAAGGGTCAATCACAAAATACCAGTTTACCCATTGCCAATTCACCATGGGTTAATCTTAGTATGGACTTTGTATTGGGGCTTCCAAAGGCAACTCATGGCCGTGACTCTATATTAGTGGCAGTAGAAAATTTTTATAAAATGGTACACTTTTTTTTATTTTAATGATATAGGATAATAATAGGTATTAGATTAAATCTAGAGAAAGAAGCAGTCCGAGTAACAGAAAATGAACACGAAAAGGGTACAAGGAAAAAAAAAGAAGAGGAACAAAGCTTCTACAAATCCCTAAAATTTTCACACATTAAGGCTTCTTCAAGGTGCAGTCCTTTGCAAAATTCTGTGCTTGATGCCCAAAAAGGATTTAGCTAAGAGTAGTGCAAGAAATGGTACACTTTATCCCATGCTCAAAGACATCTGATGCATTTCATGTGGTAGAATTATTCTTTAGGCAAGTAGTTTGTTTGCACGGGGTTACAACTACTATTTTTTTCTTGTCAGATGTTAAGTTTGTGGTGCACATTTTGCTTACTTTGTGGAAGAAACTGGAACTAAATTGCAATATTCTGGCACATGTCATCCTCAAATTGATGGATAAACAAAAGTTGTTAATCGAATTCTTGGAAATTTGTTATGAGGCATAGTTGATCATGTGAAGACGTGGGGTGAAGTTCTAGTCCAAGCTAAGTTCGATTACAATAACTCAGTTAATCGCAACACAAAGAAGACCCCTTAAGAAGCTGTTTATGGGCAAAACCTACAGCATGTATTGGACCTTATTCCTTCGCCACCAGATACAAGAGTGAGTGAAGATAGGGAAGCCTATGCTGATTACATTAAGCAGATTCATGAAGAAGTGCTTACTCCCATCAAATCTAGCAATGAGCAATTGAGGATTTTATATGGAAATGGCAAACTAACACCAAAGGTTGAAGGAGTTTGCTGAAGGTGATCATGTTGTAGTCTATTTGAGAAAGGAGAGATATCCTAAGGGAGCTTATCATTAGCTGAAGTCAAAGAAGATTGGCCATTAAAGGTATTAAAGAAAATTAGTTCTAATGCTTATGTGGTGGAGGTGCCTGATGATTTAGAGATTAGTCCCATCTTTAATATATCGGATTTATATGATTTTCATGGATTCGATGATATTGATGATCAATCAACTACTCAAGAGTGGGTTCAAGAAATGCCAAAGAAGCCAAGGGAAATAATTGAATTATTGGACATGAAAGAAGCTCGTTCATGAAGTGGTCATCAATACAGAAATTTTGCATTCAAATGAATAAGCAAGCTACCAAGCAAAAGTACTTGGATATCAGAAGGAGAATTATAGTGACTTGATCCAGTGATTTATGTTAAATATGTCAAAGTTTTCTTGTTAGAGGTGAGTTCTCCCCAACCCGAGGGAACTGATGTAGGAACATTGGTATTTTAGCGTACTGTTCATGTTACCATCCACAGCAACTACTTCTTTTAGTTATGAGGATCTTTTAGTATTTATTCTCTATCTTTACTCAAGTCACAATCTAAGGTTAAGATTAGAAGTTTTTGAAGGCTTAGATATGTTGTTATTAGGATTGGTGGGATATATATTTAGTCTTAGAGTTTGTAATCAATTTAACTTTGAATAAAGTCTAGTGATTCGTTCCTGGCCACATGATCATTGAAGACAGTCTAGTGATTCGTTCCTCTCCTCTGTTTAACTTTGAGGATAGACGGAGATATTTACTTTAACTTCGAAAAAAGCCAACCTTCTAATTCCCGGCCACAAAGTCTAGTAATCCGTTCTTCATTGTTTTTAATTATTTACTTTGAACTTTATAATTGATAGGATAGGATCCTCGCTAAGTTCAAGTGATCTGTCCTGCACCAGACTCCATACTTGGCTGGTTTATCACAAAAGTTTTTAACAGAATTGGGGAGCATATTTCAACTCACCCATGCTCATAACAAAATTTATCGGCCAACACATATCAGTACTGGACTATGTCATGATACTGAAAGCAAAATGCTGTATGAATAAAAATGAACCTTTTCTCCAATTTCTTTCCTATTCTATGTTCTAGCTATCCTTAAAAAACACACATGACAAACCAAGAAGTTCAATATAACTATCTTATCCCCGATCCTACTTATCTCATTTCACACAAGCTGAAGTCAAATTCACTGCAGATTAGAGGTAAAAACATCCAACATTATAAGAGAATCACTGTACCATAAATGGATTTGTACATTAAACTAAACAAGCTAACACATGATGCAAACATAGAATCTCTATAACCATGACTGGGGTACTCTCCTTCGAAATAAAAATTGGAATATTAAATATCAGCACGGAGGGCAAGGGCCAAAAAAATTATACCTCTAAGCCTACTGTCCATTGCTTTGTTTCCCATGCCTTCCATTCGGCCTTCTTTACCCCTTCCTGAATTCGTATTATGAATGATTACTAAAGGTGGCCACATAATCAAATCATCCCTATTTGCCATTGCTTCATCAGCAGATAGTGATTGATATGCCTTGGAGTTATCAGGAGATTTCATAAAATTCCACCCCATCAGAACACATAAGGCCTTGTGTAAGCCAAGATGATCCACACGAATGTCAGCACTCTGTGAGTTGAATGCATGCATGACAAGTCCATGCATATCTGGAAAGTCTTTAGATGACCTGTAACAGTGCATACCAAGTGTATTGAACAGAAAATAATTCAGCTTTTGCCTTTTGCTATTGCGACAAAATTGAAATTACACATCTAACAGTTAGAAAGAAGCCTTTGGGAACAGATAGGTAAAGAAATAACTCCTAATCTACAAGAAGACAACATAATCACAAGTTGTCAGTAAACTATATGGCATGCAAACTTTTTTTAAGTATTATTTAAACAAAATGGCATGCCAGAATATCACAAACGTTCAAGACACACAAAATGTGTTAAAAGATGCAAAGCAATTAATTAATCTAGCAACAAGCCTACTTGCATCTGCATACAAATCGTAACAAACATATTAGGAAGTATTGCAAGCAGTATAGCTACTATACCAGCATCAGAAATTGATGCAAAATTACCAAGGTTTTGACCAATGATCACATATATAATAGCTCCATCCCCAGCTATAGCATGAAAATGTCTGTGGTCAACCCTCGATAGACAAGGACAGAACAAAGGAGCACATTTTCACAAATAACTCAGCCACAGAAATAAGAACAGTCAACCCCAGAGAACACAATAATGAACCACAAATATTTGGTTCTAGATACACTGACGGAGCCAAACAGATTGGTTTCAGAACTTCCCTACATATACGCAAAAACATCATCAAGACCAAGGTTTAAATTTCGTATTTCACCCAAATTTCTCTGGGCATTCCGGGAAATCAAGGGAAAAAGAATTTCCTACAATTTCCCCATTTTAGGGAAATTTCGCCCGCACGCTGCCAAATTTCCCTAAAATTTTTCCAATCTGGGGAAATATTTCCTAGATTTCGCCGGCATGGAAAGGTGCACTGCATTCATCAGCTGTAATGACAGACACCCAAAGCAGTTAAACATGTATCACTGGTTTTGATACACGACAGTGTCCAAACCATATCCCCAACAATAATAAAAGTTAGAGTATCAACAACACCACAATGTGATACTGAAAAGAAAACCACAAAAAAAAAAGTGATACTGAAAAGCCATCACAAGCATCATGAAAATTCTACTCCCTACCACTTCGTTGCACCCCAAAAATTCAGCATGATACAAACAGCAAAAGAAATAGCAAAGCGCAATAACATTTATAAGGTAGAAACGAGCACAATGTTCATATTAGGGCAGACTGATGGCTGCCAACTTCAGTCACCACACTATTTAAAACAACTGAAGAAGCCTACATACCAGGACCGGATATCAGAAAAACAGCAACAGTTTCCATTCCAAAATGCCGGCTCCCCAAGATGGCAAAAAACAAGCCAGCCTAATTAGATTAGAGCATACACAAGTCTCCATTTGTTTCAAGGTGAGTGAACTTATTCAAGGTGCTCATCCTACCAAGCCTCACTGAAGGTTGTTAGATATGGACCATACATATGGAACCCCATAGTTCCATCCAAGGTGGCTGTCTTTTGTCAACAGCATTTTCTTTACGAGGGATATACATCAAATCATTCCGTTAGTAGGAATTGACAAATTCCTAATCAATATGTGCCGTGAAAGGGGAAAAAGCAACTTGAGGCATATCTCTTGGTTCATTGCATGGTAGCCTCTATTACATGATGCACACCATTGCTAACACTTAAGATAACATCGTCCAAAGAATTCAGTCTAATCTTAGATGAAAAGGAAACAGAGGTCACTTCTTTGCGGCTTATGCCTGTACGCTATTCTCTGGCAAATTTAAGATGAACACATGGGAGGATTTTTCTAGGTAAGGAGCAAGGATCCAGCTGTACCATCAGGCACCCATCCTTCTCAAATACAAGGACATTCAACCATTGGGGTTCTTTTAACCCAGGAATGAATAGGAATCTGTACCAAGTATGTATTACAGCTCAAAAAAATATTTCTGGTTGAAATTTCCATATTGAGTACAAATCATGGACACAGGACAATATGCATATATATATATATAGCCACACACATATGCACACGCACATAGCCTTCATTATCTTCCCTTTCTCAACATGACTTTCAATCCACGCCAATGTATAAACTGTACTTATCAATAAACAAATTCCTGAATTAAACCTAATTACTGCTAAAAACAGCTTTCTAATTCTATTTCTCATCAAATATGCATTTATTGATAGAAATCCAACGTCCTAAGGCAAACCTGCCAATAGCCTATAGCTCATTCTATAAATAATGCTACTTAAAAGAATTTTCATTTCATGGCAGCAAAATCTATGCAATCAAGAGGCAGCACAAGCTTTAATTAGTGTAGCCAAAAAAGAAAAAACAGTGGTAAAGAGAATTTCATGCACATTTCTGAGAATCAGCATTACTTCAATAATAATTAAAGTTACAAGGAAATTTAATATGGTTCTTAAATTTTGGGGAAACTCAAAAGTAATGAAGCAGAGCTGCAAGTAGACTCACATAGTGGAACAATTTAATGTCACGAACACTAAATAGGTACAAAAAGGAAATAATAATAGAGATGATAGCATCAATGAGGATAATTTCACCCTTAAAAATTAAATTCCTAAAAAACGACATGCCCCATGATCCAAAAAATTTCTTTTTTCTTTTTTTTTTTAACGAAAGATCCAAAAAGATTCTAAAAAGAAATCTGAATAGGGATTGATCCCATGTGGAGTAGACTTGAAGAAAACATACAGATAAACGAGGAATTCAAAAAGTCAACCTAGTAAAACCTCAACATTTATGAATTCTCAGATGGTTAAGAGCCCATTTAAGCACAGGAGGTTGTAAGTCTTAAAATTCATCTACCACAAGTAAAAACATCACATTCACACAGGAAACAAGGTCTAGATAACTAGAAACTTAAATTCACTTTTGAAACATCTGTGTTTAGATATGAAAATGGGACTCAATCATTGAATACAGAAGTAACATCAATGAATTGCGATTCAGATATTCCACACCATGATGAGAATTATGTTATGGAGACAAAAAAAAAAAAGGCTTTCCATCAGCAAAAATAACAGCAAAGAAAATTAGAGACCAACCAGTGCCAAACGTCTTCACCTGGGACCCAAAGATCATCCCTGTGACCTATCATCGCCCATTGCTACAGCAATAGCAGAACTTGTAGTAAAGACTAATAACGGCTCTCAAGCTGTTTTTAGCCTATTAAAGCACCAGGAAATGTTGCCAAATTTTATTTATCTACACATCCCATATAACAGTCCCCAAAATGGACATAGTACAGAAGATATGATAAAGCATCTCATTCTTACAGATTCTATTTAAGAATAAAATTTGTACTAATAAGCCATTGAAAATGAATAATTTCCAAATAAATAAAAGGCTAGCCCAATGCACAAGGCTTCTGCCACTGCTCGGGGTCAAGGAGGGTCTGATGTATGCAGCCTTACCTCCACAAGTGGAGAGGCTGCTTCCTGTGACACAAGCCCGTGACCTTTAGGCCGCAATAGAGAAATCTTAGCATTCCGCCTAGGCCTGCCCTCAATTTGCAAATAAATACACATAAAATTCTTGATAACATAGCCATTAGCCACCAATACAAAACCTGACATAAGAATTCATCCAACTCTTCAAGGTATATTGTCTAGCATTTTTCACTGATCTACAAACAGATATTGTCAAAAAACCAAAAGCTATAAAATCATTCCATTTACATGTAACATAAACAAATGCTACCCATATGTAGTGATAGGCTGCAATAATTTGGGTCGCATCACTAGAGACCTAGAAAACCATAAAGAGAAGGCTTGGAATGAATAAATAAGCCCACATTGAGTATGTCCGAGCTTCTCATGGACATAAGTTCAAACAAAAAGGTTTCATTTCCAAGACAATCTCTTACAGAGAGAAAAAACATCACAAAATTATAGATCCCACTAATATAACAAATCAAAGAAAATTATGTTCTTATCTAATCAATAGAACTTAATGGCATCCAATCGCACAACTATAAAGTAAAGACATCCAATCGCACAACTATAAAGTAAAATATCACATGGAATGAACCAAAAGAAAAAAAAATAGTCAAGACTAAGCAGAATAACATTACAGCTCCTCCAAACAACATCCGTAGAGAAGTAATCACAGGCTAACCAGGTCAGCCAACAGACCTACCAGTCCACATATGTTATTGTACATACAAAACAAATTAGCAAAAAATCAATACTAAAGGTTTGAATGCAGTAGACCTAAAATTAAACATATGAAATGTAAAAAATCAACTACCACTAGTACAGTTGCAACTTTGTTCATGGCAACTGTTTCATCAAGAGAACCATCACATGGAGCACTACTGATGCCTCACAGAACAATGTCATCTCATTACATGAATGACCTGAAAAAAAAAAAGCAACAGAATTCGAACTCCTAAAAGCATCAAAGTATTGCAGCAAATGTTTACTGAGTCAAATTATACTCCAAAATAACCAACTGACGTCATTTTTGAATGCCATTAAACATTTCCAACAGAAAAAAACTCATTAAAAAACACAAATTATTATCTTTTTGTATACTTTGTCCAACAGACTATATAATCAATATGTATCTCATTCAATATAGAATCCTCCTCAGCAAAAGAACATGAGACCACCCTATAATGAATCCAGAAGACTCGATCCACCATATTCACCTGGCTCATATCCAGCAAGATTCTCCAATATATGGCGGCAGCTTTCAAACCATAAATTAAACCATTCAAACTTATAGTCAGCAAACAATCAACACTATATACTGTTTCATAGGGTAAATCCAAATCCCACTAAAACTAAATGCATGAACACTAAACCTGAAATTCAATCCATACAGTGTAGATAATAAATTCTAACTACCAGCTGTCCAGTCAAAAACCAAATGTACCTAAGCATGTTTTAAGGTACATTGCAGCCTGTGATATGGCTGAAAATGTCACTTTTGGACACATTACCCACAACGACACAAATTAAACAATTTAAGAGGACATGTTAGTGGTGTTCCAATAGATGACAGTTAAGTTTAACACCAACAAAATTGCATATGTCTAAAAGAGGGAAAAAAAATTAAGTCATGCAATAACCTTCTTATCAATTGTCTCTACCAAAGGAGACAATTAAAATGAGAAACCAGTAGTTGAACACTGAATAAGAACAAGGAACCAGCACTCATGGCAAAGAAGGATAAACTGGTGTCACAACGCAAACAAACTTTACAAATTGATTGAGGGTATTTAAAATGTCACTGTCTGATGATCCTAGTACTCCAAACTATGAATTAGCAAGAATCTGTTGTTTCAACATCCATTATAGTGCCCAAGTTGAGCATAAGCCACAGAACAACCAACAAGAACAACATTATGCAATAGACAGCCTATAGTTCTACTAAGAGTTATAAATAATCAAAACAGACTCATGCCTACCATCGTGATAATCCACATATTTCAAAGCAAATTTATTAGTTAAAAGCACAAAGTCAGCCTGAGAATTTCCCCACACACCACTACAACCCCCACAAAAAAGGAAGACAGAGAAAGAAAAAAAAGTTCATATTCCATCCTTTCTGTGTTCTCCTAAACGGGCAGAATGCACAAAGCTTGCTGAACCCTTGGCAAGAAACCGTAAACACTAGCTGGAAATTGTTTCAACCATCTCGCAAAGAAGGAACACAATTCAAATTAATCATTTACCAACTATAATCTTACATAGAAGCCGTTCCCTTTCTCGCCAAATACAAATTGGACTCATAAGAATCACTAAGAAAGTTATCCTTCTGTGGATATATTGCAAAAGCAGCAAATTATGTACATAATAACAGAAAAGACACCATGACAAACAATTTAGAAAAGTACTAAAGTAGAGGCTAATCTGAATAAGCCTCCATCTCCTGGCTGCTTACCATACAATCAAATCACTTGGGAAGGCATGGTTGAAAATTTGACCGTAGAATTAACATGCACGTATGGATGTACACATGTAGCTTATGCCTCAAGAAATTTCACATACTCGCTGTTTTTATCCTAGAATTTCATAATAGAGATCACATAAACACAGAACAACAAAATTTATGCTATAAATTATACCTCAGAAAGTGTAAAAAAAGATTGCATATGAACAGCCTTGTCCATCAAGATAAGTTTTCCTACCTATGGTAGATCATAATCAAAATGTTAGCCAATCTATTGCACAAAATGCAATACAACAGATCTCCTTAAATCATTATACAGAACTCAAAAATGAATTTTCCAGTAAAAGTTTTCTCCACATGATTGAACTCCATTTCCTTTCCATTCTATTGTTCCTACAATGAGTAGATATAAATCCTTAAATGGAAACAGAATACACTGACTGAAATTAAAGCAACAGAATGAAAATTCCAAAATCAATACTCTATATCAATATGTTTCAAGAGTCCAGCCTTTTTTTATCAGCCTTTCCTCCACCTCCATCAGTGAATTTAAAGTTTAAACTGCTATCAAGTATCTTTCTCAAGAAACAGCTTCAACTATAACTTTTATGTTGTAGTACACAAACTAATCTCCAAGCAAGCATAAGAATGAACAAGTGTTGAAAACTTAGATTATAAACAAGAAAGAATAAAAAAAAATGCACTGCATCGGTGAAACCGCACTATTCAGAGTAACTTACATAATTCAATTGAAGCCTAATGGTAACTGATCTAATGCATCCATGTTTAAGAATCAATAGACACCACAAACCAGAAAAAAATGAAAATAAACCACTGGATTCTTATATATAATAAAGCACAACTGGGTATAAACCTAGTTAGCCAACTCACATCTAACTAATCCATAAATTAGGAAACAAACCAGGCTCCAAAGCAAGGAGAATTGCTTTCACAGAAACATGAATCACACATAAAGTCTAAAGTCTATATATGAAAATTTAATGTGCTTTTTTAATATCACCAAACATCAAATGTTAATACATATTTACCAATAAAATATCATATTAACATAAATAAATTCATTGTCTACTTGAAGTTCAAATCTATAATCATTCCTCAAGAAATAACATGCATTATTATATTTATATATAATAAAAATCAGTTGCTGAATAAAAACAACAACGTGCTACTAAATTTTGTCAGCTAATGCCCCTGCCACAATGGATTTCTAGCAAACATTCAAGCATTAGGTCATAAGAGTTTGATAATGTTGCATCATTGAACAGCCAAAGATCACTGAATAATTTTCCACGACTCTCTTTAAATATGGTACAATTGGGTAAAAGTAAATCTTTGAAGTCACAGTAGAATTTTTGCATACTCCTCCACATCCTCCCCTAGCTTCTCAAACAAATAACAAACAATGTAAATTTTGATATCCTAGAAAAGGGAGATTCAGTACCTCTGCTTAATGATCCTCTAGAGAAATCCACAAAATAAACAGAGTATAGGATTTATTCCTCTGAAGATTGATGATTTGATTAACGAAATACTTGTCCTTTTCAATTGTAAAGCCTGTATCAATCAGGAAATTGTCTTAAACATCAGTTGATATCTGTCCTTTGATCCCAAGAAGTTCAACCTAAGGCCTTCCTCTCTCTATTGATATTTATTTAAAGAAAAAAAATGCCTTTTTCTACTGTAAACAATTCATTGATCGAGCAATTGCCTCTAACATCAACTTCTGCCCATCCTTCGTGCACATTTAGTTCAATTTCCTCTTGACTAGAAAAATATATTAACAAGGTCACGTAGCCCGGTAGAAACCCTCCTACCAATGCATTTGTCATTTCTAGATTCTAAGTGTCACCAATAACTATATAAAACCCACAATTTAGCAATTAAACAAAGCCAAAATTAAGAAAATGAAAATAAAGAGAAAAGGCAAAAAGCAATCTGCTTGTTACTCTTGTCATGAAACACTAATTCATCACCACTTTCAAATTTTGGAAAAGGATTTACCACTCATGGCTATACAATATTTCAAGAGTCACTCAGTCCACATAGTCAACTAGTTAGAGCAATAGGTCTGAATGTGCTTAGGATACCAACATGATCTTGGCTAACCCAAACCACCATGCTGCGCCTATGTTCCGTGCAATTCATATCAACAGCTACAATGCCAGATAGATTTATTGTAATATCCCGTAATTTTATTTGTGTATTTTAGTGTTAATTCTATCAAAAACCTTAACTATCACAACTGTCACTAACTCAAATTAGGTTAACATTTCACTAACAAATAATAATTACTAAAAAATTAACAACATAAAAAATAACAAATAACTAGATTCTGTATTCAAAGAGAATTCATTTGCAATAAGACTCCAATAAGCTGCATAGCTGACACCATGCTGTTTTGGAGCCACCACGTGTTATCAAATGCATATCCACAAGATAGATGACAAAGCAACTGAAATTTGATGGCCTCTCTATGAAGAACTTAGAGCTTAACACTAATTATCCAGAGTCCACCCCACTTTCCCCCAACCACACCAAAAAGCCAAAGAATGAATTCATCTTCTATGAACATAACCCTATAACTGTTCTAAAATCCTATGTTTCATATCTTTAGTAAGAGTGATAAAACTATCCTTGTTGACAAAATTACTGAAATTATCCGAGTAAAAGGAATCATATGACAACCCAATTTTATCAAACCTGCCACAAGCGAGGCACTGCAGAGGTCCATTCTTTCCATCCTCCAAATATTTCATCCTCTGAGATGAATTCTCGTTTATTAACTTTACATAACGAAGGAAAGCTTTCTTGAGAGCATGCGGATCTACGTCACGATGTTTAATATCCTCATTGTCACCAGGGATAATGCGCCTGGAAGGTATATTGTCATAATCTCCTCCAATCCTCATTTGCTTTGAGGACCTCAAATCATCCAGTCCCCGCCCAGACTCCATCAAATCCCGGCGGAACGGACTACTTGTTCCACCCAAATAAGCAGTCCGGTCACCGGAAGTGGACATCGAAATAGGGTTTCCATATTGTAGAAGCTGTTGTCTTTGACGTGCAAATTCGTCATTCTCTTCCCTTCCATCCTCATCGCCATACTTTCTCTTTAGCGAACCTTCGGGACGTAAAGGTCCTCGTCCATCAAGCCCTAGAGAATTCCAGTAATCAGATTGACCACCATTTCCATAAATCTCGTCTCGATCGCGACGGAACCCGTCAGGACTCAGTGGACCGGCAAGAGGGAAACGTTTACCTAGGGCTAGACCACTCTGGTCAGGTCCATGACCTCTATGTCCTAAGGGAAATAACCGTTCTGACGCATCAAAGGGATGTCCCGGAGGCTGAAAGTCCTGGTAATCCGGCGGCAGGGCAAAGTAAGAGCGAACACTCCCGTCGGCCAAGACAATTGTTCGCCTCTCAAGCATATGAAATCCATACGCCGGCGGAGGTGGGGGACCCATTCCGGACGGATCCGATAAGGAATCTCCGGGACCGGGAGGAATAAACGGGCTGGAACCTGACGGAAGGGAAGGATCATTAGAAACCTTTGAAGGGCGAGGGCTGGGACCCGAAGCAGCGCCGTCCTTGGAGTTTGACGACGGCTTCGTGGATTTGGATTCCCCGACGGCACCGGAGTTCTGACCAGATAGGAGATTATTGCCGGATTCCCATCTGGTTTTACGGTTGGAGTTGGAGGTAGAGGTCCTGATGGATGAGCCCTTCGGTTTACCTCCGGTCATCTTCTGGTCTTTCATGCAGTGAACGGTAAGCGTGCAAGAACCGCAGCAGGACAAGTTTTCACCGCTTCTCGATTTAAAGAGGAAAAAGCTGCTGACCCGCTAGGGCTATCAGCAGGGATTCCTCAACCCGAAAGATCCGAAGGGACAGGGATTCTTTCCTGTGCTATCAAACAACATTTTTTTTTTTATGCACTTGTTGGTGGTTCAGCATATGGATTTTGGGAGCGCACGTGCCGGCAGAGATAACGCTGAAATCTTGGGAAAATTAATTTTTAGTGATACTTTATCAAAGTATTTAAGATTCAGTCTCCAAAATTTGGACTTATACAATTCAAAGCACCTTTATCAAAAATTTAAGATTCAGTGGAATTTCACTATTGCAGACTGTTTTATTCCAAGAATGCCCTTTCTCATTTAAATAAAATAAAAATTAAATACACACGTTTCCAAGATTGCTCTTGTTACGTTAGGAATTGATTGATTTAAGTATATTTCCAAAAATGCCCTTTTCCCCAACTTTCTTATTTTTTGTCTTTATTTCTTTTCAAAAAATAATAAAGAAAGAAAAAGAGGAGAAAGAGGGTCTCAACAAAAATGACTTGTACAATAATATATCTTGACTTGTACAGTTATAAAATAACTAGTACCATTCAATCAAATCACACACACACACACACACATATATATATATAATATGTGCCTATAGAGAGACTGGTATATCTTTACCAAATGACTTGCACAATTTTATGTACCGGCTTGTACGACTCAATCAAATGACTTGTACCTTCATTCAATTGACTTATACATCAATATACCTTAACTTGTATGCCAATATAAACTTATACTCCTCTATCAAATGACTTGTATAATGATATGTGCTGACTTGTACCTTTATATGGGTACATGTACCACTCAATTAAATGACTTGTACATTTTATCAATTGACTTCTACAATAATATATACTAATTTGTATGCCTATACAGACTTATACCCCTCTATCAAATGACTTGTACAATGCTAAGTACAGACTTGTATATTTATAGGAGGATCTATACCACTCTATCAAATGACTTGTACCTTCTACCAATTGACTTGTACAACAATATATACTAACTTGTATGCCTAAATAGACTTATACCTCTCTATCAAATGACTTGTAAAATATAATGTACTGACTTGTACAATGCTAAATACTGACTTGTACATTTATAGGAGGATCTATACCACTCTATCAAATGACTTGTACCTTCTACCAATTGACTTGTACAACAATATATACTAACTTGTATGCCTAAATAGACTTATACCTCTCTATCAAATGACTTGTAAAATATAATGTACTGACTTGTACAGATATAAGGCGACTTGTACCAAGCAATCAAATGACCTGTAACTTTTATCAATTAACTTGTACAACAATATACACTAACTTGTTTGCCTAAACAGACTTATACCTCTCTATCAAATGACTTGTAAAATACTATGTACAGACTTGTACATTTATAGGGGTGTAAGTGTGAAAACTCACACTCCTTATATGGCAAATGTTTGACAAATTATATCTTCTAATAATCTTCAAGATGTGCAGAATCAAAATGTAAGTTCTGTGAATTTAGTAAAGAGGAAGGTGATGCTGCCACACAGCTACCACTTCGCTAGTAGCTCAAGGAAATGTAAGGTTTTCTAAATAAAGAATATTTTGTAAAGGCACTTGCGAGGAACAACGCGCTACCACTCCGCTAGCAGCGCATAAATGAAATAGCGCATTGAAAATAAATAGTGCGCACCTGCGTCGTAAGGCGACAATGATACGCCGCTGACAGCGCATGAGTCATGCAGTGCTTTGAAAGTAAAGAACGCGCACCTGCGTCATAAGACGACGCCGACATGCCGCTGGTAGCGCTAAGCAAGATTGAAGAATCTAAAAATCAGTTGTGCACATGCCGCGTTCCCTCCCGCTAGCAGCGCGCCCTTAACTGGGTCAATTTGGATTTGAGCGGGACTTGAGTTCGCTTCTAGCTGTCTACCCCGATCGCAAGGCAACGCCATCAGCGCTCGATGCGATCTGAGTTTTTCTTCTTTAAATAGACAAGCTTTTTTTTTTTTAAAAGGACTTTTTCTTTTGATCAATTCGATTTGGATCTTGAGGTGTTCGAGATTCAATCAATTCATCTTTAGAGAGTCGGTGATCGAGTGAGGGGGAGATCTGAGAGAGATCTCCTGGAATTGAAGTTTAAGGATTCTTCTTCATTTCGGAACTTCACATGATCGTATGATCTCCTGGATTGGTGATCGAGCTTGATGGATGCATAGGTGGATTCCTATTGCATTGGATCATCTCAGTGGGCTCTGAGGTGATTGTTACGATCTGGATTGATCGTGAATTGCAACTTGTGGATTCAAGTTGTGTTACAGTACGTGGATTCGAGCTGTGGATTGCTGTTGAGTGAGTTCAATTGTAAAGGTTAAGTGTGTTTTCCTTTGTAATTGCTTTTCATTTAATAGTGGAGATTCTAAGGGTTAGTCGCCTCATATAGATTCGAGGTTTTTCCTGGATCTGGATTCAGGTTTCCTCGTATAAATTCTGTGTGTATGTTTCCGTATTGTTAAGATCAAAATTGTTGTAGATCGAGGACCTGTAGAGTAGTCTCCTACTCTTTCAAGGGGGACCTTTAGCACTCAATCAAATGACTTGACTCTCCAATCAAATGACTTGTATAATAATATACACTAATTTGTATGCCTATATAGACTTAAACCCCTCTATCAAATGACTTGTACAATGCTATGCACAGACCCATTTATAGAGGGACCTTTAGCACTTAATCAAATGACTTGTATCCTTTAGATTTCTCATTAATTTGAGAAGAAGAGCCAAACTTACCCAAATTGATGCTGTAAGCACCTCATTTTTGCATCCCCCAGAAATGTTGAAAATGAAAACCCTAGCTGAAAAGTCAAACCTTGAGGGGGCAAAAGTTGACTCTTTATTCAAGTGATAATTGGCCACCTTGCTTTATCCCAGTGGATAGAAAATCCCGATACAGTTCCAACGCAATTAAGTTTGCAGGAATCGGAGCCCGGATGGAAAAGATATGAGCAAAACAGTCTTAGGGGCAAATCAGTCAAAGTTTAAAATATCTTAATTAAACCAATTAAGATAAATGAGAAATAATAAAAATTGGGGAAGTCTAATTCATCCGAGTGGGCGGCTGAGTTGCCTCAGCAATCAACTCAACCAAAAAAGGGGAAAAAAGCGACAGCATTTGAAGTGTGGTTGATTTTTCGGCCACCACCCGCGCAAGCCAATCAGAGCAAGCGGCGTGCGAAAAGTAACCGTACTTACAGTTCGGTTGGATGGCGCGTTAGACTGTGCCTGCGCGAGTTTGTCCCCTAATCATTGTTGAAAAGACATGGCCAAAACCGCACATACCCTGCAGTTTCGACCAAACCGCACAGTATGTGCGGTTACTGTTTATTTTTGGCAGAATCGCACTGAGTATGCGGTTTTGTCTCTGTTTTCTATAAATAGAAAATCCGAACAGTAGACAGGGGTTGGTTTCTTTTGGCTGATCTCAACTGCTTCTCCCCCACTGCCTCTGATCCGAAAACCCTCCTTTTGCCCCACCTTGCTCCCACAAGCTCAAGACACTTTTTTTTAATCATCCTACCCCTCTCCACTCTCTTCTTCCTCATTCAAGAACTTGGAAAAGATGAGGAAGAGCTGCTGTTGGTGCCGAAAGGAGGAGCTCCAACCGCTGTGTTCACCTCAAGGAGGTTCAAACACGCCTTTACTGGGTTTTTAAACCCAAGGTAATGTTTTCTATAACCTTTTGTTCAACATAAATCAAAATGAGTTTATTATAAGCATGATTAGGGTGTTACCCATCTTTGGAATGTTTGTTTTGCTCTTTTAGTATGATGATCACTCTCTCCTTTACTTGTGTCCATCGTTTCGAAATGAGCAAACTCCCATGGTAAGGGGAGCATACATATGGTGATAGGAGAGGGTCAGAGTTCGTCTTTGCATGATTTCAAAGTGCCCATATAGTTCTGTTTTGTGGATCTTTTCTTTTATCTACATGGGGAGCATGTTCCCCTTTCTTTTCTCCAAATCTTTTGTACCCCTTATGTAACCCCCAAATGTTCCTTCTCTTATTTTTTTCTCTCCTCTTTGCATGATGGATGATTTTAGCATATCTTGGAGTGTATGAAGTATGCATGTTCTAGGTTAGATCCTCACTTTATTGCAAAGTTACTTGCTCCCTTGCTCCTCCATCATCACTTGGTTGCTGTTCTGAGTGCTAGGTAGGGTCCTCCTTTCTCTAATTTTACAATTTCAGCATGTCTCCATACCCCCATGTGCCCTAAAGTTCGGCCTATAAACACCATGTCAAAGGGATCATGCTAGCTCCCCTTTTGATTAGGTTTGTTGGTGTCCACATAGGTACACACTCACCTAACTTACTTGTTGCTTCTTTCTAGAATTTTGGAGTGGCATATAATCTGTCCAGAATGGTTGAGTGGTTGTTCCCTTGATTATGCATGTTTGGATTGGCCGAAAATGACTAAGAGATGGCCTACCGGGCCTTCCCGTCTTCTCTCTGCATAAGGAAAGGAAGATTGCTTCCTAATGACCAAAGAGCAGGGACACTTAGGTCCCTGTTTCATCCCTGGTTTTAGTTCAAAAGGGAGAAGGCAGGATCCTAGCCCTCTCCCCCCTTTGCTCGAACCCTAAAAGCCCAAAAGAGAACAAAAGGGGGTCTTCCCCTCCCCTAGAACCACTATGGGCCCACCCGATTGCTGGAATACCCTGGAGAGAAGCCGAGCTAAATCCCGAGGCCATTTTGGCATTTCCTAGATTTTCGGGCCCGAACCGCATACTGAGAGCGGTTCGGGCAAAACCGCACTTAACCTGCGGTTGTGCCTTGACAGCACAGAATGTGCGGTCAATTCCCAGAATCCCTCAAAAAATCCATTTGGAGACTGTGTAAAACCCCAGTTTTGAGAAAAAAAAAATAATAATAGTAAATAAAATTATTTATATATATATATATATATATATATATATATATATATATATATATAAATATATATGGACACATGGATTTATTGATAGGTTTAATCAAAAATTTATTTATTACTGGAGATTGTGGTCATTAGTTGGCAAAGAAAATAAGGTAGAATATTATTACGTAATTAATTGCGAACTTAAAAATATTGTAGTAAATAGGGAATTAGCAAATAAGTAATCCGGATAAACTCAAGTTGAATGAGGGGTAGATATGGAATCCCGAGGGTTAATTAAATACCGGGGGTGAATTAGGTTAAACCTTGCGACGTCTATAAATAGATGACTAATATAAAAATTTTCGGATTTTGGGAGATTGGGGAAAAGTTGCTGCCCTGTAATTAGGGCGGCGGCTGAACAGCTTGGGTCTCGAGAGGACTCCATCAAAATGGCTGGAAGCTAGAAGAAGATCCTCAATACCGGTGAGTGGCACTGTTTTAAAACCTGGGTTTTGTATTACTCATAGGTTTAATCCGAATGCATATGTTTGTGGAATGAGATATTCATTGGTTTTTCTGGACGGAGATAGTCCGAGGGTTGTCTCTTTAGAACTGGATGAGGATAAATAAAAATTGTGTTAGTTTAATTCCAAAACTAGTTTGAATGTGTTTTGGGGATATTAGGAGACTAAAGAAGTAGTTACAGACCGAAAAAGTTCGGCCAGAGTTGTAGATCTGGAAATAACAGAGACTCGAAATTTTAGTTTTCTATCCGCCCACTTGGCGCTCACTGGCGCCCACTTCGGGTAGTAGGCGCAACGTTAAATTAAACTATCTGCCGAGCTTGCGCCCACTTGGCGCTCAGCTCGCGCGCACTTAAACCCGATACGCGCATCTCGCGCGAACCTCCCTCCCACTTCGCGCCTAGCTCGCGCTCACTCGACTTGAAGTGGGCGCATACCCAAAAATTTTGACCATCGACCTCCCGCCGACCTCGCGCCTAGCGCAGGAGGTCAGCGCATGGTCCATTTCTTTGCTGAATTGCATGTTTGAGTAAACCAAGTTGGATTTTGATGATAAGAGGTTTCAAGCACTCGACAAATCACATGTTTAAGACTCTAGAAACAATATTACCTATGAGAATATTAAAGATAAATTCTGGAAATTCTTAGGAGCTTCCAAGGCAAATTTAGGGCTATCTGTAGGTGATGTTTTGGATACCAAACACTAGGAGTTCCTATTTTAGTTCTCTTTGGTTAAACACTGTACTTGGTTGAGAATTTATTAAATCCTAGCTTTACTTATTGGCAAGTTTTGAAATGAATTGTAAAGACTATTTTCTTGTGTGAGTTGAAGTTTTGGTTGGAACACTTGTGAGGAGTTACTGTTCTGGTTGGAACACTTGTGAGGAGTTACTGTTCTGGTTGGAACAACTTGTGATATGTGTATTGGGATACACAGTTTTGAAATAAATGTGGGTTTACTGAATGCGGAGTTTATTTGGTTATTTATGGGTTTTGGTTTAGCTTGTCCTGGATCCAGAGTCTAAGCTTAGTAATGTGATGCTTTTGTTTTATTGGGGTAATGGCATGGCCATGGAGTGTTGCCACGACCGGTGTAGAATAGCCAGAAACCCTGAGTAGGCCTGGTTGTCAATGTCGAAACCTTGAGTAGGCCGGTATTGGATGACGAAACCCTGAGTAGGTCGTCATTTCAGAGTATCTGAAACCCTGAGTAGGCCGAAACTGTGTACATGGAGGTGTGGAGGTCGCTCTGGCGTGTTAGTTAACCAATCAAATAATTACATGACATTGACCATTGTGGGATTTTGTTTATCTAGATTGGTAATATATTATTGGATTGTGGTAGCCTTGGGTTTTCCGTTGGTTCCATCGAGTAAATGCCTGCTTACTCGTGTGATTATTCGACTCATATCTTACAACTGGTAAATTGTATTTGTGCATGCATGTGCTGCTCGTTGAGATATTCGTATCTCATTCTTTTGTTTCTGTTTGTTTTTCAGATACGTATGGAGAGCCGATAATTGCGGGTTGTGTATTGGGCCATGTGAGTTATTACTTCGGGGTTATTGTAGCGCACTCTAGAACATTAAAATCAGTTAAATTCCACTTACAAAGTCCTGAGAAATTGCTCTAAGGCTTCTAATCTTAGATCTACTATATTGAGTATAGTAGATTTAAGATCTATGCCTATTTTGACAAGATTCAAGTGATGTATGTATGATTGTGTAGGAAATCAGCTTTTGAGGAGAGAATAGAGACCTAATGCTATAGAGAGCATAGATCCATGTAATTCCTCCAGATTTAAAACAAAATTAACTACAAACATCAAGCATAAATGAATTCAACACAAATCATATAAGTATTTATTCACAAATGGTTCTAAACCTAAGGATTCATTCCAAAACTTGTTTCTCCTAACTCTCTCTTCACGTTTTACGGTTAAAGAGGGTGATTAAGGTACTTTGAGTATGGTTTTGGGGTTTTAAACACAAATCAAGCCTTATCTACAGAAAGGTAGAAGGAGAGAGTACTTGAAATGAAGTAAAAATGAATAAGAAAGCTTAGAGTCTTACCTTGGTTGCTTGAGTGCTTGAGTGGAGAGTTGGACAGAGTTTCCCTTCTTCTTCAAGTGCTTTCAATCTTTAGATTATCAGCCATTTGCTAAAGGACAGGCCCTTTATTTATAGGCAAGGCCAAGGGTAGAAAAGTGTAACACCCAGGAACCAGGTCCACCCGTATTAGGTTTATATTGGCTCCCAAGCGCTACTTTAGGGCCCAAATTTCAATAATGCACCTTAAGAAATTAGCTAGGATGAAGGTAATAAAATCCTAGATTTTTAAAAAAAATTCGGCAATACAACGCCTGTACATACGAGTATGGGCTAAGCCCTCAAACACAAATGATCACTTGATAAACACAGTTTATATATCCATTCACAACTAACCATCAATATCCATAGAACAAAATAAAGTTCACTAAGTTCTCACACACTCTCTCTCTCTTTATTTACAATATGTATAATATGGACAGTTTCAAAAATAACATATACAACTATTCAACAAAAAGCTCCTTCTCGACCTCTAGTCGGGATGGTAGTAGTCTTCCGGTCTATATTCCGGATAACCCTCGAACTCGACCCCACTACGCGTCTCGCTCGCTGGGTCTGAAAACAAAACCGATAAAACAAAAACTCGCGTGAGACTAATGTCTCAGTAAGTAGCATAATGCATGTATTAAACAGTTTATGCAATTTCAATTAATAAAATAATATGCTACCTATTATACGAACAATTTTAGCAATCATGCAAAGCACAATTCACATATAACAATACAATTTCAGAAAATAAAGTGTGTGCAAGATTCATGAATTAGCGTGTCTATAAATCGAGTTAAACACCCTTAGCCGGTTTGCCACCTCACTACTCGCCTTCGAAGCCGCGCACGGTCATCGTACGAGTGGAGCACCCACGCATGGGCTGGCACGCTGCAGCTCATCGATCCCACATGAAGGCCTCACCGATCCCACACGGTGGTACGCAAATAGCCCGGGGTATTAACAAGACAAGCCAACACTAACGCACAATCTAAATTGACTGTGGATCTACGACCCTTTATGCGGCCTAGACTCATTTAAGAATTAACCATGCAATTATTTTACTAAACAAAACCTGTAAAAATTTAACTGCCCAAAGTATAACTCAAACCAAATGAACCTTGTTGTTCACTTACCGCAAATCCCTAGGCCATTCTGCCTTTCGAGATGCCATAGGCTTATTTGCCTTTCTCATCTAACAAGAAGCCTCAGCTTCGATTGCCAATTACAAATCGCGAATCACTTTATCAACCCAAATCATTAATGACTAAAGGTATAAAATAATTTTATAAACCAATTTTATAAAATATCCATAGTTGGTTTGAAATTGTTGTTTACTCTGTAGATTGAATTTAACTAGTGATTTATATGCTAAACCTGATTTAAGCTATACAGAATTGGTATGCGTGCTGTACATCGTTGGAAAACTCTATGAATCTAGTTTCCAACGCAATAAACGGTGCTAAAATCGGAGTTTCCTACAAGAAATTATGGTTGTTTTACTACAGGTGGTTATAACCTACCGCGAAATCAAATGGATGGAAACCATCAAGCTCTCACGATTTTTCTTGCAATACCTCGAGTTCCGATTGGTCCCAAACCAATTCTATTCAACTACAAATACCCTAAACTAAATTTTAAAATACTATTATGAATTTTTACGCGAAGATTCCTAGCTTTCGCAAACCGCCGAAATCTTACACAAGTTTAAGACAGCCTAACAAAGAGCTGCTATGTTTTTAACTTCAAATTGTTGCTATGCAATCAACTCAGATTTTCCTCAACAAAACCAACAAATTATCCAATAGGTTGTGCAACTAGAAATTCCAACGGTGATCTATTAAATGGAGTAATCCAACAACTCATAAAGAATCTAATAATACTAAATTCCATCCAAATTATATTTCCATCCAAACTATAAGAAACCAGAATCTGAAAATAAAATTTTGAACCTAAATGCCAATCTGGACTTAAATTACCACTTTTATCACAACTGAGAAACCATAGTAAATCTGAACTTCAATTTCAGCTTTGAAACTAAAAATCTGAACCTAAATTTACAACTTTGAAACTACCTAAATTACAACTTTGGAACTAAAAATCTGAATCTAACTTACATTTCATAATCTGAAAATAACCATCAAAAATACAATCTGAACCCTTAATCCAAAACCATATGTTACCCACATAAAAATAACATGTATAGTTATAATTCCTGAAAATTTAACAATTTCCTAGCAAAGCAAGAAACCAGAAATTTTTTTTTCTTTCTTTGACATCCATCTCTAGCAATTGATCAATAGGTTGCTTTCTTATAAATAAACCTCAAATACTACAGGAAAATAGCTACTGATACCTAGCCATATAGAAACGGTGTAAACAGCAAGCAAAACCAATTTATAGCAACCTTGGAAATTAGTTTATCAAAAATCAGCAATTCGTTTATCAAAAATCAGAGGAAATCAAAACCAATTTACAGCAACCAAATCACTTCTGAGAAACCAAATAAGAGTCAATAAAATGAAAAAAACGACATGCTACTTACCGATTTCGCAAATCCACGCCCAACCCGTCTTCTCTTTCTCCCTTTTCCTTTTTTTTTTTTTCTCTTCCTCCTCTTCTTCTTCTTCCTTTCTTTTCTTCTTCTCCTTCTATTTTGCAGCTAAACCCCCCAAACGAACAACCCCTTTCTTTCTTCCTTTCTTCTTCTCCTCTTCTTTCTCTTCTTCTCCTCTTCCACTCGTTTTTCTCCTTTTTGTTTTAACCCCCAACAGCAACCAAGAAGAACGCCCCTTTCCCTCTTCTTCTTCTCCTTTCCCCCTTCTCTTCCTCCACGTTTTTCTTCTTCTTCTCCTGCGTTTCCTTTCCTCCAAACCCTTGACGACCCCAAACACAAAACCCCCAATTGTAAAAATGAGATTGGCTTTTGTTGTTTTTTTTTTTACCATTGAACCATGAACCATTTATCCATTGAACCGGTTCACTTAAACTTGAACCAACCTCCTTAACCCACTAAACTAACCAAGCCCTTTCAAACCAAATGCCTAAATTGAATTTTTTTTTATTCCTCTATTTGTTCTTATTCAATATTTTTAAATCATAATTAAAATTTCTAAAAATTCCGGATCTTACAAAAAGACCAAGGGTATGCCAAAATACCCTTCTAGATTCTTCCAATTCAAGCCTAAGGCATGAATTGAAGTAAATTTATAAGTTTTGGAGAGCAAATGTGTAGATCAAATCTCCCAGAGAGAGATACGAAGGGTAAATAAGGCTGATATCTCGGGCCTTTATGAAATTGATCAAAATAGTCGTATCCGTACATGTCATACGATTTTGTCCAAATCGTATGATATATACGAATAGGACAAATATAATTAAAATCCGCACAATAGCTACAGATGTGATTCAGTTATGCACCCATGTGCGTTGCCAACATGGCGTAATGGCCGAAGCTTCCGGTCGATACGTGGCGGCCACTTGCGTGTACGAGAAAAGCATGAATCTGCCCGTATATTAAATTCAGGCGTGTCCGTATACTATACACGGACAAAACAAAAGTGGAGAAATCCGAATAATAAATACGGGTAGCACATGTTTTGATGATTTTGAGGTTTTGACATATGTCAAAACTCGATTAAGATATTTTAAACATATTTTTATTATTTTCTCATATTTTAGTGCAATTTGGGGTGTCTACACTAAGTATTGACTTGTAAATTTATAGGAGGACCTATACTACTCTATCAAATGACTTGTATCTTTTACCAATTGACTTGTACAACAATATATACTGTAAGACCCCGAATTTTCCTTAAATAATATAATAAATTAATAAATAATATCTTTGGGAGTTATAATTGATGGAAGTAATTTATTGATGTAGGTGAGTGTGATATCAGTGGAGATCAAGTGTTGGACGCAGATCCGACCGTCTTATCGAGAGATATCAAGGTATGATTAACACTTTAATTTTGAGGAGATATGATTGGGCGTGTGTGTGGAGTCTTATGCGTATGAGATGCATGGAATAGAGTATATATAAATAAGTTAGAATAACCTAATGACATACGGTGGAAATACTTGCTTGTATTCGGTATTCATCTGCCGTTGTAAAACTCTGGATTTTCCTAAAATAAAGTAAATTAAATAAGCCTAATTATTTAAAAGTTAAGATTTAATTTAGGTATTAGAGGAATAATATTATGATCCAAAGAGATATTAGTAACTAAATAAATAAACAATAATTTTGAGTACCTAGGGATTTAAATAGTGGCTTTATTTAAATAGGAAAAAGCAAGGTTGATTTGGATAAATTGGGAAAGGAAATTAAATATAAAGGATTGGAGAAGATAGGTATTAATCCAAGTACATTATATGGTTAAGATTGATGTGAGGAATAAAGAGGAGAATTTTTGGAAAAAGATCCAAAAGTTAAGTATGGAATTACAAGGAAAGGGTATTTTAGTCATTTTCTAATTAGCCAAATTAATATATTGAGTAACTAAATAATTATTAGACTTGAAATATTTAACTAGACTTAATTTGGGTTAGGTTTGAATTTAAATAGTAAATTATGGCTTAAAAGTAGGAAAAATGGTATATTGGTGATTATGGTTGATAAGGAGCCTTAAGTTTGAGGATAAGAGGAGCTTTGGGGTGTTTTAATAATATTTTAAAATAAGAAATTTAATTAGCACGAAAATAAATTAAAATAAATCCTTCTCTTATATAAGATACTTAAAAGAGGAATTAGAAGGAGGGTTAAGATGGGGAAGTTTCCAATTAAGAGTGGGAATTCTATTTAAAAGGTCTCTTAAACCTAGTGGGACTTCTAATTAAGAGAGCTTATAAAAGGTGAGGTCTAGGGAAGGTTTAGGGTTTTTAGCAAGTCAAAAATAAGGAGGAAAGAGAGGAAAATTCGTACTTGGGCTTGGGAGAAAAATAAAGAAAAGAAGAGAGGAGAGAAAAGAGAGGGAAGAAAAGAAAAAGGAAGGTGCTGTAGAGGTCCGACCAGCAGACTTTGAACGACGATCCTCGGAGATCTAGTCGTTGGATTGTCATGAAATTCGGAGGTTATGCTCTATACATGAGATAATTTAATCTGAACGGTAGAGATTGGATTTGGATGAGTCTAAGGTGGTGCGAATTAACCTAGAAATTGGCGGAAAAATCAGAATTTGAAAGAAAAAGGAGTTGCAGAGATGGCCGACTAGCCAACTTCGAATGACGAGATAGAAAGATCCAACCATTGGAATGAGCTGAAATTTTAGGGTTTTGTTCTACTCATGGAGAACTTAAAACTGAACAGTGGAGATCTAAATTTGAGAAGTTTAGAAGGGTGCGGTTAAGCTCCAAAAACGGGCACAGAAGAAGTTCTGAAAAATCTGGGTTCATCAAAAAGGCAAGTAGCAAACACTTGAAACTGGAGGAACTGCATGTTTTCTTGTGTTTTTTTTTATGATTGATCGTATTGGTTTTAAGTTGAATTTCATTGGAAAAGCTAAATGATTATAAAGTTTTGATTTGGTGATTTGAATCTCTCTTTAAGAATCAAGAAAAGTGTTGTTCATGGGTGGTTTGATTTAGAAAGAAATCTTAGTTAAATTTTAATCACCAAGATTTGTTTAGCATCGTTTTAATCCGGAGTTTGGTTGTGATTCTTATGTTTAGTCGTAATGCATGAGTTTCTGGAAAATACAGTTTCGAACGTGCGTTTTAGGAAGGATTTTTAGAGATGAATTTTGATGTGATTAGATTTATTTCAAAACCTGTTTAAACGTCTTTTGGGAATAGTAGAAGCCTAGGAAAATTGTTACAGAGGTTAAAAATTCAGTCAGTCATGGAGTTTTTGCATTAACAGAGAGTTGTCAAACCATAGTTGGATCCGCCGAGTTCCCGCTAGCTTCCTGCACTTAGCGGCACCTCAAAGCAAAGAAGAGTTAAGGTTCGTTGAGCTCACACTCATCTCGTGCCGAGCGGTTTAGTTAAGCGCAAGATTACTTTTCCTTATCGCCAAGCTTGCGCCTAGTTATTTTTAGTTAAGCGCGATGTGTATTTATATCATTGAGTTATCGCCGACCTCGCGCCAAGTGCCAGAGGTCAGCGTAACCCCCAATACTTTGCCGAAATGTGAAATTTGACCAAATCAAGCTAGAGTCAATATTTTGAGGGTTCAATCACTTATCTATTGACTTGTTTAGGATCTTAGAAATACTTTACTTGTTTCAAATACTCTGTGATTTTTAAGTTGAATTATTGGTAATCCTTAAGAGGTTCCAAGGTGAAATTTTAGGACTATCGGTAGGTGATGTTATTGTTCCTAACACTAGGAGTTCATGATTTATTTCTCTTTTGTTATATGCTTGTACTTGATTGAGACTTGATTTAACCTGGTTTTACTTGATTGAAAGTTCTGAAATGTATTTATAAAGATTCTCTTGGTGTGAGTAAATGGGTTATTACATCTGGTCTTGTGTTATGAGATTTGAGTAAATACTGAAAGTACATGAGGTACTGTTCTGGTCCAGAGGGACATGTTGTGAGCTGTGTTGTGTTATACATGATGTTGAACATATTGATTTATTGTGATGTCAGAGTTGAGATTATACGATGGTTTTCTGTTTTGGTTTAGCTTGTCCTGGATCCATGCTTAAGCTTAGTAATGTAATGGTATTGTTGGTTGTTGTAATTGCATGGCCTTGTGTGTTGCCACGATCGGTGTAGAGCAGCCAGAAACCTTGAGTAGGCCTGGTTGTCAATGCCGAAACCCGGTGAGTAGGCCGGCATTGGATGACGAAACCCTGAGTAGGCCGTCATTTCAGAGTGTCCGAAACCCTGAGTAGGTCGGAACTGTGTACATGGAGGTGTGGAGTGTCTACTTGGCATGTTAATTAATCAATTCAAACAATAGTCATGGCATTGACCATTCAATGTTTTATCGGTATTGTTATTGAAATATGATTTGATAATATTAATGGGATTGGATTTAAAGTTTGGAATTATCCTTGTTGATGTTGTTGTTTGTTGTTGGTTTAATCGTACACCTCATGACTTATTTTATAAACATGGACTGATTTCATGGATGCACCTTGCTACTTGTTGAGATTTATTCTCACTCCGGTTTGTCCCATTTTTCAGGTACTCTTGGTGAGGACGTCAAGTTGTGGGTTAGTTGTAGCTGGGTAGTCTATATAGATATAGGATTGTTTATATAATTGAAATCCTTTTATATCATAATTGTTGCTTAATGAAGAGAATTTGAATTCAAGTTTCCACATTTACTCTAATTATAAAGTTAGAAAAAGTTTTAAATTATTCCATATTTTAGTTGCTTTTGTTGCTTACCATATGTAACGCCCCGGTTCCGGGTCCAATTCCCAAAACCCGAGGTGTTATGGTAAGCAACAAAAACAACTAAAATATGGAATAATTTAGAACTTTTTCTAACTTTATAATCAGAGTAACTACGGAAACTTGAATTCAAATTCTCTTCTTAATCAACAATTATTATATACAAGGATTCCAATTACATAAGCAATCCTACATCTATATAGACTACCCTGCTACAACTAACCCACAACTTGATAGGGAATAATGTTTCTAAAGTCCTAAACAAATCATTAGTCAAGTGCTCGAACCCTCAGAATCATCAAAAACAACTTAATTGGGTCAAAACTCTACATTCGGCAAATTTTAGGACCATGCGCTGACCTTCTGCGCTAGGCGCGAGGTCAGCGGATAGGTCGTGGGTTAAAAAAATAGTATGCGCTTACTTAATATCGAGTAGGCGCGAGATAAGCGTAAACTTTGCGCACGCTTCGCGCGAGACGCGCGGATATAAATTTAAGTCCGCGTGAACTAGGCGCAAGCTCAGCGGATAGGAAATAAAACCTTGCGCCCACTACCTCCCGTTGGTGCCAGTTAGCGCAAACTCGGCGGATACTAATCTGGAATTTCGACTCTCTGTTATTTCCAGATCTACACGACTGACCGAACTTTTTCTCTCTGTAACAATTTCTTTAGTCTCCTAATATCCCCAGAAGACATTTAAAACACTTTCGAAATTATTCTAACCACATTTTTATTTATCTCATTCAATCTTAGAGAGAAACCTCCACTCGGACTGTCTTTTTTCCGAAAACACAGAAAACATATGCATTTAGACTAATCTCACGATTCAATACGAAAACCCAGTTTTAAAACGATGCTACTCACATCTTGGTAATTAAAATTTAACTAAGGTTTCTTTCTAATTCAACCCACCCATAAATAACACTTTTCTTGATTCTTAAAAAAAAAGAGATTCAAATCACCAAATCAAAACTTTATAAACATCTAAATTTTCCAATGAAATCCAACTTAAAAACCAATAGGATCAATCATCAAAAACACAAGAAAACATGCAATTCCTCCAGTTTCAAGTATTTGCTATTTGCATTTTTGATGAACCCAGATTTTTCAGAACTTCTTCTGTGCCCGTTTTTGGAGCTCGACCGGACCCCTCTAAACTTTTCAAATTTAGATCTTCACCGTTCCGTTTGAAGTCCTCCATGAGTAGAACAAAACCCTAAAATTGTATCCCATTCCAACGGTTGGATCTTTCTATATCACCGTTCGAAGTTGACTAGTTGGCCATCTCTGCAACTCCTTTTTCTTCCAAAATCCGATTTTCCACCAACTTCTGGGTTAACTGACACCACCTTAGACTCATCAAAATCCATTCTCCACCGTTCAGATTAAAGTATCTCATGTATAGAGCATAACCTCCAAATTTCATGACGATCCAACGACTAGATATCCGAGGATAGTCGCTCAAAGTCTGTTAGTCAGACCTGTGCAGCACCTCCCTTTTTCCTTTCTTCCCTCTCTTTTTTCTCTTCTCTTCTTTCCTTTATTTTTCTTCCAAGCCCAAGCACGAATTTTCCTCTCTTTCCACCTTATTTTTGACTTGCTACAAACCCTAAATCTTTCCTAGACTTCCCCTTTTATAAGCTCTCTTAATTAGAAATCCTACTAGGTTTAAAAGACCTTCTAAATAGACTTCTCACTCTTAATTGGAAACCTCCCTATCTTAACCCTCCTTCTAATTCCTCTTTTAAGTATCTTATATAAGAGAAGGATTTATTTTAATTTATTTTCGTGCTAATTAAATTTCTTATTTTAAAATATTACTAAAACACCCTAAAGCTACCTCTTATCCTCAAACTTAAGGCTCCTTATCAACCATAATCACCAATATACCATTTTTCCTACTTTTAAGTAATAATTTGCTATTTAAATCCAAACCTAACCCAAATTAAGTCTAGTTAAATATTTTAAGTCTAATAATTATTTACTTACTCAATATTTTAATTTGGCTAATTGGGAAATGGCTAAAATACCCTTTCCTTGGAATTCCATACTTAACCTTTTAATCTTTTTCCAAAAATTCTCCTCTTTATTCTTCACATCAATCTTAACCTTATAATGTACTTGGATTAATACCTATCTTCTCAATATTTAGACTTATTTAATTTACTTTATTTTAGGAAAATCTGGGGTTTTACACCATAACACCTCGGGTTTTGGGAATTAGACCCGGAACCGGGGCGTTACAGCTGTTGCCGCAAGAGAGACAGAGAACGACCGGAGAAGAAGAAGGAGGAAGAAGGGAGGACTTTGTCTTGGTATCTCATCGTCTGGAGAGTGCTTTGCACCTACGAGCACTGCGAGTTAGAGAAGGAAGAGGAGAACAGTCGCATAGAGGTAGGTGACACTGTTTTATTGTCTGTGTTAGTATTTACGTGTGTTTAATCTTCAAAACATGTTTTTGTGATGTAGATATATGTATAAAGCATGATATAATCGTTATATGTATCGTTGGAATGCTTATAATAGGAAAAATCGCATTTACGAACACTTTCTGATCGTTTTTGCGTGACCGTCGACTTTACTGTATTTGGCGATCCTCAACGCTCTTAGGCGCTAGTGCAAAATTTGAGACTGCCCGAGACCGTTTGATGACTTATCGTCGGCGACCGAAATTTAACGACAGCCTACCTTAGACCGCCAAAGCGATCCTAGGCGATAAGTCATCAAGCGGTCTCGGGCAGAATTTCGTATTTTCAAACCCTGATTCAATTCCAAACTATTTTTAGTCAATTTTAATCATTAATTAAGATGCTTTAAGACCAAAATAATTTATTAAATTTCCTGTTTTACAGAAAAATAAATTAGGGAGATATTTAGGACATTAGTTGCCAAACTTTGTATGAAACTGTGAAATTTAGTCTTTGGAAAAATTTGACCTATCATTTGAAATACCAGTTACCAGAACATCTCTAAATTACACTATAAACCAGATAATTACATAATGAGAATTCAGATCATAAGTTCAACTCAGTTAACCCAAATATTGAAGGAAATGTCAGATTTACCCTTTATATGTCACTAGGCACCAACCCTTATAGAATTATTAGACTTTAGGGATGTTTGGAGTCTAGTGGGCATAGCTGGTTATAAATCCATAGTTGTGGCTAGATAGCTAAGGGATATTTCATTTGGGTTGAGTTTCTCCCTTGTGCGAACGCGCTTCCTTTGCAAGTTGGTTTGTTTGGGAATGTCCTATGTCTGGAGGAACACCCTGGTGAGCCGCTGGTGATTCCCTGTACATGTGGATAAGCAACCATCTCCATGTATTGATTCTAGTGCTACATGCTGGTGGTACATGCCAACTCTGACGAGTACGTGTGCAATAAGTCAGTAATTACGGCTCTTGTCTAAGCAGCGCTGCATGGGGCTTGAGTATCATTAGTAGCACTGCTCCTAAGCCGCACGGTGGTATAGCGTTTGGTCGAGAGTCATCTCAAAAGGTTTATCTATCTTTGTGAGTCCTACAATGACACTAAAATCACAAACACATGTTGTTACTGTTGCATACATGCTGGAGGCATGTAATTGATATATTGGTTGGATGCGACTGTTTAGTGCATCCTAGTAATGTATGGATTATGCTATTGATTTATGATATTGGATTCCTATCATAAAACTTTCTGAAATTTATATTTAGAACAGTTTTATATACTGTTTTGTATTCCACGATCGGTACGAATGGTTATACGAGCCTGCTTAGTCGAGATTGCTTGATCGTGCATGATCTGTTGTTTTTATGTATATGAACTGTTTAAACATGCATGTGTTACCTATTGGGATATTCGTATCTCACCCTACCTTTATCTCATTTTTCAGCTGATACACGAGAGGGGGATCATAGTAGTGATTTCCAGGGAGAGCTAGTTGATTATTCGCCGAAGGAGTACTATTATCCGGATTTTGTCTGAGGTTGTGGATTGATATGGATTTAGTTATTTTGATCAGATTATTATTCATATGTGGGTTTGATGTATTAGAGAGATGAGACAGTAGTGACCCTTTTATTTTACCAGACTTTAATATTGATTTTGATGGTTAATTATATCTCAGTTTCTTGAGGATATTAGACTATACTTCCGCACACACTTGTTCCGTACTTTGATAGTTAATTAATGAATGAATCATTTATTTATTTTTAGTCTGGTATATTCTTGATGTTTATTTGATATGGGCTAGTAACATCTCGGATTTGGTTGATGAACTGAATTCGGGTTGTTACAGTAGCGAACCGGGTTCGGGTCGGATGTTGGTTTTGCATTGACCCGGGTTCGGGGCGTTACATATACTAACTTGTATGCTTAAATAGACTTATACCTCTCTAGCAAATGACTTGTACAATACAATGTACTGATTTGTATCTTTATAGGGGTATAGGTATAAGCACCTCATTTTTGCACCTCCTCGAAGTACCGAAAATGAAAACCCTAACAGACAGGTCAAACCCTAAGGGGGCAAGAATTGATTTTTTGATCAAAATCAAATTGATTACTGTACCCTATCTCGACGGATAGGAAATTTCGACACGATTCCGACGTAACTGAATTTGCCAGAATTGGGGTCTGAATAAAGGAATTATGTGCAAGTCAAACCCTAGGGAGTAGAAATTAACTTTCTGCTCAAACCCTATTTAACTGCCATACCCTATCCTGATGGATAGGAATTTCCGACACGGTTCCGACACAACTGAGTTTGTCAAAACCGGGGTCTAAAAGAAGGAGTTATGGGCAGAATCAAATCTTGGGGAGCAGTTTTGACCTTATGCTCAAAAGCTGAATTGACTACCTTACCCTATCCCGATGAATAGGAAACCCCGACACAGTTCCGACCCAACTGAGTTTGCCAGATTCGGGGTTTGAATAAGGAAGTTGTGCGCAGATCAAGCCCTAGGGCAGAAATACAAAAAAACTGTCCTCGTGGTGAATGTGTGAGTTACATTTGCCAAGTGGCAAAGGAAACAACACCAAGGTAAGCTTCCTTGGTACTTTTTGTTTAACATATGTGAAAAGGAATATATTGTGAGCATGTTTCATTATTTTGCTATATTTTGTTCCTCTACCTCCTCTATTTCTTCTTTCTTTTCATTTTTCCCATTAGAAAGACTTCCTATGGTAAGAGGAAAGTATCCTAGCCCAAAGGAGAAGAGGAGAGACTATGTTTAAAGAGTCTAGGAGCATCACTTGAAAGCTCATTTTTCTATTTCTTTTTAGGAGAGCATGTTCTCCTATTCTTACGTCACATGTACCCCATTAAACCCCCATTTTCCCTTCTTTTACTTGTTTCCATTGATGAGTTCTTCATATGTGTGTTGTCATTTGTTGCTAAAAGCATGATTATGTGTGGGATGTCCATGTTCTTTTCTTCAAGTTTATGTACAATGCATGTTCCCTATACCCCACGTAAACCCTAGGTTTTAGATCTTCTCTTAGCCATGTTGTCATCCATGATTTCTCCTTTTAATACCAAACACATGGCACTTGTATAAAGCACTATTCACAAAGCATGGTTTAGGTAAGTATGATCTAAATCCCTTTTCATGTATGTATATGCACACCATTTCCTTCATCTTTCTAGTATAAGCACACACACACATTTCATTGGTCTTTAGTATGTACCAAGTCCTCCATGTATGATCTTCCTTGGTTTTTTTTGATTGCTTTATGTGTGCATGTGCATGGATTGGCCGAAAGACCAAGGCATGGGCCTTCCGGGCCCTCACCCCTTCTCTTCCCCATAGGAGAAGGAGTGTGCCTCCTTTACCAGCAAAGGGAGTCCATGTATCCCTTTATATGTATGAGTTTTAACTCATAACAGTGAGGGAGGAGCCCCAAGCCTCCTCCCTCCCTTCCTCTTTGATTAAAGGTGTAGGAATTAGGTTTTTTTTTGCTAAAAAAGGAGGATGGAAGGCCACTGTGGGTCAACACAGTGACCCACAGACACACTCAGACCCACTGGAGAAGGTAACCCCTCCTCCCCCCATGAAAAATTGCATTTTTGCTGTTTACTGGCCCTGCCCGTATATAAAGGGCGGTTAGGCCTGGTCCGCACAATATGTACGGACTAGGCCAAACCGTATGTATCATACGGGTAGGCCACAGTAAATACAAAAATCTGATTTTTCGGGATTATCAAGATTAAATCAATAATTAACCAACATACCTTAACCTATTGAGATCTTTGAGTAATCAGAGACCTCTCTTGGGCTTTGGGCCCACCCAAAGCCCAATGAGACATCCATGTGGGCCTTCCAACGAGACCCACACCCGCCTAGCTTAACCAAGGTCTACTCCAAAGGCAGATCCAAGCAATTTAGACCTTCCATGGGCCTCCTCCAAAGCCTAGTGGACTTTCTTTAAAAATCTAAACCAACTAATTAAATCCCTTGCATGTCTAAAATACTTCCAAACCAAATAAACCAAATGAGACGAGGGCTTAACTTGAGCCCAAATTGGCATTTCCATGAGCCTTCTAGGGGGCCCACTCCAGACCCAGATCACTTTCAAAATAAAAAAGATAAAAATTAAATAAAAGGGGAACCTACACTTTTTTCAAGGGTCCCCACACAAACTTAATCTGAGAGATGCATATCTGATATAGGATTGGGTGAAATAGACAAAAATTGACTCTTAACCAGGAAGACTCATAGGGCCCGTCACCCGACAGGGCGGACCGGGGTGTTTACTGACATCCCCGAACCGTAACTAAGACCTTACCTTGAATCTCAAGCCGCAGACCAAAAATAGACAAACCATAGGCATCCAGGTGTCTACTTGCATCCCATCAGGCAGTGGCGATTCCAAAATCCCAATATTTTCCGATCAAAGGCATGCACTCGCGTGCGCCTCGCGGTGCAGCTAGCGGATCGACGCACGCACAACAGGTACCACTCAATTACATGATATGTATCTTTTATCGATTGACTTGTACAACAATATATGCTAACTTGTATGCTTATTTAAACATATACCTCTCTATCAAAACTTGTACAATATTATGTACAGACTTGTATCTTTATAAGGGGACATGTACCACTCAATCAAATGTCTTGTACCTTTTATAGATTAACTTGTACAATAATATATACTAACTTGTATGCTCGTATAAACTTATACCTTTCTATCAAATGACTTGTATAATACAATGTACCAACTTGTACTACTATAGAACCACTTGCACGAATCAATCAAATGTCTTGTACTGTAACGCCCCGAACCCGGGTCAGTGCAATCCGGCACCCAACCCGAACTCGATTCGCTACTGTAACAACCCAAGTCCGGTTCAACAACCAAACTCGAGGTGTTACCACGAAGCTGGGGTCAGATACAAACCAAGATTCCCAATAATTTTAAAAACTACTAATTAATTACATCAGAGTTATGGTGGCCAATAAAAACAATTCTTTATTCAATAATATCAATTCAGTTTACAATAAGGTTTATTTAATCAACATGTGGCATTAATACCAATTACAATTCTACCCATCAAATTAAAACCCCATCTTTGCGATCTCTCTAAGCAACTTGAAAAATAGGGGAAAACGGAGTGAGATTTACATCTCAGCAAGTAGCAGGTGCATGCCATTGAAACAGTCCAATATAAGCAAATAGTCATGAGGTATTCAATTAATCCCCGATAAGACGAGAAATCCAAGTTATCCATGGTAATTCTAAATAAAGCGATAAAACAGACGATCATGTATAAATACCAGTAACTTGATGTTAACAAGGTAAAACCGACAAAAGCGATAAAACACGTGCCATTGCAGGACTCACAAAGATGATAAGTATTTGAGATGACACTCAACTAACTGCTATTCCACCGTGCGGCTTAGGGGCAGTGCTACTTAATGATACTCAAGCCCCATGCAGCGCAGCTTAGGCAAGAGCCGTAGTCACCGACTTATTGCACACGAACCCCGCAGAGTTGGACGTACCACCAGCATGTAGCACCAGAATCAATACATGGAGTGTGGTCGCTTATCCACATATACATGGAATCACCAGCGGCTCACCGGGGTGTCCCTCCAGACATAGGACCTTCTCAGAGCAAACTAACTTGCAAAGGGAAGCGCGCTCGCATATAGGAGTAACTCAACCCAAACTAAATACCACTCAGCTAACCAGCCAAAACTATGGATCCATATACAGCTAAGCCCACTGACACAAACCACGATGAAACCACATACGGGAGGACACGCTACTGTAGGAGGTATACACACTTTTACCCGTAAAGGATTACACATCTCTACACAGAGGATTACCCATCTCTGCCGTAAAAGTTAATATCAACTCAATCACAAAAGTTGTATCACCCAACCGTAAAAGTAAAGTGAACAACATCATACTACATACCAAACCATACCCAAGTATTCCATTCCAAGTGAAAATCATGATTCAATCATTACAAATCCAATTATAGGCTTTTTCAGAATAACATATGCAATTCTTCCAATTATATTCAAAATAAAACTCAAGTATCATAAATTCGATAAAATCTGAGTTTATGCAATTCCAGTAGCCAATATTCCTATTTAAAGCTCAAAATAAAGTAAATCCAATCTTACTTAGAGTTTTCTTTATTAATCCCTTTTATTAGAATCCAATTTCCTACCTTAACACCTAAGCTAGTTTCTATTTGAATTTTCTGTATTTTATTTCTCCAGCATGTTCTACAGACCTAAAATAAAGTTTAGAAGATGTTTATAAGCTATAAATACCAGGGATATTATTTCTAACATTATTCTCCATTGTTTAGGCCTTTTTGTACACTATTTTACCATTAAGACATTAAAGCGCCTACCTCTACAGGGCTGGGCGATCCTAGGCGCTAGTGCAATTTTTAACAGAATTTTCCAGATTTGCAAAGTTCGGATTTTTATACCTTTGCTATATGTTTCTTTGGTCTAAATTAATCTAATAACATTCTAAAACATTCCTGAAGCCTTCTAGATCAATTCTTATTAATTAAATACCATCCTATAATTTATTTCATGATCAAACCAAGTTTTCTCCATTATTTCAACAAATCCTTCAAGAACACCAAACACTAAAATATAAACAATTTGATTCAATGTAAATACTGTTCCGACTAATCCATTCAATCCATATGAAATCACAGAAAACGAAATCATGCAATTCCTCACGTTTTCCAAGGGTTACTACTTGCCTTATACGCTAAATCCTTCTTCCATTGAAACTTCTAATTCTGGACCTGAATTTTGCTCCCAAACGCACCAAGCTAGACTCTTCCAATTCAAATCTCCACCGTACACAATGTAGTTCCATCAATGATGAACAAAACCTCCAAATTTGAAGGCGATCCACCGTACGGATTTTCCCCGATCATATTTTGATGGTGGCTGGTCAGACACCTCTATTAGAAACCTCCTTCCTTTCTCTCCCTCCTTTCTCTCCATAAGAAACCCACGAAAATTCCCTCTTGTCTAACCTTAGTTTTCTATTTATACTAGGCTTTAGAAATCCTAAACCAACCCTAATTGGCTAATTTAATATGGGCTAACCCAACCATGGTCTAGTTAAAGTCTAATCCTTCTAATTTAATTCCTACTTTTTCTCCACCTTCTATTTTTCTACTTAAACAATCCTAATTAAGTTTCTTATTATCTAAACTCCTATTTATAACCTATTTTCGTACAAAACATTTAATTAAACATTATTATCACCTAAAACCTTATTTTCCTCAAATTAAGACGTGAAATCTCCTAATTACCCTTTTTCCCACTTTTAGGCTTTTTATTAATTTCTTTTAATTTCTAGATTGTCGAAATAAATTATTTCCTTCTATTTTCTAATTCTAGTTATTATTTAATGATCTAATTATTAATTACCCTTTTCTGAAAATTACCAAAATACCCTTTTTTATTCTTTTAGGCAAATTTCATTAAAATTCTTTCTTTATTTACAATTTATGACCTATTTGAATTACTTACCTCTAAATCTTCACTTAACTCATATTTTCTTTTATTTATTATTTATTTATTTATTAGGTGAAAATTCGGGGTTTTACATGTACCTTGTATCGATTGACTTGTACAACAATTATACGTAAACTTGTATGCCTATATCTCTTTATTAAATGACTTGTACAATGATATATACAGACATGTACACTTATAGGGGGACTTGTACCACTCAATTAAATGACTTGTACAACAATATAAACTAACTTGTATGCATATATAGACTTATTCCTCTCAATCAAATGACTTGTATAATGCTATGTACTGACTTGTACATTTACGGAAGGCTTGTACTACTCAATCAAATAACTTATACCTTTTATCGATTGACTTGTATAACAATATATGCTAAGTTGTATGCATATGTAGGCTTATACCTCTCTATCAAATGACTTGTGTATTGCTATGTACTGACTTTTACGCTTATATAGACATATAGATGATATTGTAGGAAAAATGTACGCTTATATAGACTTATAGATGATATTATAAGAAAAATGTATAAATCATTTTATTCAGTACATAGCAATACACAAGTCATTTGATAGAGAGGTATAAGCCTATATATACATACAAATTAGCATATATTGTTATACAAGTCAATTGATAAAAGGTAAAAGTCATTTGATTGAGTAGTACAAGCCTTCTGTAAATGTACAAGTCAGTACATAGCATTATACAAGTCATTTGATCGAGAGGGATAAGTCTATATATGCGTACAAGTTAGTATATATTGTTGTACAAGTCAATCGATAAAAGGTACAAGTCATTTAATTGAGTGGTACAAGCCCCCCTATAAGTGTACATGTCTGTATGTAGCATTGTACAAGTCATTAAATAAATAGATATAGGTGTGCGCACCTAAAATCGATCGCACGGGCGAGGCGCATGCAAGCGAATGCGTGCCTCAGGACATTCAGAGTCGCCACTGCCTGAGAGGTGTAGGCAGACACAGGGTTGCCTATCTAGGCCTAATTTTTTTGGTCTACAGCTTTATTAGAGATCTGGGCAAGTTCTTGGTACGTTCGAGGAAGTCCGAAGACACCCTAGCTCGCCTCGTTGGTTTGACGGGTCCCTCGGGTCTCCCTGGTTTTGAGTCAACTTCTCCCCTTCCTAGTCCAGCATGTATTTTTGGTTAAGTCTGGTGGGGTCCTCTGAAGGTGTGGGCCCCCTTTTATTGATTTTATCTTTTTATTCTTTTTTGGTGAAGTGGGTTAGGTACGGGCCCCGTTGGAAGACCCGTGGGAGTGCCAGATTGCGCTCAAGCCCATGGCCTAGTAGGGTTATTGGGTAACCCATATTGGCTTTGGTTTTACAAGTTAATTAAAACATATAAATTAAGTGAGTTGAGATTTTTAGGGCCCAACGGGCTTAGATTTGGCCCACAGGCAATTAATCATGTGGCCTTTGGCCCATTTACGGAAAATGGGCCTTGGTTGGGCCGGATTGGATGTGGGCCCTGTTGGAGGACCCACAAAGCCTTGGTGGGCCCAGATGGGCCCACAGTCTCAAAAGTGGGCTTGGAATGATCCAGGGGCCCAATGGGTTCAGGTTATATCAGAACGGGTTGGATTGGGTTCAACCGGGTCTAAAAAATTGATTTTTTTAATTTATTACGAAAATGGACTGCATATGGAATGCAATCTGTGTTCAATCGCAGAATCAATGCGGTTCGGCCTGATTTTCAAAAATTTCCGCAACGCCGGCAGGGACTGGTTCTTCTGCTCCTTGGGGATGTCTGCTAGCTCCGTGGCCTTTGGAACCTTCTCAAAACTACGAAAATGCTCATTTTGAGCTCAAACTCTCACTTCTTGGTGTTCCACGAATGGGAAAGGTCTCGGCTCATCACCCTTCATTCAAACCATTCACAAGCATGCATATGCAGTGCTAAGTTATGCTAAACATGCAGACATATACCCATTCGAAGTTTTCATGGAAGCATTGCATGAAAGAGAATAAGATAACATCTAATCTCACTTCGGTGACATGATTTATGTACTTGTACGACATGGTTTATATGCATATGCTACACATGATACGTGAGAAGTGATGTGTAGTGGTACAGGTGACATGCATATATGTGCTACAACATGCAAATATGCAAATGATACACAAGGGCAGGTGAGTGTTACAAATAACATGCATGTTTGTGTTAACCAAACTAAGTGTGAAACTAAGCATGTAGGATGTAGCATCCTAAAAATGAATCGAGAATGCCATAGACAAGCATCAGCTCATGCAAGCAAGTAAACTTAACTAAGAAAAGAGAGAGGGGTAGGTTGATTAGGGGTACAATAGATAATACAAAGTGGACAGGACCCCTCAAAAATAAACAAATAGAATAAGTTAATCGGACAAATATGGAGGTTACGTTAGCTTAAGCATCCTTTGATCTCTACAAAACTACTCTCCTCCCTTTTTCATATAGAGATCCCCCTCCCTCCATGGGGTCTCTCATGACGTGCACAAGAAGAGTAAAATGAGTTAGAAAAAATATACCAAAGACAAGATCAAAAGATAGTTTAAGAAGAAAATTACCAGAACAAGCGGATTTTCATATATGTTAAATACAAGGTTGCCGTGAGTATTATGTAAAACCCCGATAATTTTTTCATGATTTTATGGGAAAAATAAATAATAATAATGATAATTATTACTAATAAGTTGTGTGGATGTAGGAGTTTTGGTGGGCGAGCACACACCAAATCAGAGGTTTTGAAAATTCGTCGAGCGGCAAACTAATTACGGAAGGTATTTATACTCTAGAAAAATTAGGTTTTGGGTTTTACTCTTAATACGCTTATACTCGTATTGAGGATTGGCGGCTGCGGCGATTTGGTCCTAGGTTTCTTGGGAGAGAAGAAGATCTGGGGAGTTTCCGGCCGTTTAGTGTTCGTGATCAAGAAGTTCAGGAGGGCTTTTCTTCTTGTGATCAAGAGAACATTCGGGGCGATTATAGCAAACAAGGAACGAATTGTTGGTTGGGGTTTGCTCTACGTGGGGTTGCTGTTGCCAAGACTTGGAAAGGTATAAGGTGAGTGGCACTGTTTTAAAACTTGGGTTTTGTATTACTCGTAGGTTTAATCCGAATGCATATGGTTGTGGAATGAGATATTCATTGGTTTTTCTGAACGGAGATAGTCCGAGGGTTGTTTCTTTATAACTGGATGAGGATAAATAAAAATTGTGTTAGATTAATTCCAAAACTAGTTTGAATGTGTTTTGGGGGTATTAGGAGACTAAAGGACTTGTTACAGACCGAAAACGTTCGGCCAGAGTTGGAGATCTGGAAATAACAGAGAGTCGAAAAATATAGTGAGTATCCGCCCACTTTGCGCTCACTGGCGCCCACTTCGGGTAATAGGCTCAAGGTAAAATCAGACTATCTGCCGAGCTTGCGCCCACTTGGCGCTCAGCTCACGTGCACTTAAACTCGATGCGCGCATTTCGCGCGAAGCTCACGCTCAGCTCATACTCACTTCGCACCGAGCTCGCGCTCACTTGAATTCGAGTAGGCGCATACCCCAAATTAGACCATCGACTATCCGCCCACCTCGCGCCTAGCGCAGGAGGTGAGCGCATGGTCCCTTTTCTTTGCCGAATTGCATGTCTGAGTAAACCAAATTGGATTTTGATGATAAGAGGTTTCAAGCACTCAACAAATCACATGTTTAGGACTCTAGAAACAATATTACCTATGAGAATATATAAGATAAATTCTGGAAATTCTTAGGAGCTTACAAGGAAAATTAGGGCTATCTGTAGGTGATGTTTTGGATACCAAATACTAGGAGTTCCTATTTTAGTTCTCTTTGGTTAAACACTGTACTTGGTTGAGAATTTATTAAATCCTGGTTTTACTTATTGGCAAGTTTTGAAATGTATTGTAAAGATTAATTTTCTTGGTGTGAGTAAGATATTTTATTGCATGGAAATGTTGAAGTTCTGGTTGGAACACTTGTGAGGAAATTACTGTTCTGGTTGGAACACTTGTGAGGAAATTACTGTTCTAGTTGGAAAACTTGTGAGGAATTACTGTTCTGGTTGGAACAACTTGTGATGTGTGTATTGGGATACACAGTATTGAAATAAATGTGGGTTTACTGAAATGTGGAGTTTATTTGGTTATTTATCGGTTTTGGGTTTAGCTTCCCTTGGATCCTTGTTAAGCTTAGTAATGTGATGGTATTTGTTTATTGGTGTAATTGCATGGCCTTGTGTGTTGCCACGACCAGTGTAGAGCAGCCAGAACCCTGAGTAGGCCTGGTTGTCAGTGCCGATACCCGGAGTAGGCCGGCATTGGATGATGATACCCTGAGTAGGCCGTCATTTCAGAGTGTCTGATACCCTGAGTAGGCCAGAACTGTGTACATGGAGGTGTGAAGTGTCTACTTGGCATGTAAATTAATCAATGTAACAATATGCATGACATTGACCTTTTTGTGTTGTTATCGGAAATATGTTGTTTAAATTGTTGGTTATTTATCGAAGCATGTCTGTGTTAACTATTTCTGCATGCATGTGTCACTCGCTGAGATATTCATATCTCATCCCTTGTTGTTGTTTTGTTTTTTAGATCTTCGTGGTGAGGCGCCTATTGGGGTAGATCCGACTGACACTTATAGGGAGGAGGATTATTACTACAATCCTTAGACTAGTAGGTTATTTAGTCTTAAACTCTGTTCAATTGAATTTGTGGGAATTGTAATAAGGTAGTAAATTGGAACCATTTGATGTATTTGAAGATTTTATAGATTGCTTGGATGAGAATTTTAAATGTGCACTCTGATGTGATATAAATTGTGTGTGATTATCCAGCGATCACCGTTATTGAGATCCTTACCTAACCCTCTGTGAGACGTGTTATATCTTTAATGAACAACACGGATCCGGGGCGTTACATATTACCTTTCGATTCAGGGTGAGGTGGTTCTCTGGTTGATATGGACAACACTTCAGCTCCCTTTCAGCTTCGAAAGAGACTCCTCCTTTGTCTCCAAGTGATCAAGAGAGGAAAAAATGGGTGAAGAAGGAGGCTTGAGGGGCAAAATGGGAACAAGAAATGGGTTAGATGGTTCTGAATGCAGGAGACACTTTACAAGCCTTTTGGTTTGTAGAGGATGAAGTGGGAAGGAAGGGGGACCAACCTTGAACAATGGGGGTTGGGGCCCCCTTTTATAGACAAATTTTCCGTGACCGCATTTTAAGTGCGGTCATGCCTTGATTGTATTTCAAATGTGGTCATGCTTTGACCGCATTTCAAATGCGGTTGAGCCACCCATGTGCGCAAATCTGTAGGAATCTGCCGGCTGTCGATAGTTGGCGACGCGTGACAGCTTCTAGAAGGTTGGAACCGCATTTTAAGTGCGGTCATGCTTTGATAGCACATAAAATGCAGTTGCGCACGTTTTAAAAAATGCTGGATATGAAATCCTTTATCCAATTTGGTTTTGAATGAAGATTTGGTTCAATTTTTTTTATTATTATAATGTAAAAATCAAGATTTTTTATCAAGCAATTATTTAAATAACAAGATATTTTTAATAAATATTTATTTATTCCGCCTTTTGCTGCTTTTTCGCCACGCTGGTAGTTTTTCTGAAACTTTGACTGGCCATAACTTTTTCATTTGATGTCCGATTTTAGCAAACTCAATGGCGTTGGAATCGGCTCGGAATTTCCTATCCATTGAGCTAAAGTTTGGCGGCAGATTCAGGTTTTTTTTATCAGAAGTGCAAAACTGCTCCCCGGAATGCAGTTTTGCTCATATCTTGTTCTTCGGGACTCCAATTCCAGCAAACTCAGTTACGTTGGAATCGTGTTGAGACCCTTTATCCAATGAGATCAAGTTGGGCAGGTAAATTGGACTCGAGCAGAAAGTAAATTTCTGCTCCCCACAAGGTTTGACCAGTTCATAATTTCTTTATCCGGACTCCGATTTGCGCAAACTCAGTTGTGTCGGAATTGTGTCGAAGTCCTCTTTCCAATGGTATGAAGTCTGGTTGTCAATTTTAATTGGATCAAAAAGTCAACTTCTTGACCCCTCCGGGTTTGACTTTTCAATTTGAATTTTTTTTTCTGCATTTTTTGGGGGTGCAAAAATCAGGTGTCTACAATAGACATAGAAGTTAACGTATAATTGTTGTATAAGTCAATTAGTACAAGGTACAAGTCATTTGATTGATTCATGCAAGTAGCCCTATAGTAGTACAAGTCGGTACATTGTATTATACAAATCATTTGATAGAAAAGTATATGTTTATATAGGCATACAAGTTAGTATATATCATTGTACAAGTTAATCGATAAAAGGTACAAGACATTTGATTGAGTGGTACATGTCCCCTTATAAAGATACAAGTCTATACATAATATTGTACAAGTTTTGATAGAGAGGTATATATTTAAATAAGCGTACAAGTTAGTGTATATTGTTGTACAAATCAATTGATAAAAGGTACAAGTCATGTAATTGTGTGGTACCTGTACTCTTATAAAGGTACAAGTCAGTACATTATATTGTACAAGTCATTTGATAGAGAAGTATAAGTCTATTTAGGCATATAAGTTAGTATACATTGTTGTACAAGTCAATTGGTAGAAGGTACAAGTCATTTGATAGAGTGGTACAGGTCCTTCTATAAATGTACAAGTCAGTACTTAGCATTGTACAAGTCATTTAATAGAAGGGTATAAGTTTATAAAATCGTATAAGTTAGTGTATATTATTGTATAAGTCAATTGATATAAAGTACAAGTCATATAATTGAGTGGTATAGATTCCCTTATTGTAAAACCCCAGTTTTTAGTAAGAATTTAATTTAAAGATTAACTAGTAGATTTAATTTAAATAAATTGTGAGTGTAGATTTCGTCCATTAGGTAGCAAAGAATAGGTTGAATTTTTATTAAGTAAGTGAGTATTAAATTTAAAAAGTTGTAGTGATTAGGAATTATAAGTAAATATTTAATGTTATCCTCAAACTTTAGGCGAGGGTAAATATGAGATTTCAAGGGTTAAGTCAAGGTGAGTATAAATAAATTAGGTCAAGGGTAGGGTTCCCGAAGCCTATAAATAGATTACTAGGTTGAGAATTTCGGGTGGGGAGAGAAAAAAGCCGGAGGCTGAGTTTAGATGAGAATAAAAACCTAGAGGCTACCTTGGACCTAGGTAATCGGCCATTAGATTTTTCCGGAAGAGATTATCAACAGATTGGAAGCTAGAAGAAAAGTCTTCAATAACAGGTGAGTAGCATTGTTTTGATCTATGTTTTGGTTTTGATCTTTAAGTTTAGTCGAAAGCATGGTTTCTGAATAACATAGTTTTCGAGCGTGGGTTATTCGATGAGATTCAGGGTCATGATATAAAGTTGTTTAGATTAACTTTGAATCATGTTTAAACGTGTTTTGGGGATGGTAGAAGCATAGAAAAGTAGTTACAGAGGTAAAAAATATGGTCAGTCATGGAGTTCTAGCGTTAACAGAGAGTCGTAAATCAGGAGTTGGTTTTGCCGAGTTGCCGCTGACCTATCTACCTCAGCGTGAGAAGATATTTTGATTCGCCGAGTTGGCGCCGATCTTGCGCCAAGTGTTTTAAGTCAGCGTGAGTGATTTTTGGGTTACCGCCGAGTTGGGGCCAACCTTGTGCCAAGTGCCAGAGGTCAGCGCACCCACTAAAATCTGCCGAAAGTTGTGTCTGACCAATTCAAGCCAAATTTTGATACTTTGAGGCTTAAACTTCTTACCCAAAGACTAGATTAGGATATTAGAAATATTATATCTATTCAAAACAATTGGGAGAGCATTAAATCAAATTCTTCGTATTTCTATAAGTTTCCGAAGTGTGAATTGAAGGAATCTGGGTAGGTTATTTTTCTGTTCATGACACTATAGGTTAATGAGTTAGTCTTCTTTATGTATTATATTTGTTTTCCGATTATGAATTTGTTAAATCTGGATTTGTTTAATATCAAAGGGCTAAATAGTATTGTAAAATTTTCTTGTGTGAGTAAGAGGATTTTACTGTTGATGAGATTTGTTGTTTTGGGGTTGGGAATACCTATTGAAATTACATGAGTTGCTGTTTTGGTTGGAATGACTTGTGATGAGTGTATTGGGATACACATGATGGTAATCAGTGTTGGGTTATTGTTTTGCAAATACTGAGTTTTATGGAATTGTTAATTTGGTTTTGGTTTAACTTCTCTTGGATCCATGTTAAGCTTAGTAATGTGATGGTATTGTTTGTTGGGATAATTGCACGGCCTTGTGTGTTGTCACAACCGGTGTAGAGCAGCCAGATACCCTGAGTAGGCCTGGTTGTCAATGCCGATACCCGAAGTAGGCCGGCATTGGATGACGATACCCTGAGTAGGCCGTCATTTCAGAGTGTCCGAAACCCTGAGTAGGCCAGAAATGTGTACATGGAGGTGTGGAATGTCTCCTTGGCATGTGAATTAACCAATTTAAGCAATATGCATGACATTGACCTTTCGTTGATTTATCGGTACTGTGGTTGATATTTGATGTAAACTATTATTAGACTTCTGGATTTCCATTTCGTATTTATCTCTATTGACGTATTGGTGTTGGTTATTTATTGAGGCATGTTTATAATTGTTGATAACTATTTTTGCATGCATATGCTACTCGCTAAGATATTTGTATCTCATTTTGTTTGTTTTTGTTTTGTTTTCAGATACTCGTGGTAAGGTGCCTACTGGGGTAGATCCGACTGATACATATAGGGAGGAAGACTATAACTACAATCCATAGACTAGTAGGTTTATTTTAGATTGGAACTTTGACTCATTTGATTTTGGGAAATGTAATAAAGTAGTTGATGTGGAATCGTTTGATTTTAATTAAAGATTATTTTGGACTTCTTCGATAAGAATTAATTGTGCACTCTGATATGGTATTAATTGCGTGATTATTCAGTGATCACACTTATTTTGGATTCTTACTTAACCCTCTGTGAGAGGTGTTATATCTTTAATGAACAACACGGATCCAGGGCGTTACACTTATAAAGGTATAAGTCAAAACATTATATTGTACAAGTTATTTGATAGAAAGGTATAAGTCTATTTAGTCATACAAATTAGTATATACTGTTGTACAAGTCAATTGGTAGAATGTACAAGTCATTTGATTGAGTTGTACAGGTCTCCTATAAACGTACAAGTCAGTACTTAGCATTGTACAAGTCATTTATTAGAGAGGTATAAGTCTATATAATTGTACAAGTTAGTGTATATTGTTGTACAAGTCAATTGATAGAAGGTACAAGTCATGTAATTGAGTGGTCCAGGTGCCCTTATGAAGGTACAAGTCGGTACATTGTATTGTACGAGTCATTTGATAGAGAGGTATAAGTCTATTTAGTCATACAAGTTAGTATATATTGTTGTATAAGTCATTTGATGGACTTGTACAGGTTCTCCTATAAATGTACAAGTCAGTACTTAGCATTGTACAAGTCATTTGATAGAGGGGTATAAATTTATATAGATGTACAAGTTAGTGTATATTGTTGTACAAATCGATTGATAAAAGATACAATTCATTTGATTGAGTGCTAAAGGTCCCGTTATAAATGTATAAGTCTGTGCATAACGTTGTATAAGTTATTTGATGGAAGGGTTTAAGTCTATATAGGCATATAAGTTAGTATATATTATTGTATAAGTCAACTGATAAAAGATACAAGTCATTTGATTGAGTACTAAAGGCCCCCCTATAAATGTACAAGTCTGTACATAGCATTGTACAAGTCATTTGATAGAGAGGTATATGTCTAAATAAGCGTACAAGTTAGTGTATATTGTTGTACAAGTCAATTGATAAAATGTACAAGTCATGTAATTGAGTGGTACCTGTACCCCTATAAAGGTATAAGTCAGTACATTGTATTGTACAAGTCATTTGATAGAGATGTATAAGTCTATTTAGGCATATAAGTTAGTATACATTGTTGTACAAGTTAATTGGTAGAAGGTACAAGTCATTTGATAGAGTGGTACAGGTCCTCCTATAAATGTACAAGTCAGTACTTAGCATTGTACAAGTCATTTAATAGAGGGGTATAAGTCTGTATAGGCATACAAATTAGTATATATTGTTGTACAAGTCATTTGATAGAAGGTACAAATCATTTAATTGAGTGGTACATGTACCCCTATAAAGGTACAAGTCAGTACATATCATTTGATAGAGGAGTATAAGTTTATATTGGCATACAAGTTAGGATATATTGATGTACAAATCAATTGAATGAACGCACAAGTCATTTAATTGAGTTGTACAAGTCGGTACATAAAATTGTACAAGTCACTTGGTAAAGATATCTAAGTCTCTCTATAAGCACATATTATATATATATATATGTGTGTGTGTGATTTGATTGAATGGTATTGGTTATTTTATAACTGTACAAGTCAAGATACACTATTGTACAAGTCATTTTGTTGAGACCCTCTCTCTCCTCCTTTTCTTTCTTTATTATTTTATGACAAGAAATAAAGACAAAAAAAAAAAAAAGAAAGTTGGGGCAAAGGGCATTTTTGGAAATATACTTAATTCAATCAATTCCAAACGTAATAAGGGCAATCTTGGAAACATGTGTATTTAATTTTTATTTTATTTAAATGAGAAAAGGGCATTCTTGGAAGAAAATGGCCTATAATAGTGAAATGCCACTAAATCTTAAATCTTTTGATAAAGGTGTTCTAAATTGCATAAGTCCAAATTTTGAGGACTGAATCTTTAATATTTTGATAAAGCGTCACTAAAAATTAATTTTCCCTGAAATCTTCCCTAATGTGATAGGGTAGTGCTTCTAGCTTTGGGCATGAGATGCTCACATTTGAAGTATCTCACAAACAAATTTTATTATTATTATTGTAAATGTTTTAGTTGGGGGCTCATTTGAAAAAACACAAGATATTTGGAAAAAATCCCAGGGGTGATTGGAAAAGGCACAAGGCTCAAGACGATTCATGGATTGTGGAGAAATTACCCCCTTCATCTTCCTCTTTCCTGCAGATCAGTGGATTTCGCAGTGGCTAATGATCTTCTGCTCTCTCACTGTCTTGTTCTCCAAGTGAGATTTCCACACCCCTTGAGATCATCCATAACATCCCTTACTTGTAGACAAGGGGGTCAGTTGTTTCGTGGATCTGTTTTCTGGTACCAATCTCATAGGGTTCCACATTCATCCATTGTAAATCTCTCAAACTAAACCCTAGTTTGCCTACCTACTTCCCAGTTTCCTTTTCATCCGTATTTTTACATCTTATGTGGTTCTAAGCCTTATCATCTCTAAGTTCTAGGTTATCGATGGTGGTCTTGGCCTATACATGAAGGATTTGGAGGTCGAATGAAATCTCTCTTCGTCCCTGCTCGTCTGGAAGCGACATTCACTCTCCATGAAGAGGAAAAAAAAAAATTAGTTACTATCTTAAGTGGCGGTTTACTCTAGTTCATGACACATTTGGTGTCCCTATGTCGGTGAACACTATCCGAAATTTTATAGAAAGAGAATGGAGACTTTCTAAAGAAGCCCCTGTTTCAGCCATTTAAAACTCAAGATTTTTTATTACTATTTCGTCCCAATCAAGTGTAGACCAAACCTTATATGGATGACCTTGGTTTATTAACAACAATCTCACTCTTATTGAATAGATTGCAGAGATGTCACAGATAGAAAAGTTTACCTTGACCTCGATGGTGATTTAGACTCAATTATACACGATCTGTTTAGGGTTCTTATGGTTGAGTTAGTGATTTCAAGATTGGGCTCATCCTTTGGCAGAGTTCTGTCAATGGAACTACCTGCTGATCCTTCCTTTTCTATGGCATGTATCAAATGGGAACTGTGATTGGTGAATCCTATTCTAGCAGGAACTTATGTTGAAGATTTTGAGCATAATAGAATCTAGGTAACATTTGCCTTCGAGGGCATTCTAAATTTTTGTTTCTTTTGTGGTCTAATTAGACACAACGTAAATGATTGTCATAATCTCATGCCTGGTAAAAATTTGTGTGTTGTCTTCTGATATACATCCTCTTTACTCTCAAGCTAACAAAGTACCTTGTAGGAAAAGAAGAAATATTTTATTGCAGAAGAATCAAGCGTTGAAGAAAGCTAAGTTAGGAAACTTAGTAAACTCAAAGTTGTGCAACTTGAGGAGGGTGGTCTCCAAGTTCCGTTAAGTGGGCCTTTGAACAAGGCTAAAGCCATCAGAATGGAGCCCAATAGCACTGTGATGGATACATGTCAGGTCCATGAGGAACCTCCCAAGCCCACCCCATCTAAGGATCAGGATTGCTTTCTATCCAATTTGGGCCTTCAGTTTTTGGGCTCTACTCCTTCTCAGTCTTCCTTCGTGTTTACAGCTCTGGTCCAACCCAAAACAAATAGTCAGGGGTCAGAAGTTAATTTTCTCCTTCCCAATCTATTCTGCTCGCACAATAACATGGATAGGATGTGTGATTCTTTTCTCTTGCAAGTCTTCCCCTCACCTGACGCTGTTTGATATATACCGAAGTCTCCCAATTCTGAGGTCAAGGTCTAGGAAACCTCTGAGAAGCAAAATGAAAAGAGAACAACTGATTATCATTAAGGAACTTACTATTGATAACCATGAATTTGGAGTTGGTCCTTCTCTATCCAAGAAAAGGAAGCTTCCCCCATATTTTTCAGATAGTTGTTCTCTCAATCTTGACTCCGTTAGGAGTCAATCACAATGAAAATATTATTTTGAAAGTATCGCTAGTTAGGTTGCCCTGTGACACAACTCCATCTGAAAGACCAAATTTTGTCACTCCCCAAATTTGTCCTTCTCTTTGAAACTTTTGCACAGGAAAAGTTGGCATCTCGTATAGCAAGAAAGCTTGGTTTTTTGTCTTTTGTTAACCGACATCTGGTAGACAAGAGTGTTTCTTACTCATGTGGTCAAACAATGTATCAATTAATGTTCTCTCTGCTGACTGGTTGGTTGAATTGTTAATGTCTTACATTAGTGGACTAGAAGGTGTTTTTATTGCTTTTGTTTGATTTGTACAGCTTCATAGGATGATTTTAAACCTGTTTAAACTGCTGGAAAGGTCTTTATTAAAATTTAACTAGATTTGGTACTATTGGGACAAGTATATAGGATTTTTGAATTAATTGGTGGAATAGGGTGACTTTTATTAATAAGAAAAGGGTTTTCATTGTTTTTATTGATTCAACACTTTTGTAAGATGACTATCCATGTTTTAACTTCTAAAAATATTCCAAAATGATTTCCACGCAGTTTTAGATCATTTATGGTTAATACATGATTATGGTTTTTTATTGAATATTGGTAATTTGCAGTGGGCCTCAACCCATTGAGTCCGCTAGAAGCACCTTGAGTTTGGATCGGTCTTTTGGCAGATGAAAACCAGCCAGATCAGATAAACAGTTGAAAGTAAGCCAGATTAGAATAAGGGTACTAAACTCTAGATCTAAAACATTTAACCCATCCTGCCTTTGAAGCAATTTGTATCCTTCTTTTGGGTTCCCAACAACCATAAAGATGATTGCTTTGTAGATTTTTTAAATATCTTTGTAAATTTCGTTTGAGTTGGAAAGTTGTAAGTTTTCTTGTGATCAGACACCAAAAGCAGATGAAAGAACAAGACTAATCAAGACTTGGGCTTCGTTTGGTGACGCTTTTGCTTTCTTGATTTTGAAAGCAAGAAAGCAAAAAAGTAATTTTCTGCTTTTCAGAAGATCTTTTGTTGAAGCAAAGCTATTTGGTAAACTTTTGCTTTGCTGCTAAGAAGCAAAAAGCATGCTTGATAACTACAACATATAAATTGCTTTTATGCTATCATATAAAACTACTATAAAAAGTTGATGCATTCTACTTAAAAAATATACTTAACATATATTCTAATGGGTTGAGCAATAATTGGGTCGGTTCGAATTGAATCCGTTTATTGGTGGGTTGGGAAAACCCAAAATCAAACCCAACTTGCCAATAATCAAGTTCAACCCACCAACCCCAATTAATATTTTTTATTTTTTAATTATAAAAAATACACCAATAGAAAATAGCTTGAATTAGTGATACAATTTAGGGTTAAATGAGTCATTATCAGGTTAAACAGGCCATTATTGAGTTAAATGGGTCATTATTGGGTTAAACGGATCATTATTGGGTTAAGCGGGTCATTATTGGGTTAAACGAGTCATTATTGGGTTAAACGGGCCATTATCGTGTTAAAGGGGCCATTATCGTGTTAAACAGGTCATTATCAAGTTAAATAGATCATTATCGGGTTAAGTTGGTCATTATTGGGTTAAACAGGTCATTATCGGGTAAAACGAGTCATTATCGTGTTAAATAGGTCATTATTGGGTTAAATGGATCATTATAGGGCTAAATTTGAGTTGACCTGAATATGAACAGGTTACTAAATCCCCAACTCGAAACTAACCCAACTATTACACGGGTCAACCCGAACCCGTTTATTTGGGTTGGATTTGAACAGGTTGAGTCGATTTTTTCCAAGTCTAGTTTTGTGTCGAGGATTTTATAAGTAAGAAAGTAAATTTATGGTTAAAGTGAGAAGCAACATTTCTAAGCTTCTCTTGAAAAGCAATGAAATTGCTTTTTTGCTTCTTATAAATTACTTCATGTGTGCATAACCAAACAACACTTTTGCTTTCAAAAGCAAAAAAAAAAAAAAAACACTTCTAAAAAGTGTTACCAAATAGTACCTTGGACGTGCTTCCTTATACAAGTATATCTAAGAGTCGCGCCTTAACTGGTGCTAACCCTTAGGATTGCACACACATCTTGTGTGCTTGATTTTTACTTTCTTGCATGTCTTTAAGTTGGTTTTTTGTTTTGTTGAACCTTGGCGGGAACCCGAGACATGGTGATGTCCATCCCTTTTATTTACTTTCTACATTTCCTTTTAATGCATTAGACTAATTGAGAGTTCTTGGGTGGAAACCCTAACCTTATTCGAAATACTGATTGGATAGTTAGACACATGGCATCGTGTAAAACCCCAAAATTTTGATTAATAAATTTAGAATATACTTTAGTAATATTAATTATTATTATTATTGGTTGGAATTTTAGGAAAATGGAGAGCAAGGTTATTTTGGGAATTTTCAGAGATTAATTAAAGAGAGGAATTATTAATTGTGGTAAGTGGTTGTTATGTAAATTTGTAACATGAGCATACATGAGATAATATAATTTAACTAAATGAATTAACTATAGTGTTAGTGTAGGTTGGAATTGTAGAGGGGCAATCAGCAAATCAGTTGGTGTTTAAAAGAGCTTGGGCGGCAAGGCAAGGGGTATAAAAAGGAGAAGGAAGTTAGTTAGAAGGTTTGTTGTTGGTTAGAGATGGAATCTTCTAGAGATCAATGGAAGAACAAGGAGGAAGGAGATTAGATTTGAGAAGAACTAGATCAGGTCTGAAAGGAACCGAGAAGAAGAGGATGAGTTCTCTCACTATCAATTGTTGATAGAGAGAGAGTGTGAGCTGGAATTGCTTAGAGCATTGGAGAAATTGAGGAACCTTCAGATCAGAAGGGAATTCAAGCAAGTATTGCTGCATTTTCATAATTAAAGATTAATTGCAAAGAATCTGAGTAGATCTGTCCAAATCTGAGATTGATTAAATGGAGTTTGGTTACATTTCAGAGAATTAGGAGGGGAATTGTTGAAACAATTCAGATATGTAGATTTGGAGTTGGATTAAGCTAACTAAGATAAGTAGCACCCTTCTAACCAAATTTATTGCATAGATTTGTTTTGGGAAGAGGATTGATCGGATTTGGTAGAATGACCCTGTTTTTGTTGAACGAAGATACGTAATTTTGATTTGATTTTAGTTTTGCTTAAATTAAGGATAGAAGCTTAGATTTGTATTCTTAAGAGTGTGTAAGGTTTATACAAAGTGTTAATAAGAATTAAATTTGGAACAGAGAAGGTAAAATTAATGTTACATAATCAAAACAATGTCCGATCTGGGTTTTTCTAGGGGTCGCTCAACCCATCGCTCAAGCGATTGGGTCAAGCACCCAATTATAGTGGATAATATAATGGGCACCCAACACATTGCTTGAGCAATGTGTCAAGCGCCTGTAAGTACCCAAATTTTGATCAAACCAAAAAATATGCTAAAGAACAACAAAATAGGTAAAAACCCTAGAGAGCAAAAGGTGACTTTCTTCCTGAGCCCAAATTGATTGCTATACCCTATCCCAATGTGTAGATCATCCCGACACGGTTCCAACACAATTAAGTTTGCAGAAATCGGAGCCCGGATGGAGAAGATATAAGCAAAACAGTCTCAGGGGCAAATCAGTCAAAAGTTTAATATCTTAATTAAACTAATTAAGATAAATGGGAAATATTAAAAATTGGGGAAGTCTAATTCGTTTGAGTGGGCTGCTGAGTTGCCTCAGCAGTCAACTCAACCAAAAAAGATGGAGAGTTCGCAACCGCATATGGTGTGCGGTTGATTTTTTTGGCCACCGTTTGCGCAGCCAATCACAGCGCGCAGTGGACGAAAAGCAACCACATTGTAAGTGTGGGTCGCTTTTCATCAGACTATACCTGCGTGAGTTTGTCCCCTAATGATTGCTGAACAGACGTGGCCGAATCGCACATAGAATACGGTTCAGACCAAATCGCACATATTGTATTGTGCGGTTTTGACCAAACCGCGTTATAATCGCACTGTATGTGCGGTTTTGCCTCTGTGTTTTATAAATAGCAAATCTAAACAGTAGATAGGGGTTGGATTCTTTTGGGTTGATTCCCACTTCTTCTCCCCCACACCCTCTGATCCGAAACCCCCTCTTTCAAGCCCTCTTTGCTTCCTACATCCCAAAAAACCCCACTTTTAAGACTCTTTGATCCCTCCTCCTTACTTACTCCTCTCATCCTCCTTTGAAAACCCCTTCAAGAACTTGCCATTAGTGCTGAAAGGAGGTGCTCCAGACACTGTTTGTCCTCAAGGGAGTGCTTATACATCAAAAGGAGGGCTCAAAGCCTAAAGGTAAGGTTCCTTGCCATGTTTTATTGCATATATATGAAAATGGAGATTTTTTAAGGTGCTTAAGGGATGTGGTTTCTCCTTAGTATGAACCTGTCCCCTTGCTCTTTTCCATCTGTTTTCCCTTCCCTTTCCATGACATGAAAGCCTCCCAAGGGTAAGGGGAGATATACGTGCAACCCCATGGGATGAGAAGTTTTGTCACTTCACTTTGGGCCACTAAAGTTGCTGTCTTGTGATTTATGGTTATTTAGAGAAGGGAACATGATCCCTCATGTTCGATGATCCCTTGTGCCTTTGTGTAATCCCTCATTAACTTTCTATGATGTCTCTCTTTATCTCATTTTTAGCCACCCTGCTGGATATGGGCAGATTGCTGTTTTCAACATCTTTTTGGATGCTTTTTGGGCTGTTGTGCTCTTTTCCCTTCATGTGCCTTTAAACATATGAAAGTGTGTGCATGTGGGCATGTAAAGCCATGTATTTTGATGCTTCCATCTATCCATTACTTGGCTATTGCAATATCTGTAATGTGCTGCCAGTTTAAGTTAATAAACATTCACCCCTCACCCCATAACCCCCTGGTTGTGATCTCCAGGAGATGCTGTTGGAGACAGCAGCAGATCTCTTCCTCTCCCTCACCACTCAGCACCTTTCCTCATGCCTAAAACCCCCTTATTTGTAGCTGTCCCCTGTACCAATAGCATGATTTTTTTTATCTCTTGCTTGTGTATGGATGCCATGCTTTTCTTCGTTTGAATGTTTTAAACTCACTATGTGTATATGTGAATCCCAGCATGCTCCCTTGCCCCTTTCACTTGCTGTTTTTGTACATACATAAGCATGCTCCCCTCACTGTAACCCTCTGTTATGGCTCACATGGGCTGCTGTTGGAGACAGCAGCAGCCCCCTCCCCTTACTCTAGTCATAATACCCCATAGCAGGTCACTGTTTGGAAGCTTTATTGTGCTTCCCTACTGACCCCTCTTTTGCCTTTGCTTAGAATTAATAGCATGTTGTTTGTTCTACCCATCTCTTTGTTATCTTGATAGTGTTAGCATGATCCCTTACCCCATGCCCTGTGCTGTCCTAGCATGAGCAAACCTTATAACATCTGCTGTCCCCATTCACAGTGTATAGAAAAAATGCATGTTTCTTTGTAGGCTCAAGTATGCCCTAAATCCTTGCCGTTTGTGCCTCTTGCCAAGGTAATGCTTGCTGTGTGCTGTGTCTAAAACCAAGACGGAGACTCCATGGTCCCTGTTCAGTGTTATGCATGATCCAAGAATAGGAGGCAATCCCCCTTGCATCCCCCTCCTTTCCTTGCTGTGAAACCTCCCAAAAAGAAGCTAAAGTGGGGAGATCCCCATTCCTTGAACCACTGTGGGCTCACACAGGGGCCCACATGACTACTGGAACACTACAAGAGACCTAGGAACCCAAAGCCCAATGAAAAGTTGCCTTTTGGGCTTTCTGTGCCAAAACCGCATACACAGAGCAGTTTGGCTCTGACCGCACAGCATGTGCGGTTCGGGCTAAACCGCACCTGTTCTACGGTTGAGCCCAGTAAACCTACCAATATTGTACATTCCATTAGCCCTCAAACTATATAACCAAATCCAATAAACGGGTTATCCAACATAACCCCAAATATGAATTGGACTTGACCTAAGCCCTATTTGGCATCCCATGGGCCTTCCAACGGGGTCCACATCAGACCAATATTACATGGATAAAAAGATAAAATCAAATAAAAAAAAGGAGGGGACCCACACCACCTTGGTGGCCCCCACCTGGACCAGTAAAATGTGCATGTTGGCATAGAAGTAGGGTGAATTTAGAATTGAGTTGACTCGCAAATCAGGAAACCCAAGGGACCCGTCAAATCGACGGGGTGGACTCGGGTGTCTATGGACTTCCCCAGACCGTAACCGAGCCCTTTCTCAGAATCTCAAGCTGCAGACCAAAATAAACATCCTTAGGGCATCCAGGTGTCTGCCTGCACCCCATCAGGTAGTGGCAACTCCTAATCCCCCTCTCCCCTTGCTTTCGCGCGCGCCCTCGCAGGGGTACAACATGCGCACAGTGCCCATACTTATTAAATATTAAAAGGGGCACCGAACAACATTGCTTGAGCAATGTGTCAAGCGCCCTTGGTAAAAACAATACAGAAAACATATTTTTGACTAAATTGTGAGGATTTTGACTATGGAATGATTTTGAACCAAATCTAACTTATGTAAAAATAAGATTTAGATGTTCAGAAGGTGTTTACACTGGAATGGTCTTGAAATTCAAAATAATGAAAATTTTGGGCACGTTTTACTAAAATTGGGTTAATTTGGAATTTTAAGGAGATTGTGTTCTTTCTTTGATTTTAATTGAGTTGGATGATTCCTACACTTGTATTAGTTGCTTATAAATGTGTTCTAACATCTGGAATTGCATAATTGAGATTTTACATTGATTTGGGTAGATTTAGCCTAACTTGATGCTTTTGGACATATTTGAGTTAATTGTTCTATTTCACGAATGAGTTGATATAAAAATTGCTTTGTTATTGGAAATTTGCCTTGAGGGTGTGTATTTGAGATCCTCCAGGATGGAGTGGATTTGGTCATGATTGACCCATGTTTATATACTTGGAACACATTGGTTTACGTGTTGGCTTACTTGATGTTTTGATCTTACCTAATTTGGTCTAGCTTGCCTTGGATCCATGACTTAAGTTTAGTAATGTGATGTGTTGACTTTATTGCTGTAATTGCAAGGCCATGAGTGTTGCCACGACGAGTGTAGAGCAACTTGAAACCCTGAGTAGGCCGGGTTGTCAATGCCGAAACCCGGAGTAGGCCGGCATTGGGTACCTTGAGTAATCCATCATTTCAGAGTACCGAGACTCTTGAGTAAACCGGACTGTGTACATGGAGGTGTGGATGTTGCTCCGGTACGCTAAATTACCCAATTAAAGTGAACTACATGACATTGGCCTATGTTGAGACTTGATTTGACATGAGATGTTTTGTCAGTTGGTTTATCGGTATTTGGTTTATTGGTATTTGTATCTCCACCGCCGGTGTAGAGCAACACTGACACTATGAGTAGTTAGGTGGTGTCAATGTCGAAACCCGAAGTAGGCCGGCATTGGATGACGAAACCTGGAGTAGGCCGTCATTTTAATATCCGAAACCCTGAGTAGGCCGGATATACACATGGAGGCGTGGACTTGTCTATGATGTGGCTATTGTCTATGTTGACACTTGTTATGATCGGAGATATATCTATTTGGGTTGTTTTTGGAATATTGGTTTCATCGACACGTTGTTACATGGTTATACTTGGTTTTATGGTTATTCATGTGAATTAATATTGATAATATTGATTTTATTTACATGATGGACTATACGGGTTTGTATCATATTTGATCGCTGGATTATTGTTGGATTATTTGGATTATCAGTGTTATCGTCATTATTGTATGTTTTGTAATTGATTGTTCTTTTATAACTATGAAAAGGTATTTGCGCATGCATGTGCTACTTGCTGGGATATTTGTATCTCATTCCGTTTTGTTTTGTTTTCAGCTGCTCATGGAGAGAACGATACTGGAGGGTAGATGCTTGGATTATGTGAGTTCAATCTCTGAGATGGTAAAATATATTGAGTTGGGTTTTAGTTGACTCTGATTTTATGGTATCTGTTTATTTCATGTTTTCCTTCACTTTGATATATCGATCCTGTGTAGAAAAATTTACCCTTCGGAAACGAGTTACGGTTTTATTATGTAACACAGATTCAGGGCGTTACACATCGTCATCATCATTTGAGAGAATCAAGTTCTCTAAGATAGAGAGTGCGCCTGGGATACCTCCTGGATCCGTTCTTGGACAAGACAACTCTAAGGGGATGGCAAATTAAGTGGGAGGCACGATACCACATGGGACTCACTTTGTCCCTGTTAAACGTACCAATAAATTATGACACGATTCAAGCCTCTTTGTTATTTTGGGATCCCCAATTATCAGTCTTTCGATTTGGGACTGTAGAGTTGACACCCACAATCAAGAAATTTGACTTATTCCTTAGGTTTAGCGATAGCAGAGAACCAGCTAGGCCAAACTTGAAAGACAGTTACAAGAATGAAGCTTGTAATTTCTTTGGCATCTCTAGAGAAGAATTCAAGACCTTAGGAGGTGAAAAATCATTCACGAGGGTCTCCAAAAATTTCCTAGCTGAAAAGATAAGAAATAAGGAGCAAGAAAGATCCCGTGTTTGGTGGGACACCTTCACCCTCGTGGTTTTCGCACAAATATTTTTTCCAACTGGGGGAGACACCATTAACTTGGTCCTCATGGAGATTGTGGATCAACTCTTGACTTGGGTACCGAATCATGCCACTGATACTCACTTAATTGTATCATGCCCTGACTTTGTCCAAGAATGGAACCATAAGGTTTCAGGGGTGCGCTCCCCTCCTTCACATCTTGATGCAAGACCACCTGATGGTGGTAGAACCCATAAGCGAGAGATATGAGATGGTCCATGACAATGTCGCATGCATGGCCTGAAGAGAGATACATCCAGACATGCCAACTTGAGAGGATTGGTTGAACCATTTTCTCCAATTGACTGGAGATGTAGACATTAGATGGTGGGGAACTTTACATTTCACATACCCCCCCATATTGGTCTTCAAAGATAGAAGATGCCTGGACTTAATCAGCCTCACTCATGCTGTGCTATAGACAGTTTGGGAAACCGCAGGGAATTCCACTTAAGGATGAGGCAGATAATCTAACAGGTCCACTCACAAAAGAGTTGAGGTGGCAACTTTTGACGGAATGGAAGACTGTACGTGTGCACCAAGAAGACATATTCTAGAAAACCCATGTAAGCACCTCATTTTTGCACCTCTCGGAAATGTCTGAAATGAAAATCCTAACAGACTGGTCAAAACTTAGGGAGTAGGGAGCAAAAATTGACTTTTTGGTCAAGCTTGAATTAATTGTCATACCCTATATCAATGGATAGGAAATCCCGACACGATTCCAACGCAACTGAGTTTTTTAGAATTAGAGTTCAGATGAAGAAGATATGAGTAGAACAACCCTAAGGGTAAAACTATAAATAAATGCAGAAATTCAGTCCACATGGCAACTAAGAAAAAAGAAGAAGGAAAAGAGAAGTTCGCAACCATATACCCTATACGGACGCATTAAAATTCTCTAATAATGAGTAGAACAACCTTAAGGGCAAAGATGCAGAAGCTCTATCCACATGGCAAATGTGCAAGGCACATTGGCCAAATGGCAAATCAAAGGACAAAATGACAAAAAGTAAAATATCTTGAATAAAATAATATTATTCTTCAAAATATCTTCTTTTAATTAATTAAAATAAAAAAAGCAAAAATCGGATTCTCTCATTAAGTGAGAGAATCAAACATCAAATCAGGTATCTTGGAGAGAGAAATGGGCAAATACGGAAAAAATCATTTTTTATTAAAAGTAACCGAAAATATATTTTGGTCCTAAGATAAAATTCCCAGATTTCCTGTTAGATTTTCTGACCTTATCCCTGCAAAAAAATCATTTTTGATTTGATGTGTTTGTAATAGAAATTATATTTCAGTTACAAAAAAATTGAGTATAGCCGAAATATAAAAATAGTATAACCGAAATATAATTTTGGTTATAGTGTTTTTGTCTATAAAAGCAAACCAGTAGCTTCTTTGCATGGTTAGCTAGTTTTGTCTCTCTTCAACCCTTTCCCTTTGTACGAAATCTCTCTCAATACCTCTCTATCACTCTCTAAATCACCTAACCACTCTCTAACACCTCCCAATCCCCTCCTCCTTTCTTCTTCTTCATCTTGAACCAAGGAGAAGCTTGGGGAATCACTTTGGGCTTGAAGGGGAGGTGCTCCAGCCACTATTGAAGCTTCAAGGGACCTCAACACACACCCAAGAGACTCACTAACACCAAGGCAAGCACTCTAGAGACATCTTATGTAACATATGTGTGAATGGGTTAAATGTGAGCATTTTTCATTGTTTTTAGTTTCTTTTAATGTATTATTGTTCCTTCACCTTCTTTTCTCCCTCTTTCTCTTTATTTCTTCCATAAAAGTAGCTTCCCATGGCGAGGGGAAAATTTTTTGCACAAAGGAGGGGAGGAGAGGCCATGTTATTGTCCAAGGTCTCGCTTTAAAGCACTTTTCCAATGCTCCCCCCTTTATCTTTTCTTCTTATTATTTAAAAGAGAGCATGTTCTCCTCTCTTATATCACATGTACTCTTTAAATCCCCCAAGTCCCTTCTTTAATGGCTTCCAAGGTACTTACAAGCTTACTTTTTATTCTTCTTTTATTATGAAATGTGTTGTATAAGGTTATAGTTTTTTATGCACTTAAATAGCATGTTCCACTAACCTCATTACCATGATCACATGCTCATTTTCTTCTTGCTGTTTTGTTTTCTTCTTACATGCTCTTTTCATGCGTACAAGACACCAAGCACATATAGGACATATTTAGAAAGCATGCCTAAGTTTCTTCATTTAACTTCATTTCACTTGTGTGCGCGGGGGAAATCACACGGCCGGGTGCACGGATTCTCGTGTGTGCCTCCAGGAGGGTAAAACGGTAATTTGCAGTCGCCACCGCCTGATGGGGTGCAGGCGGACACTTGGGTGCCTAAACTTGTCTATTGGGCTGGTCTGCGGCTGAGATTCTTGGCAAGTTCTCGGTTGCGGTTTGGGGAAGTCCGTAGACACCCCAGTCCACCCCGTCAGATGACGGGTCCCATAGTTTTATCCTTGTTTGAGTCAACTTGGTCTTTCACTCACTCGTTTCCTAATCCAACATGCAATTTTGTTAGGTCTGGCGGGACCACTTGAGTGGTGTGGGCCCCTTTAATTAATTTTATCTTGTTTAATTAATGTGAACTGAGTCTGATTGAGTGGGTCCCGTCGGAAGGCCCATGGTGTCCTTGGCGGGCTTGCTTGAGCCCGCATGCCTCTGTCTAGCCTAGGAGGCCCTTCGGGCTTTGGTTAAGTATATAGATTTTTACTTAACTGTTCAAATTAGAGATTTAAGTGATTTTCATGCAAAAAGTGTGCCTGTATTGTTTTGCGGGCCCCTGGGTGGGCCTCGCAGTGTTGACCAAGTATTTTAACTTATCTTGCTTAGATTTGCCAAAATGGGTTGGACATTGAGCTTGGGGCCCGTGGTCCAGATTTGGGTTTGAAAGCCCGAGTTCTATGAAGTTAGGGTTTTGAACCCTTACTTGGTTGGTTAGTGGGCATTGGTGGGCCCGGTAGGCCCTTGCCCTTGGTCTCGGCCAAACCATGCCTAAATCTAGACCAACATGCTTCAAAATTGGGCTTGGGTGGGCCTCCGATGGTGTGGCCCACTCATTCAGCTTGATTATCTTTATTTGGCAGAAGTGAGTTTGTCGGGCTTGGTGGGCCCCGTTGGAAGGCCCACTAATGTTCCTGGTTGGAAACCATCTTGGTTCATTTGGTTTTGTTGAAAACATCATAAAAATTCAGCAAGAATCAAAGAATATGCAAAAATGGCATTTCTGCCATGTAGCCGACCATGATTTTGATTTATCCGACCATTATGGTCGGATACAAACTGGCCATGGGTGATCTGACCTGAGTTGTCGGATCACCCTCAAATGGTTTTTTTTTGGGGGGTTTGGTCTTGGGGTGGTTCTTGTGGGCTTCCTAGGGAGGTTCTAAGTTTTCGTGGACCCTTGGGAAGGCCCGCACAAGTACAGGGATGGGGATTCCCATCCTTGGTCTCTTTAGATGGTTTCTTCAACAAAGACAGGAAGGGGGAGGCATGGGAAGTGGCCTCCTCCCACTGGTGCTACCCACAACAGCCAAACAGGGGCCATGTCACCCCTGTTTTGGTCTCCTTAACTTATACAATATAGCAAGCATTGAAGATCAATAAAAAGCCTACGGTCAAGAGCCTAGAACATGCTTCAACAAATGACCATGATATGCATACTCATACCTCATCCAGGCGGGGAGAACAACGGCTAGGCATGGGGGTTGGATCATGATGGGACTGTGTGGGAGGTACATATGGGGTGAGAGGGACTGCCTTCATGCAAGGTCCTAATAGGTGGGGCTTAGGAGTATGAATAGGTTAACAAATCTGTTGGGACCAGCAGCTGTTCTGGGGGTTTGAACCTGCTGGAAAAGTGACTTCTAAAGGGTGGTTGGGGGTATAACAGCAGCTGGACAGGGGGGTATTAATGCTAAAACAAAACAAAAGTTAAAAGGGGCCGGGGAGAGCCATCAAGAGGCATGCTAAGGCTCATGTCAGCAGCCAAGTAAAGGGGGTGAGGGAGCACGTTAAAATCAGTAAACAGAGAAGAGAAGTGGTTTGTGTAAAACCCCGAATTTTCATTAAATAATATAATAAATTAATAAATAATATCTTTGGGAATTTTAATTGATGGAAATATTTTATTAATGTAGGGGATGATATAATAAGTGGAGATCCAAAGTTGGACACAGATCCGACCGTTCGATCATGAGATATCGAGGTATGATTCATATTTTAAGTTGATGTGTTCTGATTGGGCAGTGTGTATAGGAAAGTGTGTAAGTGAGCTACGTGGGATTGAGGGATATAAATAATATATTAATACCCTAATCATATACGTTTGGTATTCTCGCTGGTTTTCGACAGCCGCAAGCGACAAGCCGTGAACGCCTGAAAGAGAAGAAGAAAAAGAAGGAGGAAGAGAGGACTTGGTCTTGTGCTCTTCATCTTCTAGAGTATTGCTGGGTGATAGTGATCGTAGTTGTTTAGAGAAGAGAAGGAGAAAAAAATGTAAACAGAGGTAGGTGACACCGTTTGATCGATTGTTTTGTATTTACGTGTGTTTAATCTTCAAACCATGTTTTTATGATGTAGATATATGTATGAAGCATGATATAATCGTTATAAGTATTGTGGAATTGCTTAGAATAGGAAAAATCACGTTTTGAAACTGTTTGTATTTGTTTTTGGGGGACCGCCGACCTCGACTGTGCTCGGCGATCCTCGGCGCTCTTAGGCGCTAGACCAAATTATGAGACCACTCAAGATCGCTTGAAGACTTATCGTCGGCGATCGAAATTGCACTAACGCTGACCTTTGACCGCCGGGGCGATCCTAGGCCCTCTGTGTAGAAATTTCAGATTTTCATAATTTCGAACCTGATTCAATTTCAAACTATTTTTAGTAAATTTTAATGATTAATAAAGATGTTTTAAGACCAAAATAAATTATCTAATTCCCTGTTTTACAGAAAAATAAATTATGAAGATATATAGGACATTAGTTGCCAAACTTTGAAAGTAATTGAGAAATCTAGTCTTTGGAAAACTTGACTACTAGTTGATTATCAGAACAACTTTAAATGACACTATAAACCAGAAAATTTCATAAAGAGAATTCAGAACTCAGATAACCCGAATATTGAAGTAATTGACAGATTTAACCTCTATATGCCGCTAGGCACCATGTAAAACCCCGAATTTTCCTTAAATAATAAATTAAATTAATAAATAATATTAGTGAGAGTTATAATTAATAGAAATAATTTATTATTGTAGGGGATGATCTAATTAGTGGAGATCCAGAATTGGACGCAGATCTGACCGTCCGATCATGAGATATCGAGGTATGTATTCTGATTGGGCGTGTGTATGGAGTTTGGTGTATGTGAGATACATGGGATAAGTGAGTATAAGTATTAGTTTAATAACCTAAATTTATACTTCGTATTCTCGCTCGTATTGAATAGCCGCAAGCGACAGCCTTGAGCGAACGAGCAACCGAAGGAGAAGAAGAAGAAGAGGGAGAAGAAAAGCTTGGGTTTTTGAGTTCTTTGTCGTCTAGAGTGTTGCTGGGTGATAGAGAATCGTTGTTGAAAGAAGAGAGGAAGAGGAACATTCGTTCAAGAGGTAGGTGACACCGTTTTCCTTCGTTTTTGGCTTTACATGTGATTAATCGACAAAAGTATGTTTTTATGATATATAATGATGTATATATGTTGATAATCATGTTATATATATGTTAGAATGAGTTTAGACGAGAAAAATCATGTTTTGGAACTGATTCTGATTGTTTTCGAATGACTGTCGACCTCGACTGTGCTCGGCGATCGTCGGTGATCTTAGGCGCTCGTATTAAATTTCAGACCGCCGTAGACCGCTTGAAGACGTATTGTCGGCGTTCGATTTTGAACTACCGCCGGGGCGACCCTAGGCGCTCTGTTCAGATTTTGCAGATTTTCATAATTTTACACCCTGATTTAATTCCAAACTATTTTTAGACAATTTTAATGATTAAATAAGATGTTTTAAGACCAAAATAAACTATCTAATTCCCTGTTTTACAGAAAAATAAATTAGGAAGGTATTTAGGACATTAGTTGCCAAACTTTGAAAGAAATGGAGAAACCTAGTTTTTGGAAAACCTAACTTGTATTTAATTACTAGAACATCTTCTAAATGACACTATAAGTTAGAAAACTTTATAAAGAGAATTCAGAATTCAGATGACCGAATATTGAAGTAAATTAACAGATTTAACCTTTATATGCCGCTAGGCACCAACCCTTATAGAAATATTATATTTTAGGAAATTTTGGAGTCTAGTGGGCATAGCTGGTTATGGATCCATAGTTGTAGCTAGATAGCTGAGGGATATGTCATTTGGGTTGAGTTACTCCTATACGCGACGCGCTTCCTTTGCAAGTTAGTTTGTCTGGGAAGGTCCTATGTTTGGAGGGACACCCCGGTGAGCCGCTGGTGATTCCCTGTACATGTGGATAAGCGACCATCTCTATGTATTGATTCTGGTGCTGCATGCTGGTGGTACATGCCAACTCTGATGGGTACGTGTGCAATAAGTCAGTGACTACGGCTCTTGTCTAAGCTACGCTGCATGGGACTTGAGTATCATTAGTAGCATTGCTCCTAAGTCGCACGATGGTATAGCAATTGGTTGAGAATCATCTCAAAAGGTTTATCTATCTTTGTGAGTCCTACAATGACACTGAAATCACAACACTTGATATTATAATTGAATACATGCTGGAGGCATGTGATTGGGATATTGATCGGATGTTACTGCTTAGTGCATCCTGACAAAGTGTGAATCATGTTATTGATCTTGATATTGGATTCTTATATTAAAACTTGCTGAAATTCATTTCTAGAACTGTTTTGTATTCATGAATGAGATGAATGATTATACGAGCCTAATTAGTCGATATTGCTTAATCATGCATGAACTGTTACTTTACTTATATGAACTGTTACTTTACTTACATGAACTGTTTAACCATGCATGTGTTACCTACTGGGATATTCGTATCTCACCCTACTTTTATTTCATTTTTCAGCTGATACGCGAGAGGGGGATCTTAGTGATTTCCAGGGAGAGATAGCTGAGTATACACCGGAGGATTACTATTATCCAGATCTTGTTTGAGGTGGATGAATGACATAGACTTAGCCCTTTTGATTAGATTATTATTATTCATTTGGATTTGATGTATTAGAGAGATGAGAGAGAGATAGTAACCAGTTTATTTTACCGGACTTTGATATTAATGATTGATGATCAAACTATATGTTATTTGAGGATTTTAAACTATACTTCCGCACATACTTGTTTCCGCAACTCTGATAGTATAATAAGTTGAATGGATTTTAATTCTTTGGTCTGGTATATTATTGATGATGTATTTGATATGAGCCAGTAACACCTCGGATTTGGTTGTTGAACTAAATTCGGGTTGTTACAGTAGCGAACTGGGTTCGGGTCGGGTGCCGGTTTGCACTGACCCGGGTTCGGGGCGTTACACACCAACCCTTATAGAAATATTATATTTTAGGGAATTTTTGGAGTCTAGTGGGCATAGCTGGTTATGGATCCATAGTTGTTGCTAGATATCTAAGAGATATGTCATTTGGGTTGAGTTTCTCCCTTGTGCGAGCGTGCTTCCTTTGCAAGTTAGTTTGTTTGGGAAGGTCCTATGTCTGGAGGGACACCCCAGTGAGTCGCTGGTGATTCCCTGTACATGTGGATAAGCGACCATCTCCATGTATTGATTCTGGTGTTGCATGCTGGTGGTACATGCCAACTCTGATGGGTACATGTGCAATAAGTCAGTGACTACGGCTCTTGTCTAAGCTGCGCTGCATGGGACTTGAGTATCATTAGTAGCATTGCTTCTAAGCCGCACAGTGGTATAGCGATTGGTCGAGAGTCATCTCAAAAGGTTTATCTATCTTTGTGAGTCCTACAATGACACTAAAATGACAAACACTTGTTATTACTATTGTATACATGCTGGAGGCATGTTGTTGAGATATTGGTCGGATGTGACTGTTTAGTGCATCTTAGCAAAGTATGAATTATGTTATTGATTCTGATATTGGATTCCTATAATAGAACTTGCTGAAATTCATATTTAGAACTGTCTAACTATACTGTTTTGTATTCATGATCGATACGAATGATTATACGAGCCTGCTTAGTCGATATTGCTTAATCGTGCATGAACTGTTATTTTACTTATATGAACTGTTTAAACATGCATGTGTTACCTACTGGGATATTCGTATCTCACTCTACTTTTATTTCATTTTTTAGCTGATACGCGAGAGGGAGATCATAGTGATTTCCAAGGAGAGGTAGCTGAGTATTCACCAGAGGATTACTTTTACCCGGATATTGTTTGAGGTTGTGGATTGTCATAGACTTAATTATTTTGATCAGATTGTTATTAATTTTGGTTTGTTATTAATGTTGATGATTAACTATATTGGTTCTTGAGGATTTTAGACTACACTTCCGCACATACTTGTTCCGCACTCTGATAGTTAATTAATTGAATGGATTATTTAATTCTCTTGTCTGGTATATTCTTGATGATGTATTTGATATGGGCCAGTAACACCTCGGATGTGGTTGTTGAACTGAATTTGGGTTGTTATAGTAGCGAACCAGGTTCGGGTTGGGTGCTGGTTTGCATTGACCAGGGTTCGGGGCGTTACAGTTTGCTTTCATGCTTTCGCAGCAACATACAAGGGAGAGTGAACCCATCCTAGGCATACCTTGATGAAACCATTTCATATTGGACGTCGTGGGTGTGTGCTCCTTGCACTCAAGGAATCAAGAAAGCATGTGAGGTAAACCACTAGCAAAACTAGGTGCATGCAAAGTGAAATCAGAGAAACTATGCACATGCAAAAAAAGAACACAAGAAGAAAAAAACGATCACATGTAACACCTACGAATTCTAGCAAGATTTGAAACCAAATGCCTCATGATTAACCCACGAAAACTTAAAGAAGGGAATGAGAAGGGGGATTTTTATGGGGTACATTGGAGGTGATATCAAGGAGGACATTCTCCTTGCAAACAATAAAAGAAGGCCTCATAACAGTAGTTAAAATGACTTAAAAAAAATGGTGATGGGTCATATCTCACTCTCATGAACCCAGACATATGCTCATCTTACCTTGGAGATCCTCATGTCACCAAGAATGGAAGGAAATGCATGCAATATGGACACTTAAACGAGCTTGTAGCAAGGAGGAAAACCCAGCACATTAACATGCTTAAAGTACTCCCATTTTCATATATATGGTGTGAATAAGGATGGGGAACAATACCTTGGGGGTCTTGAGCACTTGTGCAAGGTGGAGACAACTCCTTGAGGCTTCGACAGTGGCTGGAAGACCCTCCTCCAGCAGCAACAGCAAATGGCCTTCACTTGCTTGGGTGGAGATGAGGAAGAAGAAGTAAAGAGAGGGTGGGAAGATCAAGGTGGGGTGTTTGGGAGGTGGTGGAGGCAAGGAGGGGTGAGAGGGGAGAGGCACGAACCAACTCCAAGGGGGGGAAGAAGGGGTGAGGTTGAGAGAGAGGGGAGAGATGGAAGAATGGAGAGACCAAAATGAGCTCCAACCCCTCTACGTATGGGGGCTTGGGGTTTTTTATAGTGTGATGTGTGTGATGTGCATGCATGCATGGGGGGAGAGAGAGAGAGGAGACATCAATCATGAGCAAATCCCGATATTTGTGGATTGGTCCTTGATACTTTGGATATTTACGGATTTAGTCCTTGACACTTTTTGATATTTACAGATTTAGTCCTTGATACTTTTGGATATTTACAGATTTAGTCCCTGACATTTTTGGATATTTACAGATCCGTCCATGGGATATTTTCTCAACTTTGGATATTTATGGATCTAGTCCCTGATACCCTTGGATACTGTAGATTCACCCTTGAGATATTTTTCATTGATTTGGGTAATTACAGATTTAATCCCTGAGACCTTTTTGCTCTGCTGCTTGCCACGTGTGCAGTTTTCCGGCACTGCTGCCCTAGAACTTCAACTGCTTACATCTTCTTCATCTGAACTCTGATTCAGGCAAACTCAGTTTCGTTAGAACCGTATCGGAGCCCTCTATCCATTGGCCTAGGTTAAGTAGTTGATTCGGGGTTTAGCAGAAAGTCAACTTTCAGCTCCCCCTCAAGTTTGACCGGCCTGTAGTTCCTTCATCTGGACTCTGATTCCAGCAAACTCAGTTGCATTGGAACCGTGTCGAGATTCTCTATCCATTTAGATAAAGCAAGGTGGAAAATTATCACTTGATCAAAAAGTCAACTTTTCACCCCTTAGGGTTTGACTTTCTGTCTAGGGTTTGCATTTTCGACACTTCCGGGGGCGCAAAAATGAGGTGCTTACAACTTTCATGCATATTAATGTGAACAACACACACTTTAGCCCACTTTTTTATAGCATGCCTTGAGTGTTCATCAACTTGTCCTCATTTGTTATTGTTGTTTGTTTGTATGAATGTGTGGTTTGGCTGTAGAGACCAAGGCTAGGCCAACCGGGCCACTTCTTTTCTCCCCTCATGAAGAAAGGAAGGATGCCTTTAGAACAAGAACAGGGACACTTAAGGTCCCTGTTTTGTTGTTTTGAGCTTCAGCTCAAGGAGGGGGACAAGGCCCCAAGCCTTGATTCCCATCCCTTTGACTTAAAAGCAATTAAATTAGATTAATGAGGCCTACCCCCTTTGCCTGAACGACTGTGGGCCCACAGAGGCGCCCACATAGTGCTTGGTTACCCCTAAGGACCAGGGAACCCAAACCCCCTTTAAAAATCACAAAAGGTTGATTTTTTAAGCTTGCTCGGAAACACAGGTTGGGCAAGCACTTTTTTTCACATAGCCGAAATTATATTTCGGCTATGTTTGTTTATGGCATGACCGAAATTTAATTTCGGTCATGCTAATGAAGTGCTGAAAATGTATAATTAAACACTTTAAATGATGTGAAAAATAAGTAAAAATATCTTAAATGTGCTTAATTATACATAGGGTTGTAAGTGAAAGCTTAGGTATTGAATTAGAATAATTTTGGGATTAATGGGTTAGATGAGCATGGTATTAATAGAAAATAAAATCAGATGGCATAAGTTTCATGTGGCATTCTACATTGCCATCACAATAAATCAATTTAAAATGGAATTTACCTTTATACCCTTTACTAACAATGTTGTGGTTTGTTTGTTACAGGGGTAAATGAGGAAAACAAAAGAAACCAACATTCATTGGTTTGGTGGCTGATGTGGCTAACGGTTTGGAGTTCGTTGGGAATGAACGAATGGAGAGTGAGGGAGTTGGAAGGAGAAGCTTGGAGGAAGATAAAGAGATAGGCATGGAGCTAGAGAGGGGAAAAGAAGGAAAGGAAGAGGAGATTTTCATTTTTGTGGTTGTTGCTGTATTTTTGGGATATACTTTATTTTTATTCCACTTTCAGTTGACTTGTGTGATTTCTGAGTTGGATGATCCGTATGAATTCTCTTCTTCAACACTTGGGATTGGAGATTTGTGAGGATAATCCAAGCTCAGAGAGTAGAAGCTTGGTTTGATTTTACATTTTTAGCAATTAGTTTTTAAATTTTACTTTGTAATTTTCTTCTCGGTAGATTGCGTGAACCTTATATTTGCTAATTTCTGTTTTGTTTTCTGTTAGGCATGATTTGGGATTGGTTTAAGGATTAAGTATTGATTAAAGAATCGGTCCAGAATTTCTCTGCAATTTCTTCCTCTTAACTGTTTCCTTTTATGCAATCTGTGATGGCCGAATGGTTCATGCCCAGCACCATGCGTGAGTGAGTGCGTTCCTAAGCTCAGGTGGAGCTCTGAAGTGGATTGTAATCTCTCTTATTGATCTTATCATAGGTTGTATTTGATTATCCTTATGAACTTCAAGGCATCTGTTAACAGATTTGCAGAGACTCTTCAAATTAATTCTTGATCCATTATTGATAGTTAGCATAGTGGATACTTAAATTATAAATTGGGTTTCTCTGTTTGAGAGCATAACTTAGATCTGTTTTGAGGTTCATTAGGTAGCTTAGTTGATTTGAGTTTGGTTCTACATTTGTTAAATCATCTGAATACCAACCTCATGATTGAGTTGGTATTCGAAGGAGAGTAGACTTGAGAAAAAGAGAAGTACAATCCATGAATGAGTAATACCTGTAGCTTAAGTGTTTGGTTATTTTGTTCTAAGAAAAATCTACATTCAGATTCGATTAATTTTGCAATTAGCTATTGTTATCGTTTAATTTTGTCGAGTGTTTCTTTTAAAAATTCCTTTCATGTTATTACAGGTGGTCTAATTTGAGCATCTTTATCATCTGCTTTTTGTTCTAGATAAATTCATTTGATGTGTGTAGGACATTAGTTTAGTTAATTTAAGTAGTATAGTTAGAATTTATTAGTTAGATTGTTTAGGTTCAGATTTATTCATTTCTCCTGTTTAATTTAGTCTTTTTAGCATTTTTAATTTCTGATTTACTTCTAACAACTGTTGTCCCTGTGGAAATCGGCCTTGGGGCTCACCCAAGTATTTCAACTTGACACTCCTGCACTTGGGAGCAGCACATTTGTGAACACATCAAATTTTTGGTGCCGTTGCCAAGGACATCGGTGTAATTAGAAGCATTTCAATCAGCTGAGAGGAAACTTTTGGTGTTGTGAATCTCTTCACAACTTTGGTGATATCTGAACCTCTTGGTCTAATTGCTATTTTTTTTGGTTCATTTTCCTTTTGTTGATTTGTATTGAATTTGTATGTCTGGTTGGATTAGGGATTATACAAATAGGTTGGTTAGGTCTGATTCTAATATTTGCTCTGAATTTGCATCTATTTCTCTTGATTCTAAATCTGAAGTTCAAAGCACCATTGCTAAGAATGATCAAGATGATAGGTTGGCCCCAAATCCAGTTTGAACCCTTAGAGAATATCTTCAACCTGTTCGGACTAGCTCTCCTTCTTGTATAATTTTGCCTATGAACGCTCATACCTTCAATTTTAAGCCTGGTATGATTCCACACTTTCATGGAATGGAATCATAGAATCCATACTTGCATATTAAGGAGTTTGAGGAGGTGTGTTCAACACTCATGGACCAAACTTGTACGGAGGAGGTCATTAGATTAAAATTATTCCCTTTTTCATTAAAAGATAAGGCAAAGACTTGGTTGAACTCTTTAAGGCCTAGGTCCATAGGCACATGGCAAGAAATGCAAACTAAATTTCTTAAGAAATTTTTTCCAATGCAAAGGACCAATGCCTTGAAGAGGCAAATTATGAATTTTGCCCAAAGGATGGGGAAAATTTTTTATCAATGTTGGGAAAGGTTTAAGGACCTTCTAAATGCTTGTCCAAACCATGGTTATGAAAATTGGAGGGTTATAAGCTTTTTCTATGAAGGCTTGCAACCTAAATGAAACAATTTGTTGAGACCATTTGTAATAGGGAGTTCTTTGACAAAGAACCTAAAGAGGCTTTTGAATACTTTGATTATTTAGCTGAAAATGCCCAATCATGGGACATTTCAGATGTACATGATAGGGTAGAGCCTATAAAAGCCATGGTTGGTGGTGGAAGATACCATTTGAAGTAGGTGGATGACTTGAATGCTAGGTTAGCATTGATTTCTAGGAAGTTGGAGAGCTTGGACATGAAAAAAGTGAATGAGATCCAAGCTATAGAAAAATCTCATGATAAATGTAGTTGTGCGCACGTCGTGCCGGTGCGAGGGCACGCGCGAAAGCGAGGGGAGAATTGGGGGCTAAGAGTCGCCACTGCTTGACGGGGTGCAGGCAGACACCTGGATGCCCTAAGGATTCTATTTTGGTCTGCGGCTTGAGATTCTGGGAAAGGGCTCGGTTACGGTCCGGGGAAGTCCGTAGACACCCCGGTCCGCCCCGTCGGTTTGACGGGTCCCTTGGGTTTCCTGGTTTGGAGTCAACTCATTTCTGAACACTCACATGATTCCTAATCCAGCATGCACTTTTATTTAAGTCTGGTGGGGACCGTTGAAGCAGTATGAGTCCCCTTTTTTATTGATTTTATCTTTCAGCTGTAAGTGAGATGAGTCTGGTTGGGTGGGCCCCGTTGGAAGGCCCACGAATCCTTATTGGGCCCAGGCGGGCCTCAGTCTCAAAAAGTGGGCTTGGGTTAACCCAAAGACCCAACGGGTTTAGTTTGATTAAATTCGGATCGAGTCAGCTGGATCCGGATCAGAGAATTCGGGTTTTGAGGCTTTTCTGGGTTTAACCGCACACTCTGTGCGATTTGGGCGTAACCGCACATACTATGCGGTTACAGCCGAACCGCTCTGCGTGTGCGGTTTCGGCCCAGAAAGCCTGAAATGCCAAAAATACGAGGAGGGCTGTGTTCGTATACCTCTCAGGGGGTTTTTACGAACTTCTGTGGGTCTCTAAGCTGAGCCACAGTGGCTCAAATGCTCCATTTTCGGAGTTTAGGCTTTTCCCCTTACCATGGGAGATATCTCATATGAAGGAAATGAGGAAAAGACGCACTATTGTCATGTCGAAAAATAATTTTCAAACAAGAAGTACAAGAATCCTAAAACATGCTTGAAATCAACTCATTTTCATGTATGTGAAACAAACATTGATAGGAAACAATACCTTGGGGCTTAAACCCTTGTGTGGGGTGTGAGGACCCCCTTTTTGAGATGAAAACAGTGGCTGGAAGCACCTCTCCCAGCAGCAGCAGCAAGCTTATTCCTCCTTCTTCAAGTTGGGTAGTGATGGAGAAGTAGGATGAGCTTTGATGGGGTTTGAATGGTTTGGGATGCAAAAGGGGCAAAGAGAGAGGGTTTCGTACCAGGGACGAAGGGGAGAAGCAGTGGGAAATGAGCAAAGAACCGCCAGCCCCCTGTCCAGAGTTTGGGTTTGCTATTTATAGAAAACAGGGACAAAACCGCACATACAGTGCGGTTTATGTGCAATTTGGTCAAAACCGCACAGTAGGTGCGGTTTGGTCTAAACCGCAGGGTATGTGCGGTTTGGCAACGTCTTTTCAGCAATCATTAGGGGACAAACTGCGCAGGCGCAGACTGACGCGCCATGCAACCGTACTGTATGTGCGGTTGACTTTTCGGCGCCGCTTGCTCTGATTGGCTCGCGAGGGCGGTGGCCGAAAAAGTCAACCGCACTTCATATGCGGTTGCTTCGCAACCGCATATGCTGTGCGATTGCGGCAAATCTTTCAGATTTGCCTTTTTCTCTCCCCTTTTGGCTCGAGTTGACGGCTGAGGCGACTCAGCCGCCCACTCGGATGAATCATGTCCCTCCAATTTTTTATTATTTCCCATTTATCTTAGCATATTTTGGTTATTTTAGTTTGATCAAAATTTGGGTGCTTACAGTAGTATTTGTGAGGATCAAGGACATTCAACTAATGATTGTCCTACAATCCCAGCTTTCAAAGAAGTACTTTTGGATCAATCTAATGCTGTAAATTTTGTCTCTAAACCTTTTTCAGGTGCTTACTCGAACACATACAATCCAAATTGGAGGAACCATCCCAACTTAAGTTGGAGGAATGATCAAGGGGCTCATTCAGCACTTCATGCAACTGGATGTCCAAGTCAAGCATCCAACATGCATTCATCCATGCTTGGACCAGCCCCATATCATTACCAAGCACCTACTCCACCAAAGAAGAACCTTGAAGATACAGTACATCAGATGGCAGCAAGCTTCCAGCAGTTCATGCAAAGCCAAACAACCATCAATAATCAGAATTCTCAAGCTCTAAGTGATATTAGAGGGGTCAATTACAAGATTGACTACTAATTTGAGTGCTCAAGAGAAGGGAAAATTTCCAGCACAGCCCCAACCAAATCCTCAAAGCTAAGCTTGACCAAATCCAAGTTCAAGTGAAGGTGTGAACATAAAATCAATCAAAGCCATCACTATAAGGAGTGGTAAGGTGGTGGACAACCCAAATCAAAACTCTGAAAATTTTGGTAAGGTCTCTAACCCACTTCAAGAGGAAGTAGAAAAAAATTCAGAAGTGATTAAGGAAGGTTTTTGCCCTAAACCTAAACCTTTTCCTACTAAGTTAGCTTCTTTACATAAGGATAGGAATCATGCTGAAATTTTAGAAGTCTTTAAGCAAGTGAGGATTAACATACCATTGTTGGATGCTATCCAACAAATCCCCACTTATGCAAAATTTCTAAAGACTTGTGTACAATCAAAAAGAAACTAAGTGTGAAAAAGAAGGCGTTTCTCACTAAGCAAGTGAGTGCCATTATACAAAGCAACACCCCTCCTAAATACAAGGATCCAGGGTCACCCACCATTGCTTGTATAATTGGTAGCTCAAAAATAGGACATGCATTGCTAGATCTAGGATCTAGTGTGAATTTGTTGCATTTCAATGTGTATGAAAAGCTTGGTTTAGTAGAGTTAAAACCCACTTCTATTACCCTTCAGTTAGCTGATAGGTCAATTAAAATACCTAGAGGGGTAGTGGAAAATGTCTTGGTACAAGTGGATAAGATCTACTATCCAGTTGATTTTGTTGTGCTTGATATGCAACTTCCATCCAATTCTCTTTTCCAAGCACTTGTAAAGTGGTGCTTGGAAAAGATCTACTATCCAGTTGATGTCTACTATCCAGTTGATGTCTTGCTACTTCCAATGCCGTGATAAATTGTACAAGTGGTGCCCTAAAGATAAGTTTTGGTAACATGACTTTAGAGCTGAATATTTTTAACTTGTGCAAGCAACCTCAAGAAGTGGAGGAGCTACAAAAAGTGAACTTGCTAGAGAGCATCATTTCTAAAACTTCACCTTTGTCTTACCATTCTATTGGTTTATTGGATAATTTAGAAGATGAATTTGATTCATTTGACAATCCTAATGATTCTTCTTCTATTTCTTTTGTAGGAACACAATCAAGTTTGCTTTGGAAGCCCAAAATTGAGGAGTTACCCCCATTGGAAGTAATATTGAAGCCTTCGGAGGAGCAACCACCTACATTGGAACTCAAGCCTCTCCCACCTCTCCCATCAGATCTGAAGTATGCTTTCTTGGGAGAACACAACACTTTTCCAGTGGTAATCTCTTCCCTTTTAACCAATGAGCAAGAAGGTAAGTTGCTAAAAATTTTAAGCAAGCATAGGAAAGCTATTTGGTGGACTATAGCTGATATAAAAGGTATCAATCCATTAGTGTGCACCCATAGGATTTACTTAGAAGAGAATGCTAAACCTACTAGGGAGATGCAAAGGAAATTGAACCCAGTCTTGAAGAAGGTGGTTGAAGGTGAAGTGCTGAAATTGTTGGATGTGGGTATCATTTAACCCATCTCTGATAGCAAGTGGGTTAGCCCCATTCAAGTAGTACCCAAGAAATCAGGAGTAACTGAGAAGGATGGATTGGTTGCTACTAGAGAGACTAAGGGCTGGAGAATGTGTATAGATTATAGGAAATTAAATTCAGCAACAAGAAATGATCACTTTCCATTGCCCTTTCTTGATCAAGTCCAAGAAAAGGTTACTGGTCATGCATTTTATTGTTTCTTGGACGGATTTTCAGGCTATTTTCAAATTGAAATAGCACCTGAAGATCAAGAAAAGACTACTTTTACATGCCCTTTTGGCACTTTTGCATTTAGGAGAATGCCTTTTGGGTTATGTAATGCTCTAGCAACTTTTCAAAGATGTATGCTTAGTATTTTTAGTGACTTGATTGAGGAGTCTTTGGAAGTATTTATGGATAATTTCTCTATCTTTGGTAATTCTTTTGAAGGATGTTTGACTAACTTACAAGTTGTTTTGGCCAGGTGTGAGGAGAAGAATTTGCTACTCATTTGGGAAAAGTGCCAATTCATGGTTCAGCAAGGTATTGTTCTTGGTCACATAGTGTCACATAGGGGTATAGAGGTGGACAAATCTAAGGTAGATCTGATTGCTAAACTACCCACTCCCAAAACAATGAAGGACATTAGGGCTTTCTTAGGACATGCTGGTTTCTATAGAAGGTTTATAAAAAATTTTAGTTCTATCTCTAAGCCCTTGTGTCAATTGTTTTAGCATGAATTTTTGAGTGAACTAGTGAGCATCAAGACTCCTTTGATAGGCTGAAAACTTTGCTCACCACAGCCCCTATCATGCAACCCCCAAATTGGTCTCTTCCTTTTGAGATCATGTATGATGCTAGTGCTTATGCTATAGGAGCTGTTTTAGGACAGCGTAGAGATAAGCTCCCTTTTGTCATTTATTATGCGAGCAAATCTTTAAATGGAGCTCAAAAGAATTACTCCACAATTGAGAAAGAGTTGCTTGCAATTGTGTTTGCTTTGGAAAAGTTTAGAGCTTATATTATTGGGTCTTCTATAGTTATTTTTATTGACCATGCTATTTTAAAGTATTTGTTCATTAAGAAGTATGCTAAACCAAGGTTGATTAGATGGGTGTTACTCCGATCTAAACCACCACAAACCTATTTATAGGCCAATAGTTGGCGCTCAAATTAATTAGCTACTTCATGATCTGTTGGTTGCCCGTCTACCGAAATTTTCTACATGATCAACCCCTATAACACATGTTCCACTGAGTGCCACTCCACCTAACTACCTACATCAGCACCTCATTAACTTATAATAAATTTTAATACATATTCTATTAATTATTTAAATTATTTTCATAATCACCACTTGCCTTAATTTACAACCTTCTTCACCTAATTTAGTAAATTCTCCAAAATACCCCTTTCTCGCTATACCATCAAACCACTAAAAATCCAACATATGAAACTTAAATATCTGATTTATCAATTTAGTAATTCCTTATGTCTAATTTTGAAATTTTACTCTAAATAATTTCCTTCTTCCATTTTCTGAAAATTTCCACTAATTAAATAAATACATGAACAAAAAAATCAAAATTTTAATTTTTATTAAAAATTCGGGATTTTACAATTGTTCTAATCAAATCATTTGTAGGTGTGTTCCGATAATGACATACATGCTGTTTTGCTTGCTTGTCATTCTGAGGTATGTGGTGGACACTTTTCTGCCCATAAAATAGTTGCAAAGGTCCTCCAATGTAACGCCCCGGATCCGTGTTGTTCATTAAAGATATAACACGTCTCACAGAGGGTTAGGTAAGGATCTCAATAACGGTGATCGCTGGATAATCACACACAATTTATATCACATCAGAGTGCACAATTAAAATTCTCATCCAAGCAATCTATAGAATCTTCAAATAACATCAAATGATTCCAATTTACTACCTTATTACAATTCCCACAAATTTAATTGAACAGAGTTTAAGACTAAATAACCTACTAGTCTAAGGATTGTAGTAATAATTCTCCTCCCTATAGGTGTCAGTCGGATCTACCCCAGTAGGCGCCTCACCACGAAGATCTGAAAAACAAAACAACAACGAGGGATGAGATACGAATATCTCAGCGAGTGACACACGCATGTAGAAATAGTTAACACAGTTATAAGACATGCTTCGATAAATAACCAACAATTTAAACAACAGATTTCCGATAACAACACAAAAAGGTCAATGTCATGCATATTGTTACATTGATTAATTTACATGCCAAGTAGACACTCCACACCTCCATGTACACTGTTTCGGCCTACTCAGGGTATCGAACACTCTGAAATGACGGCCTACTCAGGGTATCGTCATCCAATGCCGGCCTACTCCGGGTATCGACACTGACAACCAGGCCTACTCAGGGTATCTGGCTGCTCTACACTGGTCGTGGCAACACACAAGGCCATGCAATTACACCAATAAACAAATACCATCACATTACTAAGCTTAACAAGGATCCAAGGGAAGCTAAACCCAAAACTGATAAATAACCAAATAAACTCCGCATTCAATAAACCCACATTTATTTTAAAACTGTGTATCCCAATACACTCATCACAAGTTGTTCCAACCAGAACAGTAACTCCTCACAAGTGTTCCAACCAGAATAGTAACTCTTCACAAGTCAAAGGTTTCCAACCTCACAACAACATTTCCATGCAATAAAAGTATCTTACTCACACCAAGAAAATAGTCTTTACAATACATTTCAGAACTTGCCAAAAGTAGAACCAGGATTTAATAAATTCTCAACCAAGTACAGTGTTTAACCGAAGAGAAACTACAATAGAAACTCCTAGTGTTAGGTACCAAACATCACCTACCAATAGCCCAAAAATTTCCTTGGAAGCTTCTAAGAATTCCCAGAATTTACACTTAATATTCTTATAGTGATTGAATAGGAAATATTGTTTCTAAAGTTCTAAACAAATGATTGGTTAAGTGCTTGAACTCTCAGATCATCAAAACCCAGCTTGGTTTAGCCAAGCATGCCCTTCGGCAAAATATCAGACCATGCGCTGACCTCCTGTGCTAGGTGCGAGGTCGGCGGATAGGTCGCTGGTCAAATTTGGGGTATGCGCCCATTTAAAGTTGAGTGAGTGCGAGGTAAGCGCGAATTGGGCGGAAGGTTTGCGCGAGATGCGCGTATCGAGTTTAAGTTCTCTCGAGTTGAGCGCGAATTGGGCGCAAGCTTGGCGGATAGTATAATTTGACCTTGCGCCTACTACCCGAAGTCGACGCCAGTGAGCGCCAAGTGGGCGGATAGTAGACTGAGTTTTTGAGTCTCTGTTATTTCCAGATCTACCACTCTGGCTGAACTTTTTCGGTCTGTAACTACTTCTTCAGTCTCCTAATATCCCCAGAACACATTCAAACTAGTTTTGGAATTAATCTAACACAATTTTTATTTATCCTCATCCAGTTTTAAAGAAACAATCCCTCAGACTATCTCCGTCCAGAAAACAAATGAATATCTCATTCCACAAACATATGCATTCAGATTAAAACTACAAATAATACGAAACCCAGGTTTTAAAACAGTGCCACTTACCTTATACGCTTCCAAGTCTTGGCAACAGCAATCCCTCGTAGAGCAAACCCCAACCAACCGTTCGTTCGTCTGGTTGCTATAGTCGCCCAGATGTTCTCTAGATCACAAGAAGAAAAAGCCCCCCCTGACTTCTCGATCATGAACACCAAACGGCCGGAACTTTCCCCAGATCTTCTTCTCTCCCAAAGAAACCTAGGACAAAAAAAATCGCCGCAGCCGCAATCGCGAATCGTCAATACGAGTATACGCGTATTAAGAACAAAACCCAAACCTAATTTTCCTTAAAGTATATATACCTTCCGTAATTAGTTTGCCGCTCGACGAACTTTCAAAACCTTTGATTTCGTGTGTGCTCGCCCACCGAAACTCCTACATCCACACACCTTATTAGTTTAATTTATTATTATTATTATTATTTGTTTTTCCCATAAAATCATGAAAAATTAACGGGGTTTTACATCCAATCTGGTTTGTATTGGCCTAATGTAAAACCTCGAATTTTCCTTAAATAATAAATTAAATTAGTAAATAATATTACCCAGAGTTATGATTGATAGAAACATTTTAATATTGTAGGGGGTGATCAACTTAGCGGAGATCCAGAATTAGACGCAGATCTGACCATCCGATCGTGAGATATCGAGGTATGTATTCTGATTGGGCAAGGTGTATAGAAGAGTTGCATGGGAGATGCATAGGATCAGGGGGTATAAATATGTATAAAGAATTAACCTAATTCTTATACATGTATTGTCGCGCGTATTGAAGAGCCGCAAGCGACGACTGTTCGAGCGACCAAGGGAAGAAGAAGGAGAAGAAGAAGGAAGGGCTGGGCGTGCGTTCATCGTCCAGAGGATTTCTCTGTGCAGGAGTTTCGCCATTGTGCAGAATAGAGAAGGAGGAATCAGCGTATAGAGGTAGGTGACACCGTTTTGGTTTTAAATTCGGATTTATCTCTGTTTAATCGCAAACGCATGTTTCTATGATATGTAAAGTTGTATTTAGTTAGCTAAGCATGTTATAAATACATTAGAATGAGTTTAGACGAGAAAAATCGTGATTTAGAACTGTTTCTGCTCGATTTGGTGAGACCGCCGACCTCGACTGTGCGAGGCGCTCATCGGCGATCTTAGGCGCTGGTTAAAGATTTGAGGACGCCGTGGACTGCAGGACGACGGACCGTGGGCGCTCGAATTTGCACTACCGCCGACTGATGACCGCCGGGAGCGATCCTGAGCGATCCCAGGCGCTCTCAGCAGAATTTCCAATTTTTCATAATTTCGAACCTAATTCAATTCTAAACTATTTTTAGACAATTTTAATGATTAATTAAGGTACTTTAAGACCAAAATAAACTACCTAAATCCCTGTTTTACAGAAAAACAAATTAGGGAGATATTTAGGACATTAGTTGCCAAGTTTTGAAGGAAAATGAGAAATGTGATTTGGAAAAGCCTAACTACCATTTGATTATCTAAACACTTCTAAATGATATTATAAATCATAAGACATTATAAAGAGAATTCAAAATCCGAATGACTGAATAATGAAGCAAATGCACAGATATAACCATTATATGCCGCTAGGCACCAACCCTTATAGAATTATGATACTTTAGGGAATTTTGGAGTCTAGTGGGCATAGCTGGTTATGGATCCATAGTTGTAGCTAGATAGCTGAGGGATATGTCATTTGGGTTGAGTTACTCCTATATGCGACGCGTTTCCTTTGCAAGTTAGTTTGTCTGGGAAGGTCCTATGTCTGGAGGGACACCCCGGTGAGCCGCTGGTGATTCCCTGTACATGTGGATAAGCGACCATCTCCATGTATTGATTCTGGTGCTGCATGCTGGTGGTACATGCCAACTCTGATGGGTACGTGTGCAATAAGTCGGTGACTACGGCTCTTGTCTAAGCTGCGCTGCATGGGGCTCGAGTATCATTAGTAGCATCGCTCCTAAGTCGCACGGTGGTATAGCAATTGGTTGAGAATCATCTCAAAAGGTTTATCTATCTTTGTGAGTCCTACAATGACACTGAAAACACAACACTTGATATGATTATTATTATTATTGTGCACGTGCGGGATGCATGTGATTGGGATATTGGTTGGATGTGACTGCTTAGTACATCCTGGCAATGTATGGATTATGCTACTGATTTGGCTATTGAGTTCTTATATTAAAACTTGCTGAAAATTATATATAGAACTGTTTATCAAACTGTTTTGTGTTCATGAATGGTATAAATGATTATGCGAGCCTGATTTATCGATGTTGCTTAATCGTGCATGAAATGTTAATTTGCTTATATTAGCTGTTTAGTCATGCATGTGTTACCTACTGAGATATTCGTATCTCACCCTACTTCTATTCCATTTTTTTTCAGCTGATACGCGAGAGGGGGATCTCTTAGACTTCCAGGGAGAGATAGCCGAGTATTCGCCGGAGGATTATTATTATCCAGATCTTGTCTAAGGTGGATTGATGTTATAGACTTAGCATTTTTAATTGGTTTATTATCATTTATTTGTATTTGATGTATGAGAGAGACAAGAGAGAGTTAGTAACCAGTTCATTCTACCAGACTTTGATACTATTGATTGATGGTCAAGCTTTATGCTTAGTTGAGGATTTTGATCTACACTTCCGCACATACTGGTTTCCGTAACTCTGATAGAATAATAAATTGATTGGATTTTGCTTTCTTTGGTCTGGTATGTTATTGATGTTGTAATTGATATGGGCCAGTAACACCTCGGATTTGGTTGTTGAACTAAATTTGGGTTGTTACAGTAGCGAACCGGGTTCGGGTCGAGTGTCGGTTTGAACTGACCCGGGTTCGGGGCGTTACAGAGATGGTATCAAAGCAAATGGTCCTAACCTTAGATTAGCCAGCTTTAGGGGAATGGGATTGTGAGTACGCTAGATAGAACCCCTAGAATTATTGGATTCTAACAAGTGAAATTGTATTTTGCAGATGGCTGGTAGGGGAAGACGTGCTAGAGTTGATCCTATTGAGGAGGAGCAGCAGGATGTTCCACTACCTCCACCACCTCCAGGGGGTGATATATGGACTGTTGTTGGCACATTGGCAGAGCTTCTTGCCAAGGAGAGAGAGGAGAGACTGAGCCAGCATGGCAATGGCGGGAATGGTGGCAATGGTCACGGAGAGGAGCCTATACATGAGCAGGCCATACATACGGCCAAAGATCTTGAGCAATTCAGGAAATTGGATCCACCTATTTTCAGTGGACGACCAGATCCTATGGAGGCTGAGAGATGGCTGATGCGAGTCGAGTGGATTTTTGAGGCTATGGGATGCCCTATGGACCGGAGAGTGCGTTTGGCAGCATTCTTGTTTGAGGGAGAGGCAGTGCACTGGTGGACAGCCAGGAAGAGGCAGGATCCATAGGCTACGTACATGACTTGGGATAGATTCCGAGAGGTCTTCTATGACCAGTATTTTTCTGAGGAAGTCCGGCTCAAGAAGGAGCGGGAATTTATGGAGATTACTTAGGGAGGCCAGACGGTGGCTCAGTACGAGGCTAGATTTGCAGCCTTGTTCCGATTTGCACCTCATATGACACAGGATGAGAGGAGGCTGACTTCACATTTTGAGCGGGGTCTGAAGCCTGAGATTAGGAGTATGCTGACAGTACTCTTGTGCACCGAACTGAAGGACGTGATACGTAGAGCCACTAGAGCTGAGAGTGACTTGGAGGCTAGAGCGAGCCAGAGCAGAGCTAGGCCGCCTATGAGGCCGGCAGATCAGAGAGGTTTCCTTAGTGGGAACAAGAGACCCAGAGACTGAACTAGGGCAGAGCCTGCAGGAGGACAGTATAGAGCAGTTCCGAAGGCATGTGCCAGTTGCGGCAGATACCATGTACCTGGACCGTGTGTTGCAGCGCCAGGCACCTGCTACCGATGTGGTAGGCCGGGTCACAGGATCACGGATTGTCTGTTTCCTACTAGTTATCAGCCGTTAGCTGTGCCACGACCGGCATTACCATCGCCAAAGACCGCGCCTGCTTTTCCACAGAGGCCACAGTTCCAGCAACCAGCTCAGAGAGCACCGGTTGGGCAGAAGCCCCAGGGCCGAGGACCAGTTCAGAGAGGAGGCCAGAGGCAGGCAGTACCTGCTCAGCAGTAGCCAGCGAGGGTATATGCAGTGGATGCACATGAGGAGCGTGTGCCCGATCGTGTGGAGGATATTGAGGGTGATCCCGAGGCACCTGAGTTGATTGGAGGTATTCTCTTCATCTGTGGTAGATCAGCATGTGTTCTGTTTGATTCTGGTGCTTCCCATTCTTTTATATCGCCTGCTTGTGCACAATGGATTGGTTTGTCACCCACTGAATTGGATACTGCTTTGTCTGTGCACACACCTTTGGGAGAGTCTACTCGAGTGGAGCATATGTATAGAGACTGTATGATTAGATTGGGTAGATTGGAGTTGTCTGGTGATTTGATTGCCTTAGACATTGGGGGTTTTGATGTGATATTGGGGATGGATTGGCTATGTAGACACCATGTGACGTTGAATTGTTATGCGGGTACGGTTATAGTTAGAGGGCCAGATCAGACCACTCATTGTTTCAAATGTGAGGGGTTGAAGTCGCGGATTGGTCTGGTAGCATCTGTGATAGCAGAGGAGCTTAAGAGTGACACCCTTGTCATCTCCGATGTACCTGTTGTACAGGATTTTGCGGATGTGTTCCCAGAGGATTTACCTGGATTACCACCTGTTAGAGGAGTAGAGTTCAGGATACAGTTGATGCCTGGTACGGCTCCAGTTTCGAAACCACCCTATAGGCTTGCGAAACCAGAACAGGAGGAACTTAAGAAACAGTTAGATGAGCTCCAGGAAAAAGGTTTCATTAGACCCAGTATGTCTCTGTGGGGCGCTCCAGTTCTATTTGTCCAGAAGAAGGATGGAAGCATGAGGATGTGTATTGATTATAGGCAACTGAATGAAGTCACAGTGAAGAACAAGTATCCGTTGCCTAGGATTGATGACCTATTTGACCAGTTAGGAGGAGCATCATGGTTCTCCAAGATAGACTTGAGGTCAGGATATCATCAGGTGAGAGTAGCAGAGGAGGACATAGAGAAGACAGCTTTTCGTACACGCTATGGGCATTATGAGTTCTTGGTTATGCCTTTTGGGTTGACCAATGCCCTAGCTGTTTTCATGGACCTCATGAACAGGATTTTTCATGCATACTTGGACAGTTTTGTGGTGGTGTTCATTGATGACATCCTAGTATATTCTAAGACCCGAGAAGCACATGTAGGGCATTTGAAGGCAGTATTGCACACTTTGAGAGACCACAAGTTGTATGGGAAATTTAGTAAATGTCAGTTTTGGCTAAGGCAAATTTCTTTCTTAGGTCATATTATCTCAGGAGAGGGTATATTTGTGGACCCTGAGAAGGTAAAGGCAGTGGCAGAATGGCCTAGGCTTACTACAGTGACAGAGGTCAGGAGTTTCCTTGGTATGGTAGGTTACTACAGGAGATTCATCGCTGGATTTTCACGTATAGCTGCACCCTTGTCTAATCTAACCAAGAAGGCAGTGAAATTCCAATGGGATGAGAAATGTGAGCAGAGTTTCCAGGAACTGAAGCAGAGATTGACTACTGCACCAGTTTTGATTGTGCCATCCATGGATGAGGCATTTGCAGTGTATTGTGATGCTTCTAGGATAGGCTTGGGGTGTGTACTGATGCAGCAAGGTAGAGTTATAGCGTATGCTTCGAGATTGTTGAGGCCGCATGAGAAGAACTACCCTACCCACGATTTAGAGCTTGCAGCCATAGTCTTTGCACTGAAGCTGTGGAGGCATTACCTTTATGGAGTAGAGTTTGAGATCTTTTCTGATCATAAGAGCTTGAGATATCTGTTTTCACAGAAAGACTTGAATATGAGGCAGCGAAGGTGGATGGATCTGCTAAAGGATTTCAAGTTTACTTTGCAATACCACCCTGGTAAGGCAAATGTAGTGGCGGATGCTTTGAGTAGAAAAAGTTCAGTTGAAGGTCAAATAGCTACTTTAGCAGCTTTCATGATGAGCCAGTGTAGATTGATTGATTCAGTCAGAGATTGGCAGGGAGAGTTTAGCATGCCACAGGATGGAGTAATTCGAGTTGCTCGTGTTCAGATTGAACCAGATTTGGTTCAGTTGATTCGGGAGAAACAATTGATTGACCCACAGTTGATCCAGACTAGGGAGATGATGAGTAGAGGATCTGAGGGAGCTGTAGATTTTGCGGATAGAGATGTGCTATTGAGATATAGAGATCGTATTTGTGTTCCAGCTAATGAAGAAATTAAGGAGAAAATATTGACAGAGGGTCATAGATCGAAGTATGCAGTTCACCCAGGAAGTACGAAAATGTACAAGAACTTAAAGGAAATCTATTGGTGGTCAGGAATGAAGAGAGAGATTGCAGAATATGTGGCAAAGTGTTTGATATGCCAGCAAGTGAAGGCCGAGCATCGGAAACCACCTGGTTTACTTCAGTCACTTCCTATTCCAGAGTGGAAGTGGGAGCATGTAACTATGGATTTTGTATCTGGATTACCACTGACAGCAAAGAAGGAAGATGCTATTTGGGTTGTTGTGGATAGATTGACTAAGTCCGCACATTTCTTGCCTATGAGCACTTCGCAGCTGTTGAAGTCTTTAGCTGAGTTATATGTCAAGGAGATAGTGAGACTTCATGGAGTGCCAGTTTCTATAGTGTCTGACAGAGATGCACGATTCACAGCACGCTTTTGGCTTGCATTTCAGGCAGCTTTGGAGACTAAGCTTAATTTCAGCACTAGTTATCATCCTCAGACAGATGGACAGTCTGAGCGTACCATTCAGACTTTGGAAGACATGTTGAGATGCTGTGTTATGGATTGGGGAGGCAGTTGGAATCAGCACCTACCATTGGTGGAGTTTGACTATAATAACAGCTATCAGGCGAGTATTCAGATGGCACCATTCGAGGCACTTTATGGCAGACCGTGTAGATCCCCAGTGTGCTGGGTGGAAGTTGGTGAAAGACAACTCATTGGGCCCCAGATTGTACAAGATAGCATTGAGAAGGTGAATCAGATTAGGCGAAACATGGTTACAACCCAGAGTCGTCAGAAGAGTTATGCAGATACCAGAAGAAGAGATTTGCATTTTGAAGTTGGTGATTGGGTATTTCTGAAGATATCACCATCTCGTGGAATCAAGAGATTTGGAAAGAAAGGCAAATTGGCTCCAAGATATATAGGTCCGTTTGAGATTAAGGGTACAGTGGGACCATTAGCATACAGATTGGCTTTACTTACACAACTGGAAGGAGTTCATGACGTATTCCATGTTTCTATGTTGAGGAAGTACGTGCATGACCCTACTCATATCATTCAGCATGAGCCGATAGTAGTGCGAGGGGACTTGACTTACGAGGAGCATCCAGTTGAGATTTTGGACAGGAAGGAACAGGTTCTTCGTACTAAAGTGATACCACTTGTGAAAGTACTTTGGCAAAATCACACGACTGAGGAAGCTACTTAGGAATTGGAATCAGAAATGCAGAGGAAGTATCCCAACTTATTTCCAGAACCGCAAGGTAAATTTCGAGGGCGAAATTTTCTTTAAGGAAGGGAGGATGTAAAACCCCGAATTTTCCTTAAATTATAAATTAAATTAGTAAATAATATTACCCAGAGTTATGATTGATAGAAACATTTTAATATTGTAGGGGGTGATCAACTTAGCGGAGATCCAGAATTAGACGCAGATCTGACCGTCCGATCGTGAGATATCGAGGTATGTATTCTGATTGGGCAAGGTGTATAGAAGAGTTGCATGGGAGATGCATAGGATCAGGGGGTATAAATATGTATAAAGAATTAACCTAATTCTTATACATGTATTGTCGCGCGTATTGAAGAGCCGCAAGCGACGACTGTTCGAGCGACCAAGGGAAGAAGAAGGAGAAGAAGAAGGAAGGGCTGGGCGTGCGTTCATCGTCCAGAGGATTTCTCTGTGCAGGAGTTTCGCCATTGTGCAGAATAGAGAAGGAGGAATCAGCGTATAGAGGTAGGTGACACCGTTTTGGTTTTAAATTCGGATTTATCTCTGTTTAATCGCAAACGCATGTTTCTATGATATGTAAAGTTGTATTTAGTTAGCTAAGCATGTTATAAATACATTAGAATGAGTTTAGACGAGAAAAATCGTGATTTAGAACTGTTTCTGCTCGATTTGGTGAGACCGCCGACCTCGACTGTGCGAGGCGCTCATCGGCGATCTTAGGCGCTGGTTAAAGATTTGAGGACGCCGTGGACTGCAGGACGACGGACCGTGGGCGCTCGAATTTGCACTACCGCCGACTGATGACCGCCGGGAGCGATCCTGAGCGATCCCAGGCGCTCTCAGCAGAATTTCCAATTTTTCATAATTTCGAACCTAATTCAATTCTAAACTATTTTTAGACAATTTTAATGATTAATTAAGGTACTTTAAGACCAAAATAAACTACCTAAATCCCTGTTTTACAGAAAAACAAATTAGGGAGATATTTAGGACATTAGTTGCCAAGTTTTGAAGGAAAATGAGAAATGTGATTTGGAAAAGCCTAACTACCATTTGATTATCTAAACACTTCTAAATGATATTATAAATCATAAGACATTATAAAGAGAATTCAAAATCCGAATGACTGAATAATGAAGCAAATGCACAGATATAACCATTATATGCCGCTAGGCACCAACCCTTATAGAATTATGATACTTTAGGGAATTTTGGAGTCTAGTGGGCATAGCTGGTTATGGATCCATAGTTGTAGCTAGATAGCTGAGGGATATGTCATTTGGGTTGAGTTACTCCTATATGCGACGCGCTTCCTTTGCAAGTTAGTTTGTCTGGGAAGGTCCTATGTCTGGAGGGACACCCCGGTGAGCCGCTGGTGATTCCCTGTACATGTGGATAAGCGACCATCTCCATGTATTGATTCTGGTGCTGCATGCTGGTGGTACATGCCAACTCTGATGGGTACGTGTGCAATAAGTCGGTGACTACGGCTCTTGTCTAAGCTGCGCTGCATGGGGCTCGAGTATCATTAGTAGCATCGCTCCTAAGTCGCACGGTGGTATAGCAATTGGTTGAGAATCATCTCAAAAGGTTTATCTATCTTTGTGAGTCCTACAATGACACTGAAAACACAACACTTGATATGATTATTATTATTATTGTGCACGTGCGGGATGCATGTGATTGGGATATTGGTTGGATGTGACTGTTTAGTACATCCTGGCAATGTATGGATTATGCTACTGATTTGGCTATTGAGTTCTTATATTAAAACTTGCTGAAAATTATATATAGAACTGTTTATCAAACTGTTTTGTGTTCATGAATGGTATAAATGATTATGCGAGCCTGATTTATCGATGTTGCTTAATCGTGCATGAAATGTTACTTTGATTATATTAACTGTTTAGTCATGCATGTGTTACCTACTGAGATATTCGTATCTCACCCTACTTCTATTCCATTTTTTTTCAGCTGATACGCGAGAGGGGGATCTCTTAGACTTCCAGGGAGAGATAGCCGAGTATTCGCCGGAGGATTATTATTATCCAGATCTTGTCTGAGGTGGATTGATGTTATAGACTTAGCATTTTTAATTGGTTTATTATCATTTATTTGGATTTGATGTATGAGAGAGACAAGAGAGAATTAGTAACCAGTTCATTCTACCAGACTTTGATACTATTGATTGATGGTCAAGCTTTATGCTTAGTTGAGGATTTTGATCTACACTTCCGCACATACTGGTTTCCGCAACTCTGATAGAATAATAAATTGATTGGATTTTGCTTTCTTTGGTCTGGTATGTTATTGATGTTGTAATTGATATGGGCCAGTAACACCTCGGATTTGGTTGTTGAACTAAATTTGGGTTGTTACAGTAGCGAACCGGGTTCGGGTCGGGTGTCGGTTTGAACTGACCCGGGTTCGGGGCGTTACACCTAATATGTTTAAGGATGCTTTGAATTTTTGTAAAACTTGTGAACCATGTCAAAAGTTAGGGGGGATAACTAGGAGAAACATGATGCCTTTGCAACCTGTTTTAATCCTCGAAATCTTTGATTGTTGGGGGCTTGATTTCATGGGACCTTTCCCTTCATCTTTTGGGTATTTGTATATCTTGGTAGCTATAGACTATGTTTCTAAGTGGGTTGCGGCCATTCCATGTAAAAATAATGATCACCAAGTGGTGATTAGGTTTCTAAAAGATAACATCTTGGCTAGGTTTGGCATGCCTAAGGCTGTCATTAGTGACAATGGAACTCACTTTTGTAACAAGCCTTTTGCTTCCCTCTTGAAGAAGCATGGAATCCATCATAAAGTGTTTACACCATACCACCCCCAAACAAGTGGGCAAGCTGAGTTAGCTAATAGGGAAATCAAGCAAATCCTTGATAAAACAGTTAACCCAAGCATAATGGATTGGTCTTTGCGTTTGATAGATGCTTTGTGGGCATATACAACAGCTTATATGACCATTTTAGGAATGTCCCCCTATAGGCTAGTGTATGGCAAAGCATGCCACTTACTTGTGGAACTTGAGCACAAAGCCTATTGGGCCATAAAAAGGGTTAATTTTGACCTTGACAAGGCTGGTTCCTTGAGGAAGCTCCAAATTTCAGAATTAGATGAGTTGCGAAGGGATGCTTATGAGAATTCTAAGTTAACCAAGGAACACATTAAAATTTTGCATGATAGGCACATTCAGAGGAAGTCATTTGAACCTAACCAACAAGTTTTGTTTTATAATTCTAGGCTTCATTTGTTTCCTGGTAAGTTGAGGTCTAGATGGAGTGGTCCTTATGTTGTGAAAATAGTTTTTCCCCATGGTGCTGTGGAAATCCTCAATCGTCAAAATGGGAATGTTTTTAAGGTGAATGGCCAAAGACTTAAACTTTTCTTGGCTAATTTCTCCATTGAGGACACCACCATCCATTTGCAAGACCCCACTTACCCAAGTCTTGTTTAGATTAGTCCTAGATAGTTTTTTTTCTTTCTTTTTGTTTTGCTTATTTACTTTTGTTTTTATTTCTTGTTTGTAGTTAAATTTTCCTTTAGTTTAACTTCTTAGTTTTTAGTTTATTTTCTTTACCAAGTTCAGCTTATTTTAGGTAATTTTTTTTATTGTTTTTAATTTGTGCTTAAAGTAGTGCTTTAACTTGCTTGAAAATTGTTTTTCATCAATGTGAACTATGATTTGTTCCTTTCATGATCATCTCTGGTAGCACAGGTGCTGCCAAGTTTATGAGAAAGTGAGGTGATGGAAGAATTTTGGAAATTTTCTTAGAAAAGAGTTTTTATTTTGTTGGAAGGTCTACAGTGGGGTTGGAATGGGATTTGATGAAGAGGCCAGCACCATGGCAGCCTAAGTGACAGGTCTGAATTCATCTGAAAAAAAATTGGGAGAGAAAGTCTTGGCAAGAAAGTTTGAATCTGGGTAGATGAGTTTTGAGTGTTTGGAGCACCTGAGAAGTGGAAATGCAAAATAGAGCAGTTTGGCACAATGAGGTCCTGAACTTAGGTGTTCAAGACAAAGAACAGGTGCAAGCAGCTTCTCAAGGTTTGTTTGATATATATAGGCGATTAGTTGATGATACTAATTGGTTGGAAAGTTTTCAAGATTGTTCATTTCAGATTGCTGTCAAGATCTCCAAGACTTGATAGAGAATCAAAGCACATTGATCTAATGGGAATTGTTATTTGCTTGTGGGATAGGATCATTTGAACACTAAAGATTCAGAATATCTCACCATGATGGTGATCATGAATGAAATTTAATGTCTCAAAGCATGATTGAGGCAATTAGGTGAAGGAACTCACAGGTCATGAAGCAATGGCAATAGCCCAAGGGAGACTACCATGAATGTGGAGAGCAATATCAGCCTCAAAGGATTTAGAGCATGGATTTGTTGGAACCCAAGGAACAAAGGTCCTAAAACTCAGGTGACTAGGATAATTAGAGCTAAAGTCATGATCAGGTCTCTATCACAGAATCAGTGCCAGGTGAAGGTTTCTATTCAGATCAGGGAGTATGAAGAGCAATAAGAGGGGGTTAAATCCTTAGTGATTGTAGAGATCAAGGAGATTCTACTCTTCAAAATAAGAAGCCAAGAGTGCTGGACAGCAGATGGCACTAGCTCAGGAAATGCACAAACGGGATTGGCATTGAGGAAATACACCTGAATTTCCCATTCTTATTAAAAGCAGTGTTAGACAGGTTTGAACCTCTATTCAAGTTGGGGAAGGTAGGCCATTTGAATCCAATACCTAAATCCACTGTCCTCATTTGAGTGAATTTAAGCTCACATCTGAATGTCCACACTCACTGTCCATTGTTCCTACCAGATGCAAATCCAATGCATTCAAAGTCACCAAATCAATTGGTAAGTCTCCTAATCAATTCAGGGGTTTTTTTTGGTTGAGTAACCCAATGCTACAGGTCAAAACACTCCAAAACAGGGGAGCCACCCCCATATAGCACTTCAAGTTGCATGAGTTTGCTACTAGGGGAATTTCACAGCAAAGAAATGGCCTGTTATGTGCAATCAAGTTACTGTCAACATTCTTAGACCTGAGACAATGAAAAATCCGGATAGTTTTTTAACTTAGATTGAGGAAAAATTTTGACAAAACAAGTATGGTTCAAGTTGCATAGGGCATGGGGAGAGCCTATCAGGTCCTTCACAAGTCTTAGATCTATCTAATGAACCTAGACAACAGTGAGCGCAATATTGGACCAGGTTGCTGTCAATACTCCAAGCAGTGGTGGAAAGTACTCTCATGCCCCGAAATACCCCAAGCAGGGACATATCAGGTTCAGAGATATTGGGTTTGTTTTACAAGCCATTTAAAAGCTTGGGCATATGAAAGTGAAGTTCACAAGCCATTTAGGAGAGCATTGTTAGATGTTATGAGCAGAAGCAAGAGAGAAATCAGGTGTAAACTTCTGGTGAAGAAATAGTTTTGCTACAATTCACTTTGGTTGCTGGTATATGCTAGAAGGAAGTGTAAAAATAGTTGAAAGGATCTTCTCAAGGATGGTGCACTTGTTGAACATGAAATTCAGAGATGTTATGAGTTTAGAGATTGCATTTACAAGTGGCTAGACCAAAAAAGGAAGACTTGAAGCTGCTGAATACAGCAACTGTCAAATCTGATTACACAAGCAGAACCATATTGGATTTGGTATTTTTGTATTCAAACTCCAACCAATGGAACCTTAGGCCAGCTCAGTGATATTTTGAACTCCAATATGGTCAACTCAATGCTCAAATCAGTTCAATGTACAAGCAAAAAACCACCCTCTTGATCACCCCCATCTAGGAGATCCAAAAAGCCCCTTGTAGTTTAGATTTTTACCCTAACAATAGGGTCAAACCTGATTCAATCTGTGAGGATTTGAAATTCATGCCATATACCTTTGGAAAGCCCTATCAGTCTAGTTTCTAACACATCAAACAATGTGTGAAATGGAGTCTTCTAGAGGAACTTATAGCTATTTTACTAAAGGAGGTTTATGAGCAACTGCAATAATAAAAACAGCCTTTTATCATTTGCAACTTGGGGACCTCAAATCAGGATTGGCTCCAATAAAATCAGTGGAACAAGGAGAGTTTCAAGGCCTTAAAAATTGATGAGATGAGGGAGGATTCGTTCCTTAAAAAAACCATGGGAAGCTAAGAAACCAAGTTTTGTTATGGAATGTTTACTGAATCAGTTGGGGTGACAGTAATGCATAGATTTGATCATAGTTGGGCAGTGATTCCCTCACACCACAGGGAGAAGACATCAGATTTGAAAAGCTCAATGTGCGGGGCAACTTGTGATCTAGAAAAGCAGTAAAAAGTTGAGGGAATTAGCTTTGTTTTGGGTGTATTATGTATCTCACCATGCTGTCAAGAGTAAGAACAGCAAAAAATGGCTTGCATCATTCTTTGGTTTGACTTTACCATGGATCATCCTCAGAATCTGCACAATCTCATCCCACTCCATACTTTTCAGGTGATGTTAGCTAAACACCACTTTGTCCTTTCCCCCAAATTGTTTCAGGTCTTATAGGCATTTCATTTTTTCCAATCCTTTTGCTTTCTCTCCACCTTGTTTTTGTTTTGCACTTGCTCTAACCTATGTCTTGCAGTTCTAGTTGCTTGTCATAGTGGGTTTAAGCCCCATATGGTTTGCTCAAGAATTTTTAGATGTTACCTTGCTTGCTTGCCCATGCACTTCTCAAGGCAAAGTTTGAATTTTTTTTTCATCCAAATCATGCAAGTTTCAGCCAAGAAAGGTAATAATTTCACTCAGGTATTGCTTATTTTTATTCTTTACCTTCCAAACATTGAGGACAATGTTTATTTTAAGTTGGGGGTGGGGGATTTAAATTTTTGCATGCTACTTCGCTACTTTGAGTAAATTTTCATAGATTTCTCTGTTTTTGAGCTTTGTAGTTGAAGTTCTTGGTTTATTCTTCATAGTTGTCAGGTTATCGTTCAATTTCAATAATTCACTCAATTGCATTGCTTGATCTTAGTTGGTTGGGGGGGGGGGGGGGGTATTAGGAGCAGCTCATGGTATCAATCCTTATGCCTTGTTTACATTCCCTCAAGTGTGCATAGTATTCAAGTTAGTCCCATGCTTAAGATTATTTATCTAGGTTTCAGCTTGTTTTTCATTCTAAAGTTGTCAATTTCCTTTACTGAAACCTAGAACAGTGAGTTTCATGGTCCACATTAATTTTGAATGGTTGGAGTGTAATTCTCATGGGGCTATAATGATGTTCTTGACCATTCAAACTTGGGTAATGCAATGTATTGTTGTTGTCACTGAATTTCATGCACAACAGTGAGTGTTTAGCTGATTTTTAAGCCTCAATTAGTGTTTTTCACCAATCAACCCCCAAGAGCTATATTGAACCATATATTCAAGGCCCAAAAAAAAAAAAAGGAATCAAAAAGAAATATATAAAAAAAAGAGTAGAAAAATTCTGCTAGAAAAAAAAGAAAGAAAGCAAAAGTGAAAAAAGTGGCTTGAGATCAAGTGAAAAAGAAGAGCGACAATGTGACCTCTTTGTAAAGTGCATTGGAAAAGGCTACCTATTACTGGGGCTTGAAAGAAAAAAGGAGAAACAACGAATAAGGCATGTGCCAATCAATAAAAGGCCTTTCGTAGTGTAATAGTGTGAAAGCCACCATTGCAATGGTTTTAACTTAGAGTAAAAACCAACTTGGTTTGCTTGGAGGGTTGCTAGGTTGAATAACACTTTGAGAGGTCTTAGAAGTCACTAAATACAAATTGTCCACACACTTACACCCAGTGAAAACAATTTCAGAACCTTACACTTGGTTGAATTGTTAAGAACTCAAGAAGCTCCATGTGGCCTACAAGCTAAACCATTTAGTTTCAATGCCCAAGTCACTTATCTTGTTCTATTTTTCAGTAGAAGAATCTGATTTTAGAGTTTTGAGGCATGCTTAAACTTAGATAATTACTTCTTTTGCTAGGGACTACCAAATAGCAAGTTGTGGGGGGGGGGGGGGGGGGGTGTTGGGTGTGATGAAGTGCTGAAAATGCATAATTAAACACTTTAAATGATGTGAAAAATAAGTAAAAATATCTTAAATGTGCTTAATTATGCATAGGGTTGTAAGTGAAAGCTTAAGTATTGAATTGGAATAATTTTGGGATTAATGGGTTAGATGAGCATGGTATTGATAGAAAATAAAATCAGATGGCATAAGTTTCATGTGGCATTCTACATTGCCATCACAATGAATCAATTTAAAATGGAATTTACCTTTATACCCTTTACTAACAACGTTGTGGTTTGTTTGTTACAGGCGTAAATGAGGAAAACAAAAGAAACCAACATTCATTGGTTTGGTGGTTGATGTGGCTAATGGTTTTGGAGTTCGTTGGGAATGGATGAATGGAGAGTGAGGGAGCTGGAAGGAGAAGCTTGGAGGAAGATAAAGAGATAGGGATGGAGCTAGAGAGGGGAAAAAAAAGGAAAGGAAGAGGAGATTTTCATTTTTGTGGATGTTGCTGTATTTTTCGGATATACTTTGTTTTTATTCCACTTTCAGTCGACTTGTGTGATTTCTGCGTTGGATGATCCGTATGAATTCTCTTCTTCAAAACTTGGGATTGGAGATTTGTGAGGATAATCCAAGCTTAGAGAGCAGAAGCTTGGTTTGATTTTACATTTTTAGCAATTAGTTTTTACATTTTACTTTGTAATTTTCTTCTCGGCAGATTGCGTGAACCTTATATTTGCTGATTTCTGTTAGGCATTATTGGGATTGGTTTAAGGATTAAGTATTGATTAAAGAATTGTTCCAGAATTTCTCTGCAATTTCTTCCTCTTAACTATTTCCTTTTATGCAATCTGTGATGGCCAAATGGGTCATGCCCAGCACCATGCGTGAGTGAGTGCGTTCCTAAGCTCAGGTGGAGCTCTGAAGTGGATTGTAATCTCTCTTATTGATCTTATAATAGGTTGTATTTGATTATCCTTATGAACTTCAAGGCATCTGTTAACAGATTTGCAGAGACTCTTCAAATTAATTCTTGATCCATTGTTGATAGTTAGCACTGTGGATACTTGAATTATAAATTGGGTTTCTCTATTTGAGAGCATAACAGATCTGTTTTGAGGTTCATTAGGTAGCTTAGTTGATTTGAGTTTGGTTCTACATTTGTTAAATCATTCGAATACCAACCTCATGACTGAGTTGGTATCTGAATTTGAGAAAAAGAGAAGTACAATCCATGAATGAGTAATACCTGCAGCTTAGGTGTTTGGTTATTTTTTTCTAAGAAAATTTACGTTCAGATTCGATTAATTTTGCAATTAACTGTTGTTATCGTTTAATTTTGTCGAGTGTTTCTGTTAAAAATTCCTTTCATGTTATTACAAGTGGTTTGATTTGAGCAACTTTATCATCTGCCTTTTGTTCTAGATAAATTCATTTGATGTGTGTAGGACATTAGTTTAGTTAATTTGAGTAGTATAGTTAGATTGTTTAGGTTCAGATTTATTCATTTCTCCTGTTTAATTTAGTCTTTTTAGCATTTTTAATTTCTGATTTACTTCTAACAACTGTTGTCCCTGTGGAAATCGACCTTGGGGCTCACCCAAGTATTTCAACTTGACACTCCTGCAGTTGGGAGTAGCACATTTGCGAACACATCACATGCCTAATTAGGGTGTAGCCGAAATATAATTTCGGTTACACCAGTGAAACCCTGATTTCGGATTTTAATTCTTCTGATTTAAAAAGCCCAAAAAACCCTATTGGCTTTGCTCAATTTAAATGAATATGGATTTAAATAATTAAGTCACTTTAATTAATTAACCAATATTTAACCTAATCAAAGGGCCATACCCCATGAGGCCCAATAAGAGCCTAATTTGAGACATACTAGGTTAGAATAGATGGTTTGGCCAGAGACTTAGGGCATGGGCCTATCAGGCCCTATCTCTTCTAAAGGGAGCCCATTCAGATATTTGGGAGAGAAAAGGGATCCAAGTCACTCACTCACTAAGTCTTGGGCTTTCAAACCTAAGCCTAGGAACTGGGCCCCAAGCCCATTCCTAGCCCATCTAGAACTCAAGTAAAGTCAAGATAATAAACCGAAAGGAACCCTTGTGGGGTCCACCCAAATAGGACCATAGACTATCCAGGCCCACCAAATAAACATGAAACCCTAATCTTAATTCCTTTTGAAACTTTAACTTTAATAAAATTAATCAAACTATACCAAAACCATAAAGGGCTTTCTAAGGTTAGTTTAAAGCTCACCAAAGGGACATGTGGGCTATATCCAGTCCACTTGGGATTCCGTGGGCCTTCCAATGGGGTCTGCTGAAGCAGACCAAGATCATTAAATAAACAAAGATAAAAATAAATAAAGGGGACCTACACCACTCAGGTGGTCCCCGCACAAAGACTTAAAATAAAGAATGCATATTGCATTAGGGTTGGGTGAAAATGAACCAAAGTTGACTCTAGCAAATTTAACTAGGATGACCCATGGGACCCGTCACTCGACGAGGTGGATCGGGGTGTCTACAGACTTTCCCGGACCGCAACCGAGAACTTTGCTAGAATCTCAAGCCGCAGACTACTAATAGATAAACACTGGGCACCCAAGTGTCTGCCTGCACTACATCAGGCAGGGGCGACTCCTCATTCCCAATTTCCCGAAAGGAGGCACGCACTTACGTGCACCTTGTAGTGTGGCTCATGGATCGACGCACACACAACCCACTTTCAGGAATATGAGCAGTGGATGGCCCGGGAATTTGGCCATGACGACCCCTGCCTCTTCAGACCGTCACACCCAGTGACATTCCAGCTGCACCCCCTGACACATACCGAGATAGGGTGGCCGAGCTGCAAGAGTCCCACTCTCATATTAATTCAGCTTATGTGGAATCGGAGCGGAAGAGTAGACAGGCTAATGTATCCCTCCAACAGGAAATAAACATAGTGCGCAAGCGTGCGGATGAGGACCGACGTTTGCAGAACAAGCTTTTGCGTGCCTTAAGGAGGCAAGATGTGTCCTCCCATTATGATGATGACCAACCTAGCTAGGTTTTGGTTTTGTTGTATTTAATTCTGATTTTTATGTATTGTTGGCCTCAGCAAGCCCTTTTTGATTTTGTGATTTGAGCATGTAATTTCCTTTGATTAATCAGATGCTTTGCTTTTTGAACAAAACAAGAACATAATAATGAATTAATTCACAGAAACTTGTAATTCTTAATTGCCATCTGGTCCCCGACAGACCTCCTCTTTTCGATGGTTGCAGTTTATGGTCACTTCAACCCTGATGTTCTCCTTCAAATTAGTCACCTTTAAAAATAATCAAACCCAGCAAGTGTTTTAGAAACAAAAGCACCCAAGACCTTGAGCTCAGGTCACACCTATTTGTATCTTTTTGTAAGATCATTCGGTCCAGTAGGATCTAACGATCCAAAATGGTGGCGCTGAAGCAGCCAATGTGTGAGTCGGAGACAGGTTGAGCTACACCTGGGTGCTGCTTTTTAGCTCACCCCTTGTGGAGACCTGATGCAGTCCAAAATGGTGGCGCCGAGGTAGCCGATGTGTGAATTAGAGACAGACCGAAGTACGCCCAGGTATTGCTTTTTAGCTTACCCCCTGTGGTGACCCTTTGTGGTCCAAAATGGTGGCGCTGACGAAGTCGATGCTTGAATCTGAGACAGGCCGAGGTACGCCTGGGCATTGCGTTTTAGCTTACCCCTTGCAGAGATCCTTTGTGGTCCAAAAATGGTGGAGCCGAGGCAGCCGATGTGTGAATCGAAGACAGGTCGAGGTACGCTCGGGTATTTGATTTTTCGCTCACCCCTGTGGAGACTCGACACGGTCCAAAATGGTGGTGTCGAAGCAACCAATGTGTGAATCGGAGGCAGGATGAGGTAAGCTCGGGTGCTGCTTTTGAGCTCACCCTCTGCAGAGACTTGATGAGGTCCAACCTCGTGATACTGAGATCAACCAAACTTCCTCGTAATGCAGTTTCTCTTCCCTTGTCGCCTTAAGTGGCTAAAACAGATTCATAATTTGGGTTCTCTCTCCTCCCCGCCTTTGGGTGACTAAAACAGATCACTTAATTCGGGTTCTCTCCCCTTATAGCTTTCGGGTGACTAAAAAAGATCAGTAATTTGGGTTCTCTCTCCTTGTTGCCTTTGGGATCAGTTAATTCGGGTTCTCTCTCCTTGTTTCCTTCAGGTGACTAAAACAGATCAGTAATTCGGGTTCTCTCTCCTTGTTGCCTTCAGGTTATACAAACAGATTCGTAATTCGAGTTCTCTTTCCTTGTTGCCTACCGGTGGCTAAAATAGATTCGTAATTCGGGTTCTCTCTCCCTATTGCCTTCGGGTGGCTAAAACAGATTCGTAATGTCAACACCCCATTTTTACACTATAGAATTACTCAAGATGCATATCTTGAACCGGCACATATGTGGGCACGTAAATTGAGGTTTTTATAATGGATCCATCTTTTTGAAATAACAAGCCTATAATAAAGAGAATTCTGAGCCGATTCTAATGCACCAAACTGTGCTCAAATCGGATCTCAAATGGCTAAGTTATGGATAAAAGAAATAAATGGTAGTTTGGGGATTTCTGATAAAACCAGAATGGGGTGCGACATGGCAGCCACGTGTACGCCATAGTGGTTGCCATGTAACCAATGTTAATTAAAAATTTTGTGTTTCTTTTAGTAAATAAGATAAGTTTCCTAATGGGGTTTGTTATGAAAATAAATAAAAATTTAATAACAAAGTTAATAAAAGCTTTGAGATTTAAAGAAAATAAAATAAAAAAAAAACAAAGAGAAATGAGTTGGATGAATTGGTCCAACTCATGTTCTCTTGGAATTTTGAAACTAAGCCTAAAATAAATAAGCCTAAAAAATATATTGGATAAATTGGTCCAACTAATGAGACTTTGAGACCAAGTCTAAATATGTGGTGGTGTTTAAGAGAGGAAGATGAGAGGTCTAGGTGTTTAAGAGAGGAAGAGGAGAGGTTAGGGAGATGAGGAGTCTAGGAGTTTAAAAGAGGAAGAGAAGAGGTTAGAAGTTAAGAAGATGAGCGTGTGGAACTCTCTTATAAAAAGGGGAGGAGTCTTAGAAGTAAGGGGGCAGCAAGAAAGGAGAGTCTCTAAAGAAAAAGAGAGGAGAAGTGAAGGAGGGGGAGGACGTTCATTAGCAAAGGTTGAGCATCTTAGAAGAAGAAGAGCTGCTGTCCAGCAACAACAAAGCTTTGATCACTTGTTCCAGCTTAGAGAAGCAGCTATTTTTTCTTGCTTAAACTATTGTTTGAAGTTATCTTTTCTTCACTAAAGTCTGAAATTCTCTTGTACTATGATCAATGAGGATTTTAGATGCTTTTAAAGTGGATTTGAACAAGGATAATCAATAAGAAAAAAAAAACAAAGACAAAGATGAAAGTTATGAGTTTTTCTGCATTAGGCTTGCACCTATTTTCCAGATAAACCAATTTTGTTTACCTAGTTCTAGTTCGATTCAAGTCTGGAGTCCTTCATGAGATTTGTGGTATTTTTATTTTAGTTTAATGTAAAAATATGCTTGAGACCCTACACTATGAGTAAGTATTTTATTTTTAATTTTTCTTTGGTTCAGATTTTCATTGGGAAATGTCTAACAGTAAATTTTGTAGCTTCATATCTCTTAAATGAAAATGAATTTTTGAAAACTGCTATAGGTTATTTTAGTGCTTAAAGTTATGATTCTAAGGAATCAGATTTCGCACAATTTGGTTAAAAATTGAGGGAGATATGAATCGTTGAATGCGGATAGTGCAGTAGTTCAGGTTGTTTCACTTTTTGGTTTCCTTTGTAAATTAGTAATTAGGCCATGATTAAAAGTAGTTCAGGTGGTCTCATTTTTTTGCCTTGTAAATTAGTAATTAGTTAATTTTGCATGATAAAAACAACAGAAAACAAAACAAAAAAATAAATAAATAATAAGAAAGGGAAAAAGCAAATGAAATAAGCATTGAAGTGATGATTCTTTCTTGTGGCTGAACATGTTTCTTCTTTTGTCTCTTGTGATTTTTTTTTACTTACATTTGTTCTTGTTTTGTTTTTTTACTACATGAGATGTACCATAGTGGCCCTCCATTCTCCCGATGTAGATATGTCATTATAAATGAGAGGCTAAAGCATTTTATTTGAAGTGGCTGAATTGTACAAGTTTAGTTTTGTTAGTTTTATTTTATTTAGTTTACTAGTTCATTTTAGTTTGGTTTCATCATTGATGTTAGAATTTGTCTTTTTTAATTATTATTTTTTCTTCTTAAAAGATGCAGCCTTGCAATCCCTACGCCTTAAACCCTTGTACAGATATAAAATAAAAAATAAAAATAAAAAGAAGGGAAGTGAGTGTTTGTATCATGGTTCGGCCAATCATGGCCGAATTCATTTATTTTAATATCTTATTTGTTGTTGTTTTTATCAATTATTAGTTTTGAGTTCAGTTTATTGCTCATATAGATTAAGTGAATTTTCAGATTAAGTGGTTCCAATTTCAATTGTTTTAGCATGGATTCATTTTGTCCATATTGCTTTACTTTCGATGTAATTTTGTGTAGGCCTTGTACATATAGATTAATATTTGTTATACACTTAAAATGATAAAAAAATTAGAAAAGAAGATAAAAGAAAAGAAATAAAAAAATAATAATAAAAGAGCCCATTAAATATCCAACTAATTTAAGGGAACCCATTTCGGTGGGGCAACCCAGGGTGTTCAAGGACTTCCCTGGGTTGTAATCGAGGTCACTTATCTGGAATCACTGGTGCAGACAAAAAAGCAACAAGGTATCTACCTGCACCATTTCAGGTAGTGGCGAATCCATAAAACATGTAACACGCTTTTTGACACGACCGAGGTGCGCACAAGTAATTCGGATTCTATCTCCCTGTTGCCTTTGGGTGACTAAAACAGATTCGTAAACCGGGTTCTTGCTTCCTGTTGCCTTCGAGTGACTAAAACAGATCAGTAATTTGGGTTCTCTCCCCCTGCTGCCTTTGTGCAACTAAAATAGATTAGTTAATGCCAATCTCAGTCAAACCATGTTAGAAAGAGAAAACAATGAATAAAGAATCTGCAAACATATTCCACAAACAAAGAAAGAAAAGTACAAAGCAAAATAATTGATTGATCATTTGAAAGTACACTGATGCTTGTTAATTGTCCTAACAGGTACCAAAATTGCTCCAAGAAGCCCCTATTTGCTAAGATCCCGCAAAAGACTTGAAATGAATCCACAGGGAAATAAGACACCGCTAGTTCAATATCCAGCAGAATCCAGCTAGACACAAGTGTTAAAGCTTGTTTTGAGAATTGATTTTAAACCATTTAGGCATGAAAATGTGAAATTACAAGCTTTTTGTACATGACCATAAGATTCATACTGTTCTGGCGAAACTGTATAGATCATACGGTCAAACCAGAACAGGCTTGAGTTTACGATTTACACTAAAAATATAGATTCATGGATTTTTAGAGGGATTTTTGGGGTCCCCTTGTCCCATGTGGGCCTGATATCATGTGTGGACCGATTGGTTGGCCCATAGTGGCTGCCAAGTTGAGTTTAGGCTTGATAAAGCTAATTTACTAAGTGATAAGCCACAAGGAAGGGAGAAGGGCTTGGGGCTTCTTCTCCCTCTTTTGAGAATAGGTCTCAAGTGCTCTAGAGTGAGGAAGAGATTCCCTCACTTCTATTTCAAGCAAAAGACATAGCCTCTTGTAGAGAGAGGCTAGTCAAGAGGCCTGAAAGGCCTTGTACTTGGGTCAACGGCCAAACCATTTCACATGCCCATCCAGGAAACAAATATGACATAAAGGGTGGAGCTAACACATATTGAAAAATCAATGGAGTGTGTGCCTCAATCAAGTGTTCATGAAAGAGCTTAAAAGTTGAGCTTTAAATATGTAATTGCACATGCTTTGAATGGTGAGATTGTGTGTGCTACATGGAGTGTATCCATGATCAAAGGACATGGTGGGAAATGGAATGGTAGATGTGCGCACGTCGACTCGTGCGAGGGCGCACGTGGACACAAGGGTACGGCGGAGTGAGGAGTCGCCACTGCCTGATGGGGTGTCGGTAGACACCTGGAGGCCTAAAGGATGTCTATTGGTCTGCGGCTTTGAGATTCCTGTTAAGGTTTCGGTTGCGGTTCGGGGAAGTCCGCAAACACCCCGGTCCACCCCATCGGTTGACGGGTCCCTTGGGCATCTTGGTTAAAGTCACTTTGGTCTAACTCACCTTTATTTCCTAAACTAGCATGCTTATTTATTAAGTCTGAGTGGGGACCACCTGAATGGTGTGGGTCCCTTTTCTTTTATTTGATTTTTATCTTTTTATCTAGGTGATGTTGGTACCCGTTGGAAGACCCATGTGACGCCAAGTAGGGCTTAGGCTAAGCCTAATTCCCATTTGGGGTTATCTGAGATAATCCCATTTATTGGATCCGGTTATTTGGTTTGGGGGTTAATTGAACATACATGATTAGTGGGTTCAGATTTTTAGTGGGCCCATTGGGCTTGGAGGGGGTAATTATCCAAGTAGCCTTGGGGACCCATCTCTGAAATGGGTCTTGGTTTGGGCTGGTTGGGTGTGGGCCCCGTTGGAAGGCCCACAAAACCTTACTGGGCCCGAGTGGGCCCAAGTCTCACACATGAGCGCTTGGGCTTGCCCATAGCCCCTAAAAGGTTCAACTAGTCTTATTTAAAGCATGCTAGGTGGTGTTAGGCCCAAAAGAAATAGAAATGAGGGCTTACTAGGCCTGACCGCAGAACAGATGCGGTTTGGCCTTGAAAGCCCAAAAGGCAATTTTTCATGTGGGCTTTGGGAGTCTCTTCCCTTCCGCTATTTCGAGAGTTATTGTAGGTCATTGTGTTGACCCACAGTGGCTTGCTTTCTCCTCAAATTCACCAAATCGCCCCTTTTTCATGTATCATTGCAAAGGGGGAAGAAGGGGAAGGCTTAGGTTATCTCCTTCTCCTATTTGAGCCTTGTCTGGGGATGAAGCAGGGACCTATGCGTCCCTGTGTAGGTTACTTGAAGGCTGCCTCCATCTCCCCAGGTAGTGAGAAGGAGGGAGAGGCCTAGTAGGCCAAGCTTTGGTCCATTTTCAGCCAAACCAAATACAATCCATCAATAAACAGCAGGTTGGTCATGCTGAGAAGACCACATAAAACATAGCAACACATAAAGAAACAGTAGGTAAAAATAGCAGGCAACTGTGTGGATATTCAAAAGCATATACTTCCTAAGGTGGGGGATGTAAGCATGCATTCAAGTTGTGCAAGTAAGTGAACTTGCTATGCAAGTTCTTGAACAATAAGACCTGCTGCAGATAGGCAAAACAGCAGCCATTGGAGAGGGGAAATCATGCTAAAAGGGGGCTGGGAACAGTGAGAAAAGTGGGGTGGGGGAGCATGCTGGACAGATCTAGTGAGATACAAAACAGTGAGTGAACGTAGATATGAATAGGTGGACATTCATGACACACATACATGGCATTTTAAGAACTGCTCCTAGGATGCTAGTGAAGACAAAAAGCCACTCTAAAGATGTAAAAACAGCAGATGAGTGGACCATGGCATGGTTCATTGAGCATGATCACACTTGGAGTGAATTATCATGGGATGAAGAAAGAGGGGAAGCATGCTGTTATCCCCAACAGCAACTCACATATATCATAACAGAAGGGTTATGCATCACGAAGGTTAAAGAAAGATTTATCACCGAATATGCATACTTTACAACACACCAAACACTCAAAAAGAAGCACTTTATCAAGTGGAAAGGTAAGCCAATATGAGAAGGGAAGAAAGGGGGGTTACATAGGGCTACATTAGACTCAACATAAGGAGGAACATGCTCCCCATTTGAATAGCATGAGTATATAACAAACCAACACCTAATCTTCCTAAAAGCATGTGAAAATCTCGCTCATCCTCCCTTACGGCCAAACGAATACTTCACCTTACCTTTGTAAACTTTCATGTCATACAAATAGAGAGGGAAGGTGAGCTAAAGCATATATTAAAGGATGCATTTCAGTAGGAAGAGATAAACCACTTGCATATACTCAAAACACCATTATTTTCATATATGTAAGATAAAAAGTGATGGAAAACATTACCTTGGGGGTTAGGGGTCCTAGAGTGGAGTGTGAAGACCTTTTTGAAGCACCAACAGTTGCTGGAGCATCACTTCCTAAGACCAACAGCATTCTTGGTTCCTTCCTTGGGTGGAGATGAGGAAGAGGAACGAGTTGGTGAGGTTTTGGGATGATTGGGGAATGGGTTGGAAGTGTTTAAGAGTTTGGAGAAGAAGAATAAGATGATTTGGAAGGGGAGTTGCAGAGGAGAAGGAGAGAAGTCAACTAAAAAAAACCAACCCTTTCCTATTGTTCAAATTTGCTTTTTATAGAACACAGAGACAAAACCGCACATGCTGTGCGGTTTGGTCGAAACCGCATAGTATGTGCGGTTCGACCGTGTCTTTTTAGCATTAAATAGGGGGACAAAATGGGTAGGCGCACGCTGACGCACAAGTGGACCGCACTTACAGTGCGGTTTCCTTTCGTTCACCGCCTACCCTAATTGGCTCGCGCGAATGGTGGCCAAAAAATTGACCGCACTCTATATGTGGTCGTGAATTTCTCTCCCCTTTTTTGGTTTTGAGTTGACGGCTGAGGTGACTCAGCTGTCCACTCAGGCGAATCAAGCTTCTCCAATTTGTGTACTTTTTTATTCATTTTGATTAACTTAATTAAGACGTTTTAAGTTTTGATCGATTTGCCCTTCGGACTGTTTTGCTCGTATCTTTTTCATCCGGGCTCCGATTCCTGCAAACTTAATTGCGTTGGAACAGTGTCGGGATTCTCTACCCATTGGGATAGAGTATGGCAATCAATTTGGGCTCAGGCAGAAAGTCATCTTTTGCTCCTTAGGGTTTAGATCTGTCTTTTAGGGTTTTGCTTTCTGGGCCTTTTAGAGGGGTGCAAAAATGAGGTGCTTACAGTAGACATGTCAAAACTGCAAGCATGAGATGCATGGTATAAATAAAGAAACTAAAACATTCAAACACATGCATGCAGATTCAGTGCCATGCGTGTGCTCTCTATTAATATATACATGAGAAACGTGGGAATTAAGCCTTAAACTAATGACAAAGCATGCTAGAGAAAACGGGAGGGTGTGTGAGAGATGGCCATAACACTAGGCAATGATCAAGCTTTTACACACCTAACAAGAGTAGCAATCTGATGGAATTAAAAACACCCAATTTCAAGGAAACCAACACTTGAATCAAGGGAATAAAATAAGCTAAATAAAGAAAGGAAGTGGGGCTTAAGGTTACATTGATCCAAAAGATAAAGGAGGATAAGAAGAATAAGAATCATGATTTTGGCCAAAAATGAGACACCATGCATTTCAGACTTGTATTTCTTTTAACATAAAGAGGAATTCAAAGGTACTCTTAATCCTCACTCCTCTGTGTAAGCACTTCATTTTTGCACCTCCTGGAAGTGCCAGAAGCGCAAACCCTAACTAAAAAGTCAAACCCTAAGGGGACAAAAGTTGACTTTTTGATCAAGTGCTAATTGGCCACCTCGCCCTATCCCAATAGATAGAGATTTTCGACACGGTTCCAACGCAATTGAGTTTGTCGGAATCGGAGTCTAGATGAAGGATTTATGGGCAGACCAAGTCCCGGGGGAGCAGAAATTCAATTTCTGCTCAAACCCAGATTAACTGTTATTTCTGTCTCAAAAGAAAGAAAATGCTGACACAATTATGACGCAACTGGGTTTGCCAGAATCGGGGTCCGGATCAGAGAGATATAAGCAGATTAAGATTCCGGAAGCGGCTTCAGCTTTCAGCTAAAAAACTGGAATTTACTGCAAAGCCCTATCCTAGTGGATAGGGGATCTCGACCCGGTTCCAGCGCAACTGAGTTTGCCAGAATCGGAGCTCGGATGAAAGAGTTATGAGCAGTTCAAAATCTCAGGCAGAATTGCAGAAAGCTGCCCACGTGGCAAAAGGGTAGAAATCTGCCACATGGCAGAAAAAGGACAGCCAATAAAAATATCTTGAATAAAATATTGTCTTTAGGAAAATATCTTCATTTTTTGAATTAAATTAAATACAAAATTGAAAAATCCGGATTTGCTCATTAAGAGCAAATCCAGTCAAATTAGAGGCAAATTTGTAATTTAATAAAATGATCCGAAAATATATTTCGGATACAAAAAGTTATTCCAAATCTTTTGTCCGGACACTCTGACAGATTTTTTGGTGGAGAAATGATTTGGTCGAGTTTGCCTAAATCCGAAATTATATTTTGGATACAAGTGTATACTAGTGTATCCAAAATATATTTTCGAATACACTAGGTATGTAGTATATCCGACCTGAGTTGTTAGATACATTTTTTTGTCTATAAATAGAGTAGCAGCTCATTTGGCTGGGGTTGCTAGTTCTTGCCCCTTTTCCCCCACCCCCTCTGATACAAAACCTCCTCCCTTAGCCCCTCCTTGCTTCCTACACCACCCACACCCTCTTGTAAGACCATTCTACCCCTCTCCAACCCTTTCTTCTTCACTTAAAGACTTGAAAGAAGCCAAGCAATCGCTGTTGGTGTTGGAGGAACCTGCTACAGCTATTGAAGTGCTTCAAGGAGGTTCAAATACACCACATCAAGGTCATTTGACCCCAAGGTGAGATTCCTTGTTGCATTTTGTTTAATATATGCGAGAATAACCATGTTTAAAGCCTTTGAAGTTTAGCTTGTGTTCATGAGCATTTGTTTAAGCTTTTACTAATATGTTCTTTGTTCTGTCTTTTACAACTTAAATTTTCCATTTGTCAAGTGAGGCCCGCACACTTGCCACGTGATGGGTCTTTCTGCATTTAATTACCATTTTGCCTTTGAGATTGTTTTGCTCATATGTCCATCCGGACTCTGATTCGTGCAGACTTAATTGCGTTAGAACCGTGTCAGGATTCTCTATCTATTTGAATACGGTATGGCAATAAATTTTGGCTCAGACAAAAAATACCTTCTGCTCCTTAGGGTTTTGACCTGTCATTGAAGAAGTACCGCCATCTGCTCCCATTGAAGAATTGTAAGACCCCAAATTTTTGGTTAATATTAATTGCGAGAATTAATTAAATAATTCTAATTATAGTTAATTGGCGAATTTCCAAATAATTGAGGAGCAAGGGCAATTTTGGTATTTCTGGGAATTAAGTGACGATGGGACGTAAATTATGGTAAGTGGTGTATGATATTAATGATTAATAATCATAGGGTTAAATTGTTTTAATTAAGAAGTGTTAGTGTAGATTTTGCTGGTGTGGCAAGGAAATTAATTAAGTGGTTAATAAGTGTGGAAGTAAAGATCAGCCGTGGAAGAGCAACTAGCAAATCAAGCAAGGTTTGGGCGCCAATTGGGATTATAAATAGACTTTTTAGTTCAAGCGGAGGTTCGTTTGTTTGATCAGAGCAAAGTTGGAGAGCTTAGCTGTAAGACCCTGAATTTTTGTGAATATTTATTTATTTTTTTAGTTATTTATTCTGATGTATAAACTGTGTTTATCAGGTTATTTTGTGGTTTGAGGGCTTAGCCCATACTCATATGTACAGGCGTTATATAGCCATTTTTCCGAAAAATAGTATTATTATCATTGGTATCCTTAAGGTGCAGTTAGGTGATTTAAAACGGGAATAGATGCTGAATAGGTAGTGTCTTCCGTAGGCGAACATGCATAGGATCAAGAAATGGGAGAGTATTCGAGCGAGCATGTAATAGGTAAGTAGACGAAAATGGAAAGTAGGGTTCGGGTTTATGAAATTTCGCTTAGCATAATTTCGGCAAATATTTCGTTAAGTCTGGACATAAGGAAACTGGCGATTTCGGCTGGAGGGCGACTAGGGTTTTCGTTCGTGAAGAACCCTCTATCGCGAGTGCTGGAAGAAGGATTTCGGAGCTGATTTTACTTGGGTTATTTCCCTCAGCTCGAGAAGTGTAGTTCGATAGTCTTTCCATTCGCGCGCGTGGCCGAGAAGTGATCGGCCGGAGGTTTTCTCGTTCGGGAAGAAGCACAGGTGAGTAGCACTGGTTTTATCACTGGGTTTGTCTTTGGGTTTCCTCGAGCTTAGTCGGATGCATGTTTTGAATATTGAGTGATAGTATAAGGTTTTTCTGGTTTATGGGTTTTCGGAAAGTTGCATGAACAGAGTATCCGGAGTTAAGTTTTAATTAAAAATGAAAGTGTTTAGATTAATTTCAAATATGGTTGGGAAGTGTTATGGGGGTATTAGGAGTGTATTGGAGCAATTACAGACCTAAACCAACCGGCCAGACTTGTAGATCTTGGAATAACAGAGAATGAAAAAATCACAGGGGGTATCCGCCTACCTCGCGCCCACCGGCGTTCACCTCGGAGGTAGGCGCCCTGTTAAAAATGACTTACCGCCCATCTCGCGCCCACCTCGCGCTCATCTCGCGCGAAGTGGAAAACAAGGCGCTCATCTCGCGTGAATCCCGCGCCCATCTCACGCCCACCTCACGCCCATCTCGCGCTCACCTAGCGTCGGGTGAGCGGCAGGTCGTTTTTAACCATTTTCTTCACCGCCGACCGGCGCCCACCTCGATAGGTGAGCGGTAGACCTATTTTGCTTAATTAAATGGAATTTCTGACTTGACCAAGAGTAATTGCACTTCTTAGGGGTTAAACCACTTCACTATTCACTTGGTTAGGAACCTGGGAAACCATTTTGCCTATGAAATTAATAGAGGAAAAGGTTGTAAACATCTTATGAGTTTCAAGTTGGGTTTTAGGTTACTTATGAGTATTGTGCCGGACACCGAACTAGTGAGAGTTATCAGTTACTTTTCCTTATTCTATACACTGCTTGATTGAGAAGTTCTTGTATTTCTGGTTTCACTTGTTGGAAACTTTATACGTATTGAAAGGTTTTCTTTGGTATGAATGGATTGAGTTTTACTTTCATATGACTTGTGTTATGGAAATGAGAAAATACGAAATGTACTTGAGGTACTGCTTGGTCCAGAGGGACAGGTGATGAATTGTGATGAGTAATTACATGATGTAGAAATGAATGGTTTGTTTGATATTGAAATCGAGATTATACGATGTTTACTGTTTTGGTCTAGCTTGTCCTGGATCCAGATGTTTAAGCTTAGTAATGTGATGTTATTGTTGGTTGTTGGAATTGCATGGCCTTGTGTGTTGCCACGACCGGTGTAGAGCAGCCAGAAACCCTGAGTAGGCCTGGTTGTCAATGCAGAAACCCGGGGAGTAGGCCTGCATTGGATGACGAAACCCTGAGTAGGCTGTCATTTCAGAGTATCCGAAACCCTGAGTAGGCCGGAACTGTGTACATGGAGGTGTGGAGTGTCTACTTGGCATGTTTAATTTATCAACCAAACGATAGTCATGACATTGACCAATCGATGCGTTATTGTATTTAAATGAGATGTGATTTGTTTGAATTGAACTTGGGAAATTGATGTTGGCTGTTTAAACGTATTGTAGTGTTGTCGATGCATAGTTTTAAAATGTGATTCAACTATTTCTGCATGCATGTGCTACTCGCTGAGATATTCGTATCTCACTATGTTGTTGTTCTATTTTTTCAGATACTCGTGGTGAGGCGATTTCTGGGGTAGATCCTGCTGAGGCATATAGGGAGGAAGACTACTATTACCTTCCTTAGACTTGTAGGTTATCTGTTCCGAATTTGAGAACTTGAATGAATTGAGATGTATTAAAGTAATTGGGAATGAACCATATGATTTTCAGTTCAGTTTAAATGTTCAAATTTTGCATAAATGGGAATGTGCACTCTGTTAGGTTATAGATGTATGATTATCCAGCGATCATAAATTGATTAACGATCCTTGCCTAACCTCCGTGAGACGTGTTATATCTTTAATGAACAACACGGATCCGGGGCGTTACATTAGCAGTAGAGTCGACTGAATTTCAAAAGGCTAGTTGGAGTGATAAGGCTTGAAGATCACCGGAAGAGGAGTCTCGTTGATTTGAGGTGCTCAGCGATTGCACAATTTGGAGGTGCAATCAGGTTTGGTTGCTGATATGAAGAGAAGACCAATTGCAAGTGAGTTAGTAGTAAGTTAGGTTAAATTGGGTTAGTAAAGAGAGATCAAGCTCAGATCTAACCACATTTGGATTTTCGTGTGGAACAAAAATAATTGGCTATAGAATTGTTCATTCGGAGGTGTTGATCGGAGGAATTGGAAGCTAGAGGACTTACTTAGCTAATCAGGTAAGTAGCACTGGATTTCTACCTGGATTTTCAACCGATTGCACAAATTGATTTGGATATATATGCTGTAAATTGAGATCGTCGTTAGGCAACTGATTTTCGAGTTAATTTTCAATTCGGAGCATGATATTAGTAGGATTAAATTCAAATTGAGTTTAAATGACTATTAGAGGTGTTAGGAGTTTGGATTTGCCATTGTAGAGGCTTAAATTTCGGTTAGTCATGTTGGAATCGAGCGAACAGAGGCTAAAAATCTCTGTCGGAGAAATCAAGGGGTATGCACTGAGTGCTGCCTACTGACATTACTCGGCGGTACTCAGTGGCAGTTCATTTTCTTGGATGCACCTACTGCCGCCTACTGACTTGAGGTCAGTGCACCTATCCAAATTCCAGATTTAGTTTGGGTGAGTGTTTTTAATTGATTTTCTTAAATCTAATGGTTCAAAAAATTATCTAGAAGATGGATTAAGATGTTAGAAACATTCCTAAATGATTGTAACCTACTAAGATTATTCTATCAATTATTGGGAGAATTTATGATGATTAAAAGTTAGGATTTAAGTTGCATGTTAGTGAGTTAGTTGCTGGTTTGATACCATGAGTTCATGGTTTGGTTTAGTTCATGTTTTATTATTAATTTTCAGTTTGTGATACCTTTTTAAATGGAGTTTTATCAGATTATAATGTGCTGGGCAGAATTTATAAAAAGTGACTTTTCTTGCGTAAATGATTATACAAAAGGTTTTGATTATTGTTCTTGGGTTTAGAATCTCACTTGAAGTTTCATGAGTTATTGTTCTGGTTCTGAGTGACCCGTGATGAGGTTGATTTGTTTTATTAATGGTGATACCAGAGGTTGGTATATTTTGCTACCAGAGGTTGGTTTATGTGTTGAGTTATTTGTTTTGGTCTAGCTTGTCCTGGATCCTAGACTAAGCTTAGTAATGTAATGAGTTGGCTTTATTGTGGTAATTATATGGCCATGAGTGTTGCCATGACCAGGGTAGAGCAGCCCGTGATCCTTGGTAAGCCGGGTTGTTAATGCCGAAACCCGGAGTAGGCCGGTATTGGATGACAAAGTCCCTGGGTAGGCAGTCATTTCAAAGTTCCGCATCTATGTTGACCGGACTGTGTTCCAAGAGGCTTGGATGTTGCTCTGACATGTGAATTATATAATATAAGTGAACTTTATGACATTGGCCTTTTGTGTATGGTTTATTATTGTTGTTTGGACATTTGTATTACCCGATTATTGAGAACTTGTGATTTCTGAATTTTTGACAAGTCTTATTGTTTACTCGTGATCGAATATTATTCGTGACCTGTTTAGAACTGATATAAATTGTTTTCTTCATGCATGTGCTACTTGCTGGGATATTCGTATCTCATTACGTTCGTTTTGTTTTGTTTTTCAGATACTTTTGGTGAAGACCCGTCCGTTGGGGTAGAGCCAACTGACTACTATAGGGGAGGGGATTACCATCTTCCTTAGAGATTAGTAGGTTTTATTGTTGGTTTGAGCTATTAAAGTTGTAATAAAATAACCTTAGTTGATTTTTGGTTTGATTTAGAACTATTAACCTTCATGTTGATTAGACTTCCCACGCTTTAATACATGAACCTATATTTCTGCACTCTGATGTTTGTCCCTTGTTGATAAATGGAATTGATCTATGAAATGTGGGCCCATACATAACCCTCCGTGAGACGTGTTATATTTTTAATGAACAACATGGATTCGGGGCGTTACAAGAATCCAAAGCTGAAGACGGTCCAAACATGTACATCTGTGTAATTGGGGAGGAAAGTCAGAGTAGTTCTGGACCAATTGACCCATCACTCCAATTTATACTTGAAAGAGTAGAGGACTACTCTTAAGGTCCACGATCTATAACAATTCAGAATTTAACAATTGCGGAAACAGTACACAAAGAATTATACGAGGAAACCTGGATCCAGATCCAGGAAAAACCTCGAGTCTATATGAGGCGACTAACCCTTCAAAATCCACTATTGAATGAGAAGACAATTACAAAGGAGAACATACTTAACCTTTACAATTTTACTCACTCAACAGCAATCCACAGTTCGAATCCACGAACTGCTACACAGCTTGAATCCACAAGCTGCAGAACACGATCAGTCCAGATCGCAAACAATCACTCTCCAGTGATCCACAGTTCGAATCCACGAACTGCTACACAGCTTGAATCCACAAGCTGCAGGACACGATCAATCCAGATCGCAGCAATCCTCTCAGAATCCACTGAGACGATCCAATGCTATAGGAATCCACCTACGCATCAATCAAGGTCGATCACCAGTCCAGGCAATCACACGATCAGATGAAGTTCTGAATTGAAGAAGAATCCACTGTCTTCAATTCCAGGCGATCTATCTCAGATCTCCCCCTCACTCAATCGTCGACTCTCTAAAGAAGATCGAATCTCAAAAACCTCAAGATTCGAAAAGCAAATGATCCAAAGAAAAGTCACAATTAAAAATTACAACTCGTCTATTTAAAGTATAAAACACAAATCGCGTCGAGCGCTGGTAGCGTCGTGAAGCGATCGAAGTAGACGGCTGGTAGCGAACTCCTGTCCCGCTCAGAGTGAGTTGAATCTGTTAAACACGCGCTGCTAGCGAGCTGCTAGCGGGAGAGTACGCGGCAGGTGCACGATCCTTGCTTTTGACACACGAATTTCCTTATGTGCTGCCAGCGGGGTGGCAGCGGCGTGGTAGCAGTGTGGTGGCACCAACTTCTTCTTCTTTACTGAATTTTCTGAAATTTCATTGTTTAATCTGCACATCTTGAAGCTTCATTAGAAACCTAATTTGTCAATCATTTGCCATAACAGGAGTGTGAGTTTTCACACTTACAATACTGGATCACGGGTGGATCTATGAATCTCCACCTCTTCCACCTTTGCCGGTCAGACAAAACCCCAGTGATTTTGGAGGACTTGACCAGGTGTTCCAATCAATGCCACATGACCTAGAATCACCCCCTAAAATCTTACCGGCTTGCTCTCTGACATTCATTGACTGGCCACCAGAGAGTTTGTCTACAGTTGAGCTCGAGGCGCCACCACTAATTCCTGTTGCTGCTCTACAACCAGGGCCGAGTCTGTCATAGCAAGTCACGATCGCATTCCTGCCACCCATCGGCACAGGAATACCAATAGGGTTCCCTATACCAAGTGAATCAGTAAAGGGAACACCTCAAGATTCTGAATATGGGTCTGAAGAAAGCCAAAACAAGCTGATTCATGCTGCTAGTGAACCAAATTACATGTTGTTAGATGAAGAGGACCCACAAATGTATCTTGAGGGAGAAGATTATAGCCCGGTTCGTGCTGCAAATGAGCCCATTTATATATCATAAGACGAGAGGGACCCAGAGGAATTCATCAACGTGGTTGTGACGGGTGAGGTGGAACCAAAGGAGATAAATGCGATCAACAAGGAAGATAATGTACCACTGAAGAACTGGAACTCCGTGCCCTTTGCAGTCATCAAGGCCAACCACTCCAAGGGAGTCCTCGCTATCTCTAATACATTTGTTGTAACAAGTTCAACACTTTTTAATAAATATCTGAATGACTTCTATTATATGCATGTTTCTGGAAATAAATGCAAAAATAACAAAAACAAACAATTTGAACCTTGCAGTTTTAGTATCAATCCTGATGCATACCTAGAGAAGTCAGAACACAGGATGGATAATCAGGCTCTCATAATTGAACAAGAAGAAGAAAAAATAATTGAAAGCCTTGACTTTGAACAGCCAGCTGAACAGGCAATAATAATGAAAAAGCATGAATAAGCACTCAGTACTAAAAATGAGCAAGATCTTAACAAATCAAACTGGGGCATTTGTCCATTGCAGCAAAATGATTCGGATATCGTCATCTGTAAGCCTTTCGAGCATGAGGATGACGATGAATCATGGGAGAGTTTGCCTGAAATCCAACTTGCTTTAGAAAGGCATGAAAATGGTCTCTAGGCTAACCTTGAGGAAACTGAACCAATTAACATAGGTGAAATAACACAACCGAAAATACTTCAAATTGATAAAAAAAATTGTCACAATTATTGATTAAATAGATGATTAATTTTTTGAAGTCTTATTATGACGTGTTTGCATGGTCATATGAAGATATGTTGTAACGCCCTAGTTCTGGATCAATTGTTCAACCCCGAAGTGTTAGTGTAAGTGGGCTAAAACAACTAATATCAGAATTATTAAGCGGAAACATAAAATAAAATTTATTTACAATCAACTTAAAATTTACAAGTACTTTTGGACTCATAACTAGTTCACATCTATTGGCTACTCTTTACATAATACCCCAATGCTTGTCAACCTCACCAAGAGTACCTGAAAAATAGGAAAAACCTGAGTGAGATATAAATCTCAACAAGTAACAAGATACATGAAATGAAACATTCCAATTTATATATAAAAATAAAGTCATTAGGCATTACGATAAAACCAAGTCACGGTAATAAAAACCAAAGCATTCATCAAACCAAACCAATTTCCAAAACAATATTTACCAATCAAATAAACCAAATCCTTGCGATGATGCGACATTACAGGACTCATGAAAACAATATATCTTTGAAAAGCTAAATGCCTGAGTCAAGGGTTGCCACCTCACGGCTTAAGTGCGAGCTGAGATACACAGTCATCAACTAATTGCGGATCACCCAACCAAGATACACGAAGGGCTGGCACGTACAATCCAATCAACTGCAACAATGTGAGAATACTAGACCAAGATACATGGTGTGTAGCCCAAAATAATAACCACATTGAGATACACGACGGGTGGGATTGCTGCAACATGACTAAATACAGGAAGGCCTCGTCGAGATACATGACGGGAGCGTATGTGAAACAGGTTTAACCAAACAAAAAAAAATACTATTTTCACTCCTAGCTAAACTATGGATCCATACCAAGCTATGCCCATTAGATACATTAAACAAAGTATTGAAATCATGTTATTTTTTATACCCAAAAAACAATCTACAATATTTACAATTCAATCTCAAATCATCAACCAGGCTCAGCCATTTCGGCTGAGCCAATCCCTCATCAATCACACATAATTCCTCTTTCAATTATTCTTTTATTTCATTCCAAATTCTATGAATTCTTTTCTAACTTTCAACCACAAGAAGAACAATTTAAGAACAGCCACTGGTGGCTATCCAACAGCCACTTGCGGCTGTTCCATTTCATGAATCAATCTCAGCTGAAATGGCTGAGCCAATGCCTCTTTAATCTTACACATTCTCTGTTCTCTAAGTGCTTTGAATTGTAAAAAAAATTGAGCAAAATAAACAGCTTCTGGGTTCGATAAAAAACAAGAGTTGCTGAACATCACATATCACTTGTTTCCTTTGACCTTCAAGAACCACCTCTCACTTCTTTCTTTCTTTTTTTGTTTGTTATTTTTTTTCCTTTGTACATCAAATAACTAAAACACGACATTAACTAAGAATTGAGATGTTCAGCAATGGCCGAAAGTGATCTGTTCGGCCATTGCCAAACATTCTCCTATTTTTATTTCAATCTTATTTTCATTTTTTTTAATCTTACTCATCATTTTTTTGGGTAAATTACATTTAGACCCCTTGAGTTTTAGTACGCGGACACTTAAACCCCCTATGTTTTGAAAGTGATCACTAACACCCCTTTAGTTTTGTAAAATGTACACATAGTACCCCTGCCGTTAGCTTCTTCCTAACGGTGTTAACAAATATATAAAAAATGGTCAGGTTACCCTTTTGAGTAATAGAAGAAAGGAAAAAAGAAGGAGGTGTTTGGGTTTCTTCATTCAACGAAATTGTAAAGAAGAGGGTTCACTCCGCTTGCAGCAAGCCAAAGACGAACTTGCATTTGGACACTTCTCCAAGTAATTTTTCCCTCACCTTATTTCGTTTTCTCCAAGTGTTTTTTGGTGTTTTAGGTTTACCGTAGGTGTTTTAGGGTTTTTTTTTTATCAACGGCTCATAGGATTTGTGCAAGTCGCACAAAGTATTCCATATACTTAACGTGAACCCCACAGTTCAGCCGACTATTTTGACCTTTGCTAATATGTGAAGCAAAGCTTTGGTGTTTTTAGGTTTACCGTAGGTGTTTTAGGGGTTTTTTTTTTTTTTTGGTGTCAACGGCTCATAGGGTTTGAGCAAGTCAACACAAGTATTCTATATACCTAATGTGAACCCCACAGTTGAGCCGACTATTTTGACCATTGCTAGCATGTGAAACAAAGCTTGAGACCCACTTTTCCAATCTCTAATAATATTTCCACCCCATTTCCAATAGACATGTACAGTTAATTTTATAATAGAAAAGGTTTGATTCATCAAACAAAGAACAGAATTTTTAATTTCAATTTTTAGTTCTTCTAGATAGTTTTGACGTAGTGATGGGCTCACGTTATGGGGATCCCATCCGATATGATTAAACAGTAATATAATATGAGGATGCATGTGATTCTCATATATTTCAGTAACTTGTATAGTGATAATTAAAGACAAAAATCTTTCAGTACTCAGCTTGGAAGTTTTATCTAGGTGAGTTTTTTGTAGTAAAATATTCATAGAGTGTTTTATATGTTCTCTTTATTCATATATTGCAAGTTCCATAATATTTTGATTTTTTTTACTTGGTTACTTGGTGCATTCTTGTTATTAATGCTTTAGGTGTAATTTGTAATCAACAGTATGCATTGTGCGCGCGTAGGAAACGCGGCACGGGGTAATTCGGAGTCGCCACCGCCTGATGGGGTGCAGGCGGACACCTGGGTGCCTAATTTTGTCTATTTAGGGCTTCTTGGTCTGCGGCTTGAGATTCTAAGTTTGGTTCTCGGTTGTGGTCTGGGGAAGTCCGTAGACACCCCAATCCACCCCGTCGGATGACGGGTCCCGTGGGTTCCCTGGTTTGAGTCAGCTTTCATTGGTCTCACCTGATTCCTAATCCGATATGCAGTTTGGTTAAGTCTGGTGGGACCACCTGAGTGGTGTGAGTCCCTTTAATTTCTTTTATCTTGATTACTTAGGTGATCTGAGTCTGGTTGGGTGGGCCCCGTTGGAAGGCCCACGGTATCCTTGGTGGGCTTAGTCAAGCCCGTGTACCCTTGTGGACCTCAGTCTAGCCTGAGAGGTCTTTTGGGCTTTGGTTAGTTCAATTGATTTTACTTTAGGTTCAGATTTAAAATTTAAGTGTTTTCATGAAAAGGTGGGCCGGATAAGTTCATGGGCCCTTAAGGTGGGCCCACATGGTGGCCAAGTATTTTCATTGGATTTATCTTTTTAATCTGCCAAAGTGAGTTGAACACTGGGCTTGAGGCCTGTAGTCCAAATCTGGGCTTGTAAGCCCAAGTTACCAGAAGTTAGGGTTAGCACCCTTCCTTGGTTCGGTTGGTGGGCTTTGGCGGGCAGGGTAGGCCCTTGCCCTTGGTCTCGGCCAAACCACACAATTCATGCATCAATTTCACATAACAAGGCTCGGGTGGGCCGCATTAGGTTTGGGCCCACCCGGTTCAAATTGTTCATTTTTACTTAAGTTATTTAATGGCATGCTTTGGTGTTTATTGGGCTTGGTGGGCCCCGTTGGAAGGCCCACTGGAAGTCAAGTTGGACCGGGAGTCCAAGTCCCATGTCGGGTTTCCGGGTGACTCGGAAACCCTGTTGGTTTATCCGGTTTGGTTCGGAAATGGCACTCACATTCAGTAATAATCACAACAAGAAAATACACAAGATTGACACTCTATCAGGAAAAAATTGGCTCACTGTGCTGGGCGCCGACCTCAGGCACTAGGCGCAAGGTCGGCGCGGGCTGGGCAGACCGAAAACCTGCGAAGCATGAAAAGCACTCGCGCGAGGTTCGCGCGAGGTTCGCGGGAGCTTCGCACGAGCTTCGCGCGAGCTTCGCGCAAGCTTCGCGCGAACTTCGAGCGAACTCGGCGGACATTCGATGCTCTCGGTTTTTTTTTCAAACTCCATTTTTTAGCTGATTTTTAAGCTCTGTAACTCGTTTTTTAGGCTCTGTAAGCCCTCCCAGGGCTTCGACCACCCCCCAGAAGATACTCACACATGCATTGGGATTAATCTAGCTGATTAAAGACACAACTCCATATCACTAAAAAAAAGAAACCAAACCCGATTATCACAAAACAACACATTCCTAACTACAGACAGTTAATGGAGTGATGGGAGCATGCTTACAGGGGCACAACAAGGAGCAAACAGCAGACGGAAGGGGGTTGGGGGGCATGTTAGCAAGTCCAACAATATAAAATAAGAAAACAACATACAAACACTGGATGCACTTTCCTCCACCCGGCTGGACGTCCGAGTGTGTACACTAATCACTACACACTAACCACCCGAAGAAGGGAATGAGGAGGGGGGTTTACAGGGATACATTAGATGAGTTAACTGAGGAGCCGGTTCTTCACAGGAGTGCCGGGTACCCCATGAGCACTCAGTGGAGCAATAAAATCCTTGTCTTCTTCACGGGGTCGTGCATGAGGTCTCCCTTACCCTGGAGACCTCCATGTCACCCAAAATGGAGGAGCGAAGGGAAAAATGCATGACAATGAAAGGAACAGAAAAACAGTAGTGATAACATGCTTAGATGACTCCCATTTTTATTTATATAAACGAGTGAGGATCAGTACCTGAGGTTCCTACACTCTTGTGCAAGGCGGCGGCTTCTCCTTGAGGTAGCACGATCCCTGGAGCTCTCCTCTCTTGCACCTCCAGCAGCAACCGGCCTCCGCTTGTTTGCGTGAGGATGAAGAAGAAGCAAGACTAGGGGGGGGGGGGGGGTGTTGGATCAAGGTGGGGAGCTTGGGGAGGCCGAAGCCACTGAGACAGGTAGGGTTCGGGTGGGGAAGGAGCTTGGGCACTGCACCAAAAATCCTCCAAACCAAATTTCTTCCAACCCTTTGCGCGAGATTTCGCGCGGTTTATATAGACCAAGAAAAAAAAAGAAAGGACCTGCCCACTTAAAAAAAAAGGGGCCGCTCACTTAAAAAAAGGGTATCCGCTCAGCTTGAGTTGAGTGCATACCCTGCTGCCACGTCCGCGCGAGCGGCATAATGATGAGAAATCATTTAATGCCGCCGCTCGCCGGTCAAAAAATCTAAAAAATTCAGATTTAGTCCCTGACAATTTTTGGAAAAATCCGATATTCTCGGATTTTTACAGATTTAGTCCCTGGGATATTTCGAATGTTCGGATATTTACGGATTTGATACCCGAGATATTTTCCTGCGCAACTCGCCACGTGTGCAGCTTTTTGCCACGTGCACCGATTGCCGATTTTGCTGCTCGGAAACTTCATCAGCTCATATTTTCTTCATCCGGACTCCGATCTGGGCAAACTTAGTTTCATTAGAATCGTATCGGAGCCCTCCATCCCATGACCTAGGGGTAGGCCTCTGGATCGGATTTTAGCAGAAAGTCAACTTTTGGCTCTGCTCAAGTTTGACCGCCCGCAGAACCTTCATCCGGACCCCGATTCCTGCAAACCTAGTTGCGTTGGAACCGCGTCAACATTCTCTATCCAATGACCTAGGGGTAGGCCTCTGGATCGGATTTTAGCAGAAAGTCAACTTTTGGCTCTGCTCAAGTTTGACCGCCCGCAGAACCTTCATCCGGACCCCGATTCCTGCAAACCTAGTTGCGTTGGAACCGCGTCAACATTCTCTATCCAATGACCTAGGGGTAGGCCTCTGGATCGGATTTTAGCAGAAAGTCAACTTTTGGCTCTGCTCAAGTTTGACCGCCCGCAGAACCTTCATCCGGACCCCGATTCCTGCAAACTCAGTTGCATTGGAACCGTGTCGAGATTCTCTATCCAATGGCCTAGGGGTAGGCCTCTGGATCGGATTTTAGCAGAAAGTCAACTTTTGGCTCTGCTCAAGTTTGACCGCCCGGAGAACCTTTATCCGGACCCCGATTCCTGCAAACTCAGTTGCGTTGGAACCGTGTCGAGATTCTCTATCCAATGGTATAGGGGTAGGTCTCTGGATCGGATTTTAGCAGAAAGTCAACTTTTGGCTCTGCTCAAGTTTGACCTCCCGCAGAACCTTTATCCGGACCCCGATTCCTGCAAACTAAGTTGCGTTGGAACCGTGTCGAGATTCTCTATCCAATGGTATAAAGCGAGGGGGCCAATTTTCATCTGATCAAAAAGTCAACTTTTCACCCCTTAGGGTTTGACTTTCTGTCCAGCGCTTGCATTTTTGGTTTTTCTTGGAGCGCAAAAATGAGGTGCTTACATGCATACTTTGGCGATAAATTATTTAGGAGGGATTGGCCACATTGAAAATGTAGATGAAGACAGGTATAGTCACCTTGATCTAATAAACGATGCATGTCAGGTGGGTAAGGTTCAATGTGGGAATGCAATCACCCTTAAGTATGCTATACCTAAAACACAAGCAGTTTGTGTGCTTGATGATGATGTAGAAGTGATGAAGATGTTTGAAATGTATAAAGGTATCAATGAAATAAGGATACTATTAGTTGAAGAAGTTGTATCTCAAGTGTCACATGTGACACAGGAGAATGATATGGGAGCAAGACATAGTGAAGAAGAAGGAGATGAAGACTGTATGGAAGAAGACGTAGAAGTTAGTGATGAATCGGAAGAGATGAACCAGAATGGTGAAGATAATGAGTTGTCTAATTGTGAATCTGATCCAGATTACATTTCTTTATGCAATTCAGATGATGAAGATGACCATGATTATGATCATGAGGATGGATTTGAATTTGACATGGAACATGGATTGAACAACACGAAGCTTGAAAAGGGTATGGTCTTTGGCAATGTAGATGATTTCAGAGTAGCCTTAATAGAATTTGCAATTAGGGAAGGATTTAATTTGAAAAGAATTAAGAATGAAAGAACTCGTGTGACTGTGACATGTGCTGCAGATGGCTGTAAGTGGAGATTACATGCTTCTCCAAAATCTGATGGGGTTACATTCATGATAAAAAGCATTCAGCCAGAGCATTCTTGTTCTAGGGTGCACAAAAATACTCAAGCCACCTTGAGATGGATATCAAAGAAAATACTTTCACAAGTTCGGTCAAATACAAAGATACCAATTTGCTCAATTAGAGAAAAAATTCAATCTGAATATGGAGTTGATCCCAGCAATGTACAATTGAGGAGGGCTAGAAGAAAAGCAGTTGAAGAAGTTGAAGGTACTCATGGAGAGTCGTATGGAAAACTTCGGAGGTATGGTGAAATCATTAGAGCGACCAATCCAGGTAGTTTAGTGAAGATTGAGACTGATAGGATTGGTCCTTCTTATGCACCTAAGTTTAAAAGGATCTTCATAAGTTTTTCAGCAATGAGGAATGGTTTGCTTGAAGGATGTCGACCCTTCATTGGATTGGATGGATGCCATCTAAAAGGTCCTTATGGTGGGATATTATTATCTGCAGTAGCCTTGGATGGTAATGGAGGCTTATTTCTAGTAGCTTATGCAGTGGTTGAAGCTGAAACACAACACAGTTGGTTATTTTTCCTCAATCACCTACTCATGATTATTGGATCAGTGAATTTGCCATGGACTTTCATGACAGATAGACAGAAGGTAATTTCTAAGACAAATTTCATTTTTAAATACTGAAATTTATATACACCATAGACACACTTACATAAATTTTTTGCTATTGATATTTGATAGGGAATCATCAAGGCAATTGGAGAAATATTTCCACATTCTTGTCATCGTTACTGTGCAAGACACATGTACAGTAATTTCAAGTCACAGTACAAGGGGGTTTTGTTAAAAAATTTGTTTTGGAGAGCATCAAGGGGCTACACATTATATGAGTTTAATACTGCCATGGAGAGCATGAAGAAAGCATCCATTGATGCATATAATTGGGTGAAAGAGATTCCAGCAAATACGTGGTCTAGGCATGCCTTTGATGTGCATGTCAAGAATGACCACATTACAAATAATGTGACTGAATCCTTCAATCAATGGATTGGTGAGCAAAGAGACAAACCGATTTTAACATTGTTGGATACCATAAGGATGAGGTGGATGGTGAAAATTCAGAAGAGATATCAAATTGCTACAACTTGGACTGCATCTATAACTCCTAGAGCAAGTTCAACATTAGATGCACGGAGGAAAGCTTCAAGGAATTGTACATTGTTGTTTGCTGGAGCTGATGAGTACGAGGTGATTGATGACAATGGTAGACACATTGTGAAGATCAGGAGTATGTCATGCACATGTATGGTATGGAATATTTCAGGAATACCATGTAAACATGCAATTACATGTATTAATTACAGAAGAGAGCATGTGGAAAATCATTGTGCACCTTGCTATAGGGTGGAGACATACTTAAGAGCATATAGTCATATGATTCATCCTATCCCAGATGAAAGAATGTGGCCTACTGTAGATTTGGAACCATTAATGCCACCATCTCTTCGTCGTCTTTCTGGAAGACCCAAAAAAAATAGAAGAAGGGAGCAAGATGAACCAGAAAGGAAGGGTGAAATACGAAGATCAAGTACTATACGTTGCTGTATTTGCAAACAATTTGGACATAACAAAAGAACTTGTCAGCGTGGCCTAGTACGAGCTAAGAGTAGGGGTTCCCAGCCTACACAAGTGGTATGCCTTGTTTTTCCTTCTTCTTCTTTTCACATTTTGTTTGTTTATGACAAAACTAAAAAAATAAACAGAGATTCAAACTAGTCCATAACTATATTATTATATCCTCCTATAAGATTGTAAGTTCAAACCTCCTTTGACTTTTAAATTTAAATTTTTCATTAATTTACTATTTCAAATAGTGTAAGAATTTAATTACCTATTTCAGTAAAGGATATATAACATTGTGAAATTGCTAGAGATATTTAGGATTTTTATTATTGCCTGGAGTTGCAAGGGGTTTCTGAAGGAGCTAATGATGTTAAACAAATAATCTCTTAAATAGGGGCATGGACACCATGAGGATGCTGGACATCGTGGGCATTAACCTTCTCTCCTTTACATGCTACCAAGAGGTATGTGCACTGTGCTCTATAAAGGTGTATACTGCACTAATTCCACTAAAGTTATTCATACATCTTACAACATAATTTCATGCCTTCATAGGATTGACAACTTGGAGCTTTGTTGGAATGGAGTATGGCACAAGACTATTTGCTGTGATGGAAGTGATCATAGGTGTTTTGATATGATGAGATGCATGTTAGAACGGTCATAATGTATTTTATTAATGAATTGATAACACTTTTGTTGGAAACTACTTTCTTAATTAGCTAAGGGTATTTCTTAAGTTCGTAACTAAATTTCTATGATGTTGAAGGATGCATTCAATAAATAACTGGCATATAACTAAAATACACAAGCTTTTGTAAGTGAAAAGAATGTAGAGATTGTTGCATGGGTTTGACGTGGTTATAGGGCTTCTGTTTGTGACTGGGTCAATTCCAAAGGAGTCACATGATTGTTGCTAGAGAGAGAGATTGCATGAGTTTGACGTGGTTATAGGGCTTCTATTTGGGTCTGGGTCAATTCCAAAGTAGCCACATGATTGTTGCTAGAGAGAGAGAGAGAGAGAGAGAGATTGCATGGGTTTGACGTGGTTATAGGGCTTCTATTTGGGACTAAGTCAATTCTGAAGTAGTCACGTGATTGTTGTGTGTGTGAGAGAGAGAGAGAGAGAGAGAGAGAGAGAGAGAGAGAGAGCACGTTCATCCCTTCTTTTTTCTTTTCTTCTATTACTCAGAAGGGTAATTTGGTCATTTTTTATATATTTGTTAACGGTGTTAGGAAGAAACTAACGGTAGGGGTGTTATGTGTACATTTCATAAAACTAAAGGGGTGTTAGTGATCACTTTCAAAACACAAGGGGTTTAAGTGTCCGCGCACTAAAACTCAGGGGGTCTAAGTGTAATTTACCCTTTTTTTTTGACAATTAAACAATAGGTTAAAAAAAAATAACAAGGATTCATAGCTTCGGCCATACATCAAATGATCATTTTTACAAGTTAAAAAAATCACAGGCATGATTATCATTTTGTTCATTAACAATTCAACACCCAAAACCATAGCTATGGTTTGTCCATAATAGTGATTCGAACCTAGAACACAAGCATGCTTCAGCCATAACAGTGGTTATCATATCATTTTTTATTTGATAATTGAGCAACACTAAAGAAAAAACATTCGGCCATAACATAATAGTGATATATCATTTTTTATTTGACAATTGAACAACACTAAGAGAAAAAAAAATCAGCCATGTCTATAACAATGACATACTTTCATTTGATAATTCAACAACATTTAAAAAAAATTGATTAAAAATAAACAAACAAAAATAGAGAGAAAAAAACCCGGTATAGGATTGATTTCCCGGAAGCTAATGGGCTCAACTCCAGATGTTCCCTCTTTCCTCTTGCATAACCTTCTTCCTCCTCTCTTTCTCTCTTCCCTCTGTGCTTTAAAGAACTCTCTTCTTTAGATCTCCCCCTCCTTTTGCTCCCAACTTCCAGCCTTTTTATAGAGAATTCCTACCCCTTCAACTTCTTAACTCGTAACCTTTCCGCTTCGTCTCCTAAACCTCTCCTTTCCTTAACTTCTCCTCTTCTTATCTTAAGCACTTAAATCTCGAACTCCTCCTCTTCCTCTTTTAAACCCCTAACTCTTCCTCTTCCTCTTTTAAACACCATCATTCATTTAGGTTTGGACAAAGTCTATTTTGTCCCATATTTTTTAGGCTTATATTTTTTTTAAGCTTAGTCTAAATATCTCAAGAGAATATGAGTTGGACCAATTCGTCCAACTCATTTCTCTTTATATATATATATATATATATATATATATATATATATATATTCCTTTAATCTCAAAACTTTTATTAATTTTGTTATTAAATTTTTTATTTATTTGCCTAACAAACCTTATTTAATAAAAGAACCCCAAAATTTTTAATTTATCATTGGTCACATGGCAGCCACCATGGCATACACGTGGCTGCCATGTGGCATCCAATTTCAGTTTTTATAAAAATCCCCAAACTACCCTTTACTTGTTTTATTCATAACTTAGTCGTTTGAGATCCGATTTGAGCACGGTTTGGTGTATCGGAATCGTCTCAGAATTCTTTTTATTATTGGCTTGTTATGTCAAAAAGACGGGTCCACTGTAAAAACCTCGATTTACGTGCCCACATATATGCCGGTTTAAGATATGCTTCTTGGGCAATTTTATGGTGCAAAAATGGGGTACTGACAAGATGATAGAAACACAATTACCCTACATAACACAAGCTACTCCTGAAATACCTATAGTTCCACTCAATTCTATGACGCAAACGTCAGCTGGACCATCTTTGCCATCCACTGGAATCATTGCTACACGAATGAGCATGGAGAATTTTTTCCGTTACATCCAGCATATCTCATTTCCTAAAAGGTGCAGAATAAGAAATATTAGAACTTATAGAGACTATCTTGAGGCCTAAATTATTTTAGTATTTTACCTCGATTTATCTTAACAAAACCTAATCTAGAATATGGTAAATTTATAAGAAAATATTGTATTAAAAGAGGAAAAGTATTCTATTTTCCAATATTTGAGTCGTTCTTAAATCAAAGTACTCCCCTAAAAAAGGAGCCCCAATTCAATGGGAACCTAAAGCGCTAAAGGGTCTAGAAAAATATCCTTAAGTCCGAGGTGCTCAAGCCTTAAGTTAAAATTTGAATGGCTAGCCACACTGCAGCTCAAAATCTGAAGAATAAATATGTAAATAACAAGAGAACTATATCAAACAAGAGGCACAACACAATGCTTCTCACTTTCTTTTCTATTTTCCCTTTTTAAATGGATGATTGGTCCTCCATTTAGGGCAAACAATTTCTGCAAGGGTAATACTGCACTGTTTAATCAACATGTACTGCACTGTTTCCATCATAATAGCACCCCAATGTTACCTGAAAGTCTGTTTTTTTTTTGTATTTTCTAAGCACAAATGTTACCTTAAAGTTTGCTATGCAAAAGTCAGGTTGAATAAATCTACTTCAAGGACAAGTTCTGCCATCAACTACTTTTTTTTGACTTTGTTAGTGCTATTAGTGGGTTGTACATAATAATGATCTTGGTTATTACCCCTGCCTATGCTCTTTACCTGTAGATCAATAAATCATCATGTAATGTTTTTTTTCTAACTATGAAAGAATATAATTGTGAGAGAGATACAAATAAATAACTAAAGAGCTCAAGGCTCAAGCCAAAAAGAGATCAAAGCTGCAGAGCTAGCAAAGTTTCATTTTTCATTAAAAAAAAAAAAAAAAAACAGACATCAGTATACTTCCACTCAGGTCAAATTTCTGTGCGAAATCTACATAGAAGAAAAAAATGTCCTAGATCAATAGTCAGAGCACCCTGTGGTCAAGGTTCCTAACATCATTCTTAAAGATTTCCTAACATTCCTTGATATCTTCACTCAGTAAGAGATGAATCGGAACATGATAGCCTAGATGCATATTTTCTAAAGTGGAAACAGACGATGGCACTAGTCCATGAAAATAAATTCTTGATATAATAGCCTAGATGTATGTGAATGAAATAGAACAGCTATTACAAAACCTGAGTAAAATTCTCTTCGTAGAAAACAAGGGTATGCATTTCTCACAGCATATACAATAATTGTCGCTCTAATCGGATTGTTTGTCAAGGAAATAACACAAAATTCTAGTTTCCAACACTAACAAAAAGAAGAATGTCATGAGCTATCTAATGGAATGGGAATAGCAACAAATGGAGAAAATGAAATCCAAAATCACATATAGATAAAACACAAAATCGTGTGGGACTCACAACAAAATATAATCTAGAAGAATTGCACTCCTAGTTCGAAGCTACAATTGAAAAAGTAAAGAAAGCTTGCCTCTTGTACAAGGTTGTCTCGAGTGAGGAAGCAGTTCCCACAGAAATTTACCTCTTCAATTTTGCTTTGAAGACCAAGAGATTGAAAAGAATGGCCTGTGAGAGGGAAGATCGGAAGGAAGAGAGAGATGAGTCATAGGGCAGAGCAGTAGATCGGAAGGTGCTTTGAAGACCAAGAGATTCAAAGAGATGGAGAGAATAGGATTAGGGCAGAGCCGAACGAGATGAAGAGAATAGGATTATGACAGGGTAGAGTCGCATGGGAGACTCATTAGGGTGGAGTGGGGGTCAAAAATAGAATAACTTTTACCAACGGTCTTTTAAAGACCACTGCTAAAGGTGTATTAATCCCTGCCACTAGAGCCCCCTTTTTTTTAGTGGATACGTGTGAGTAGTAAGACATACCTCCTCTTCCTTTTCAATCAAACTAGAATGAAGTTACAGAGTACAAAATGCTGTCATAGAAAGTATCGTCAAGATCAAGATTTTTAATAGCAAACTTTAAAATAATTCTAAAATTAAACTCTTGTAGAAATGAGCATTGATCTATGTAGTCTTGCAATCATCTAATCTCATATTTAGCTTGTTGCTTTCGAGAAAACAGTCCTTCTATTTTGCTTGAGATATGTAGATAATAGTAGATGTCTTTATGACTCAAATAAGTAGAAAGTAGTGTAAAGGCCAAAGATATTTAATTGCAAATTATAAAATATACTTGCCAATAAGTTACTCTTGTCAATGGGATAAACATTCTCCCAAAAATAAAAAATAAAAAATAAAAAAAAACAAGGAAATTATTGCGATTGCCCGAAAAGTTTTGAACGACTTTTTGGGCTTACCGTTTACCGACCTAGGAAGACCTATATTGGGAAAAATTAGAACCACAGAGAAGACATACTTCAATGAAAAGGAATCTGGCATATATCTTAAGTTCTTAAAATAATTAAATTCTTTACACTCAACATTAAATTAGATACAAAAGGGAAAACTTCTATGCAACATACAATGTAATAACGTAACTGTGCCATTTGTATCTACGGCTCTTAAATGAAGAAATTTTGAGTTTACAAAGCCCCACCTGGATGTGAACTGCACAAGACACCTTAGTTTAGTGTCTTCAACACTTGGGAAGTGAAGAAGATGATGTTGAAGCCCCGGAATGAAAGGAAGCAGTTGAGGTTTTTTTACTCTCTTCCAAGGAAAACACTGGGAGCAAAGCTACATCCTCCTGGTTGCCCTTGGGTTAGGAGGCAATTTCACTTCTAAGACACCCTCGAGGATTTGTACTACCTGACCCATTGATGGTCTATGGGCCTCATTATCTTGGATGCACCAACAAGCAACTCTACAAACTATTGTGAGCTCCTCCGTATTAGCATTGCCCTTTAACCTGTGGTCCAAAAGGACGAGGACATCTTCATCTTGGGTTACCTTCCTTGCAGCCCAAGTAGGGAAGAAATCAACCTTCCCATCCTCACACAACTGAGAGTTTCTCCTTCCTGATATAATTTCAAAGAGCATCATTCCATAGCTGTAAACATCTGCTTTAGAAGTGATGGCTACTCCACTTATCCACTCTGGTGCAAGATAGCCTTTGGTCCCTCTCATTGTGGTCAAAACCCTACTGAACTCCCGGCCAAGAAGCTTTGCAAGACCAAAATCTGACACCTTAGAACAGAATTCTTCATCCAATAGTATATTCTTGGGTTTAATGTCGCAGTGTATAATGCACTGTCTACACTTCTCATGGAGATAAGCCAATCCTCTAGCTGTACCAAGTGCAATTTGGTATCTTATCTTCCATTCCAAGACTTCAGAATCCCTTGGATGAAACAGATGGGTGTCTAAAGATCCATTAGGCATATAGTCATAGACCAATAGCCTTTTAGTTCCTTCAGAGCAAAACCCCCTTAGGCGAACCAGATTGACATGCTGGATCATCCCAATTGTGCTAACTTCAGCTCGAAATTGCTTCTCTCCCTGTTGAATCCGTTCTAGCTTTTTCACTGCTATGATTGTTGAATCAGATAGTGTTCCTTTAAAAACAGAACCAAAACCACCCCCACCCAATTTTTCAGTGAAGTTCTTTGTCGCATTTTGCAAGTCCTTATATCCAAATGCCACCAAATAAACCTCATTTCCCTTTGACAATTTAACCAACACCCTCCTTTTCCTTCTCCAAACAAGCACCAAAACAAGACCTAAGAAGGCTATAGTCATGGCAACTGCAACGATAATCACAATTGTCTTAGTAACTGCTTTCCTTTTCTTACCTCCATTATTCCGAAGCTCTGAAGCATCAAGTCGGACATAGAGATCTCCTCCATTGCTATCCCCACCTTGGAGTTGTTCCAGATTTAATAGATCCCGATACCATTATGAACATTGACCACCTCTATACGCATAAGCATTGCAAGAACAGTTGTTCAAGCAAGCCAATTTGCAATCTTCGGCATTTCCAAGTGCCAAGTCTTCTGGATTTAGGGGCAATCCCATGTTTGAAATCTGTAAAAAAACCATCCTCCTCCCCCTCATCTAAAGTATTATTCTCACATTGCAAAGGTTTTTTCCTGATACACCCACCTGACCAATCACTTAGATTCCAGTCCTTTGAACTGCGAGGTTGGAAACCTTGCAAACAGGCACAGAAAGGTGAGGGATACTCATTGCAGAAACCAAAGGCCCCACAAATTGCATGAACCTTGCATTGTAGTAGAGGTTGAGTCCAAAATAAATTCCACTTCTGCTCCTTCTCCAACCATAACGTTTGCTTGATTTGCCCTGATACATCCATCACCAATCTAGAAATCATTGAATCATTATAAAGGGAATAGGTGAAATAGCTTTCATTCCCGTTTATAACCATGCTGAAATTGAAGATGAAATGTAGCCTCATCTCAGGAAGCGAGCCAAAGAACTGCCCATTCCAAATCCCACTACTCCAATATCTTACAGACCTATTCCACACAATGTAATACTGAAGATTCCCATCTGGGTCTGCCTCCCCGGAGAAGATCCCAGGAGCAGGATCTTCTTTATTCCTCCATGAAATAAGCGTCTGTCTTTCATCATTATCTTTCTTAAATACGAGCTTTCCACCTGGTAACCATGTGTCAGTTGGATTATCAAAGCTCTGCCAAATTATATCTGATGTATTCGACCCAGTTCTCAGAACGAGATTTCCTGAGTGAAGAAGCACCGCCTTAGTAGAAGTAGTGACAGTAGAGGTCAAATTTGTCGACCAAACTGGGGATTTGGACTGGTCGAGCACAACAAGATTCCCATCTTCTAAGAGCTTGAGTTGAGAAGAAGATGGTTCAGAAAGTGGTTTATCCCTATTTGCTACCCAAACCACCGTTTGAACTGAGATTTTCTTGTACCAGATGCCTATGTAGTAGTTATGAGAGTTATTACCTGGTGTGAAGAAACCAAGCTCGAACATTCCACCTTTAGACACAATTGTCTGGTTTCCAGTGAGAGATTGACCTGAAAAGATGGTATCGCCGGCAATGGAGAGATGGGGTTTGAGAGATAAGTAGAGAAGCAGCAAGACAGAGAAGTACCATGCGCCCTCTATAATTCCCATCTCTACAATAAAAAAAAAAATTTCTGTTCGTACAAGAAAAGGTTCTCTCTTGAAGAAAGAGATTTGGACTTTGGAGAGATATTGTCAAAAAAATTTTCTCCTGTTTATTCTTTCATAAGCCATTTAAGCTAATTCAGTCTTGATGTCTTCATTAATGCCCTATGCTGACAAGTTTGCTAGACCCATGCAAGTTGGCGAAGCTTTGACGACCATTTAATACATAGTTAGAATAGTTTCCATCAAGGAATTTGAAATGCTGACCTTGGACATGGAATCCTATCTCAGATATTAATCAGTGAGTTGTTCTAAGCCACTCCCAATATTTTAGAAAAAAGTGCCAAGAGATGCCTCAGAGAAAAAAGTCCGTAGTTTTCTGTGTCATTATTACCCAATACCCATAAAGATTTCAATTCAGAGGATTAATTACTGAAGATTATAAGCGAATACCCAATTCAGAATGGTTGCTTTTAAGCCTTGAAGGCACTAGATTCTATCTGTAATGTCCATAAAAGCATAAAACTATTTTAAATTTGGTCTTCTCATTTTATGATGTAATAATTTTATTCTAAAATGTCTGGCACAATTGGGAGTTTAGGTTGATTAACCATTATTACCACAACTTGATATGCAGATAGTCATATAATAAAATCATTGTGTTGCTCATTAAAATATTGTTACTAATAGGGAAAGATGTTTATAAAAACAATTTGAAAACAAAAACTTTTCAAATTGTTTTTGAGTTTTTGGAAAGAAATGAAGACAAAGCTTGTTGGGTAACATTCAGTTAAAATCAATTATAATTTTAAAAATCAGTAAAAATGCATTTGATAAAGTTTAATAACCATGATTTTATAAACAATTTGTAATTATAGCAATTATATTACGTTATGATAGGTAATTGATATTAATGATAGTAATGGTGATAATTTTGACGCTGTTTGTAATGGTGGTGATGATGGTGTTATTATTGGAGGTGTTGATGGTGCTAGTAGTTGTGGTAGTAGTTATAGAGATGGAGTTGGTAACAGTGGTTGTACAGGTGGCGGTGATGGTGGTGGAGGCTATGGAGGTCATTGTGGTGGCGGCAATGGTTGTACCAGTGGTAACTGGTAAATGGAGACATAAGTGGAGTCATCAAACAAAAAAGAAATTAAAAATTGCCCTCAAAACCATTAGAAAATAATTGAATTTTTTTCAAAAGCTGAAGCTTCTAATAATAAATAATTATATTTCTTGACTCATGTCTCTTTGCTGATTTAAGCAGCAGATGTACTGGTCGATTTTTACATACTTGATATATAATACATTCTTCTACCCTTCCCATTAAAATAAAAAAAAAAGGTCAAATGTAATGGAGTCTGGGTTCGGCATCAAACATGGTTTTATTTGAAACTGTGCTTGACTTGAGGAACAGGGAATGAGCAGATGCGTGTAGCAGTTAATTCATTCGTACTCAAAAGGATGAGTCAAATTTCAATCCATAAAAAAAAAAAGAGAGAGAAAGATGGGTTAATTACAATCCATAAAAAAAAAAGAGAGAGAAAGATGGGTTAATTACAATCCATAAATAAAAAAAAAGCAGCTTAATTTCAATCCATGTAATGGGACAAAAGAGAGAAAAAGATGGGTTAATTAATGTTTCATGCAAAGCGGGGGTTGACCTCCTCGTAATAACGTGCATCTTAAGGCTGCCTTAGAAGGACTTCCGAGTTGCTCTGAGATCTGCTGTCCGCAACCCTTATTCCTCTGACATCCCCAATGGCCTCAAGCTAATCGGGTGGTAGACCTCTCTCCCCCTTCCCGGTGTGTGGTTTGTCTCTCTGATCCTTGTTCCTGTGGGTTCCGTGTCTTAGGTTTCAGTTGTTGTTGTAGTGGTTTCCTCCTTGCCGTCGTTTTGCCTATCTATGGAAGACCTTGCGCAAAACCTCCAAAAGCTTTTCATGCCCCCTAGACCTGGCCAGATCTTCAAAATCGATAGCGAAGACAGGAGAAGAGTTGAAGGAATATGGGCGAATCTTGTTGTTTGCGAAGTGTGTGATGAAGACCTACAGCTGAACTCTTTTAGGAGCTCCTGTAGCCGGCTGTGGAAAGATTCCAAAATAACCAAGTTCCTCAAAGTGGCTCGAAGAAGGTTTCTTATTGGGTTTCAGGAAGCTAATGACAGAGACGCCATTCTCGATAGTCAGCCATGGGTGGTTAACTCTTCGCTATTATTGATGGAAAAAATCCAGGAAGAGGAGGAAGCGGCTGCTCATACCTTCAAATCCGTGGTCATATGGATGAAAATTCTAAACCTCCCTAAGAAGTATCACGATGAAAAGATCATCAAGGATATTGCTAATATCTTTGGGGTCGGTCTCGAGGTGGAGATTGAAGATGAAGACCTTGCTTCCAAGGAATTCTTTTTGAGTTACATCCTCGAGCTTCGGTTTGGCTTGACTTTAAATTTGAAAAGCCTCCCATCCTTTTGTTTTTCCTGCGGTCTCATAGGGCACTCTATTATAAATTGTTCCAACCCTTTTGTTTGTAAGCCTGGGGATACGGTTTCTCAGGATCATAGGAAGTATTCTGATGAGATGGCGATCCCTATGAGGCGCAGAAGAAATCCTTTGTTCAAACAGGCCATGAAAGCTTCTCCTAACTTCTCCATGAAAGCTGGTTCTAACCTGGGGAGTCGTGTTCTGGGTCATGAAGCGTCGAGGCTAAGTTCGAGTCGATTCGGCGGTGATTCAATCAACTTAAGGAGTAATCATAACTCGTCCCCTGACCCTGCCATTGAAGTGACACGCAACAGTCCCAATGTCAGCTCATCTGTCGGCCTCGACATGTACTCTTCTGGATCTCCTACTGAGTCAAATTCCGGTTTATTTGCTTCCGGGTCCAACGGCTCTTTGTTTGATAATAACCCGAAGTGGGCTGGGCCCAATCTTCTATTTTCTAAGTTTTTCAAATTTGGGGCCAGCTCTCCTGTCCCTGGCCCAAGCATAACCCTTCAGGTGTCACCTCACCTTACTATCAGCGAGTTAGACCCCTCTAGCCCGATCTGATGTAAGCCCAAGCCTTATAGCTCTAAACATAAAACCGTGTCCCAGAAGCCCTCAATGTCTAAACAGAAGTCCACCTATGTCAAGCCTTGGATCAGAGAGACATCCCCGTTGGATAAGGGGGGAGAGAGTGTTGTCTCCCCCCTCAGAAAGAAAAGGAAGGGTTCTACAATGCAGATTTATGACTTGAGTGAAGCTGATCCTGATCAGTGCAAGCTTCCTTCCCCCCACTTCGCCGGCTGCTCTCAGCTGGATTGAAAATTATGAAGATAATCGCCTGGAATTGCCGGGGCCTGGGTCGAGCCTCGGCAAGGTTGCATCTGCGAAGCCTTATTCGTGTGAATCTACCGAATGCCATTTTCCTCTCAGAAACTCTAATGAACAATGCTAAGTCTGCAAGATATATTAAAGGGATGGGATTCCCAAATTTTTGGTGGCAACCGGCTGAAGGACGAGCCGAAGGTTTTTGGATTTTGTGGGATACTTCTTGTTCTATCTCTATTTTGGAAACGCAGTGCTGGTGTGTGCATACCAGCATTAAAAGTGGGAACGGTGATTTTTTTTATCTTTCTTTTGTCCATGCCAGTTCTAACATCCTGGTGCAGGAAATGCAATGGGAGAAGCTGAAAATATTAGCTGCCAGGAGTAGCAATGCTTGGTGCGCCTTGGGGGACTTCAACGTGGTGAGATTCATTACTGAAAAAAGAGGTGGAAATCAGTTGCATAAAAGGAAAGCTGAACTCTTCTCGAAGTTCATCAATGAAGGCAATTTGGTGGACATCCCAAGCAAAGGAATGAAGTACTCATGGTGCAATGGCCAAATGGGGGGTGGTAGGATAAGAGAGAGGATCGACAGAGTCTTGGCCTCTACTAATTGGATACTTCAATTCCCTAACTCCACGCTTTGGTAGGACCCAATAATTGGCTCAGACCACGCCCCTCTATGTCTGACTCTCTACAATAATTTGAGGAAAAGAAACAGGGTTTTTTGCTTTGAAAAATTTTGGGTGGAAGAACCGGGATGCGACAGTATTATTAAGGACAGCTGGAGGTCAAGTGGAGACAGCCTGACAAGGAAACTATCCAATTTAAAGTACTGCTTATCGGATTGGAACAAAGAATCAGTGGGAGATGTTAACAAACGGGTGCTGTCAATCTACAATGCTTTAAAGGAAATCCAAAAACAATTGGAGCGTAGAGATGACCATCGTTTGGAGAAAGAAGAAAGAGAACTTCATAGGGATTACATAGCAGCTCTTAAAGCGCAAGAAAGCTTCTGGATGCAAAAATCGAGAATCAGCTGGCTCATGGATGGAGATCTCAACACAAAATTTTTTCACATTTCTACCATCAACAGGAGACATAAAAATAATATCATGTCCATCAGAGATGAGTGTAATGAGGATATCACACATCCGGCAGATGTGGAAAGAACCTTTGTGAATTATTTCATGAATGTTTTCACGGATGATGGCAAGGACAGAAACTTCTCCTTAATGTCCCACATTAAGCCTAGCATTTCTCTAGCAGAAAACAAGCAAATATCCAGACCAGTTTCAGACCAGGAGATCTGGGCAGCTGTTAAAAAGTTAGGAGCATTGAAGAGCCCAGGCCCAGATGGATTTCAAGGAATATTTTATCAGACATACTGGGAAACAGTGAAGGAGGAGGTTGTCGGTATGGTTAAAAAGTTTTTTTTGCATGGTTTTTTTGATGAGAAAATTAATCATACCTACATTGTGTTAATTCCCAAATGTGATAATCCCATTAAACTTGGTGAATACAGACCAATTAGCCTGTGTAATTTCTCTTATAAAATCATTGCCTGTATCCTTGTTGATAGACTTAGACCTTTGATGAATAAGCTGATTTACCCCCACCAGGGAGCCTTTGTCCCTGGAAGGCTGATCCAAGAAAATATTCTGGCCACTCAGGAGCTGTATCACACCATTAAGAGCAAGAAAAGGAGCAAAAATCATGGTCTTTTTGCGGTCAAACTGGACCTCGCCAAATTTTATGATAGAATCCACTGGAATTTTATTGAAAAAACTCTGGTAACTTTTGGTTTTAGTTGTAAAGTGGTGGATTTAATCATGTTCTGTATCCGGTCTATTTCCTATAGTGTTTTGATTAATGGGAAACCTTGTGGTTTTCTTAAACCTTCAAGAGGAATCAGGCAAGTTGACCCTTTGTCGCCTTACATTTTCATACTAACCCAACAAGTCTTATCCTATGGGCTTGTTAAAGGTGAGCAAGAAAACTTTATTCATGGAATTAGACCTACCAGGATTGCTGAACCTGTGAGCCACTTGCTCTATGCTGATGATTTAATTATTTTTGGCAGAACTGCGGAGACTAATATTAATCACTTTTTGGCAATTATTAACTCTTTCTGTGAGATGGCAGGTCACAAGCTAAACCTGGATAAGTCTGAACTGTACCTTAGCCCCTGCATCAAAGGGAAAGTCAAAGGTAGAGTGGCAAGAAATTTCGGAATTAAACCTTCCAAGGAGCTAGGAAAGCACTTGGGAATCCCTATTTTCCTCAATGCTCCAAAAATCAAGCATTTCAAAGGTCTGTTGGAAAAGATAAATAAGAGGCTTGTTGGTTGGAAAGCGCAAATCCTAAATCAAGCTGGGAGGGTCACTCTGATAAATTCGGTACTTCTAAGCACAAGTCAGTACGTCATGAGCAATGTCAAAATCCCCAATGCGGTTATGGCGGAGATAGATAAGGAGGCTCGCAAATTTCTGTGGTATAAACTTGGAAAAGAAAGGACTATCCATCCTATTTGCTGGGAGAAGATCATTTTACCTCTAAGGTTTGGAGGCCTCAATATCAAAGATAACAAAAATTTCAACAAGGCCATGCTTGCTAAAGCTGCTTGGGCGCTAGCTAATGAGGAGAAAAAAATCTGGACTAGCATTGTCAAAGCCAAATACTTCCCAAATCATAGTTATTTTCATGCTCAAATCAGAAGAAATGCTTCCTGGCTGTGGAAGCAACTGTATAGATTGAAGGGAATTCTGGAAATGGGAAAGAAGTGGCTTGTAGCTGATGGAAACCAAATTGGAATTGATGATGAAGGTGGGACTGACTCTGATTTTATTGTTCAGGCTCAAGGAGCAATCCATGCAAGGAACCTAGAAGGAACAAAAGTGGCAGATCTAATGGACCAAAACACCAGAACCTGGAGGTTGGATAAACTCAGACAAATTTGGCCGAACCAAATTGCATCTTAGATAAGCACAATTCCAATTTGTAAGTATAGCACTGAAGATAAACTAGTTTGGAAAGCCACTACATCAGGTAAATTCACTGTTTCTTCTCTATATAGGTTAATATGCAATGTCTCCTCCTCTAGAACTAAAGAAAGAAAATGGTTAAAGGTCTGGCATCTCCCATGCCCCCCAAAAATTAGGTTTTTCCTTTGGAAAGTCTTGCAAGAAGGTAATTTGACTAATGATATTCTTCAGACCCGCGTGGGTATCCCACCTGAACTTTGTGTGCTTTGTGGTATGGTGCAAGAATCCCACTTACACCTCTTCCTAAAATGTGAGCTCATTCGTGCATCCTGGTTTGGTCTCATGGGTGGTCGTGTTGATGAAAACTTGGCTCATACCACCTGCAAAGAGTGGTTTTTTGATCGTATTCTTAGTTTGAAAGGGAATGATTCAATGGATGATAGTTTAATCTGGGCGGCTTGGGCTAATATTTGCTGGATTGTGTGGAACTCTAGAAATAAGAGAATTTTTGAAAATACTGAACCCAATCCCATTCTTATCAATTCCTTGTTTCAAATGATGCAGGGTGATTCTTTCAGGATTTATGAGGACAGGAGAGGCAAGGAGAAACCAAGCAAACAAGAGATAAACATAAGATGGACTGCCCCACAAGAAGGTTGGATAAAAGTGAATGTGGATGGAGCGGCTGCTGGAGCTCCTGGTGCTGCAACAATAGGAGTCTTAGCTAGAAATTCAGATGGGAGATGTATTGGAGCGATAGCAAACAGTATTGGGATATCAAACTCTACTCAAGCGGAAGCAATTGCTTTGGTGGAAGGGCTGAAACTGGGGTTGGCATGCAACGCCCAGATGTTAATGGTGGAAAGCGACTCAATGATAGTGGTTAACTCCTTCAACAACCCTCAAGCCACCCCATGGAAAATCAAGCACCTCATGGATGAAGCTCGGCATCTTGGTGGTTTCTTCCCTGTTTGCAAGGTCGTCAAAATATTTGGAGAGGCAAATTATGTGGCTGATGGGCTTGCTGCCTTTGCTATGAGGCATTTTTCTTGTTTTTAGTTAAAGCATTTCCCCCTATGTATCCGTGAACTCATCTGGGAGGACTTGGTGGGGCGCACTCGGCCAAGATCTGTCCCTGCTTAATTTGGTATAATATTCTTATGTTTTCATCAAAAAAAAAAAGGAGCAACTCCCATCACATCATCTGTAGTCTTTTGAGACGTATCCCTACAACTTGTCGTGCCCGGCCCAGCACGCCATTTGTGTTCCCAGGCCGACCTGGGCACGCCCATGCATGGCACGGCCTAGCACGCCTTCGCGTGCCCAGGCCGACCTGGGCACGCGAATGGCTTGACACGGCACGACCCGTGGCCATTGCCATACTGTGCCGGGTTGAGCTCCTCATAAGAAACAACTCCTATCACATCATCTATCCTCTTTTGAGATGGATCCCATTATAGGGTTGCTAACTAGTCGTGCCGGTTCGGGCACGGCACAGCCCAGCATGCCATTCGCATGCCCGGGTCATAACCGTGCTGTGCCGAGCCCCCCCTAACGAGCACACGGTCCGTTAGGGCACAGCCCTGGCTGATGCGGACCGCCCACATGCCAAATTGCGCATTCGTGTCGTTGGGCCCGGTGGGCCATGCCAAACGGCTCGCTATTTTTCCCTCTAAAAAGTTGTTTTTACCACTTTTTTTAACTGTTTGACCCCCCAACAGCCATATTAGGGGGAGGATGTTTATAATTGACTGTAAATAATCTTTTCCACCCTTCCAACTACCAAATAACAATCATATTTGAGGGTAGGGGTGGTAAAAAGCCACTTTTAGTTTTCTATAAATAGGCCTAACATTTTCCACTCCAAACCATACCTCTTTTACAGTCTCTCTTACTCTCTTCTACAATATCCCTTATTCTCTTCATCTCTGTAGCTACCAAGAAATAGTTAAAAATTTTAAATTGCTCAAGCATCAAATGTGGGAAGTTAGACTCTGGAGGTTGAAGGCTTCAACTACAAAGTTGCTTCATTCTAAAGTGATATTCTTCTATTTAATTTTATGATTTTAAAATTATTATTAATATTAAATATATATAAGTAAGTCTCTCATTCTACCTTTCTTATTATTTTAAAGCCTAGTATAGTGGTTGACTGTGCTGTACCTCATTTTTGCACCTTCCAAAATGCAGAAAATGAAAATTTTAATTGAAAAGTCAAACCTAAGGAAGTCAAAAAGTTGACTTTTTATCTGGTGCAAATCAGTCACCATACTTCTCACCATTGGAAAGAGGATTCCGATACAATTCTAACAGAACTGAGTTTGCTCAAATCGGAGTCCGAATGAAGAAATTATGGACTGGTCAAATCTGAGAAAAACAGAAATCGACTTTTTGCTAAACCCCAGATTAGTTGCCCAATTTGATACTAGCAGAAAGAGCATCTCAACATGATTCCAACGCAACTGAGTTTGCTGAATCGGAGTCCCGGATAAGGAGATATGAGCAAAATTGTGTTTAGGATGCAACTTGACACTTCTGCTAAAAAACCCGAATTTGTTGTTAGACTCTAGCTCAGTGGGTAGGAAATCTCGACACAATTCAAACGCAACTAAGTTTGCCAGAATCGGGGTCCGGATGAAGTAGTTATGGACAAGTCAAACAGCACAGAAAACTGCCCACATGGAAAAATTGCAGAAAGCTGCCCACGTGGCGAATGTGCAGAAAATTGTCACGTGGTGAAGAAAGGACAAAAGGACAGGGGAAAGAGAATGTCTCGAATATAATATTAGTATCTTAAGAAATAATATTTCTTACAAAATATCTCATTTTTCATATTTAAGATAAATTAAAAATCTAAAATTAAATTCTCTCATTAAGTGAGAGAATGAAATTTGGAGAGACAACAAATCCCCACCACATGTTTTCTAAAATAATAACAAAAAGAGCAAGAAAAAAAAGCAATTGAGGATAGGTGATCTCTCACACATCTCTCTCCCCTAAGTCTCACCTCCCCCCACATCTCTCTCCCCCAAGTCTCACCTCCCTCCACATGAGACCTCCCCCATGTGTCTCTCCCTCTCTCCCATCTATAAAAAGGCTTCCATCCCCACTCTTCCCCAAAATAGGGAGACACACCCCTTCCAAGAACATACCCTCCCAATTCTCTCCAAGCTCTCTCCCATTCATCTTCTCTCAAAAAACCTTTCTTCTCCACCACCTATCAACCTCCTCAACCCTTTTAAACCACTCCATACCTCATCCAAGTGTACAAAAGCCTTTTCCCTCTTCTACTCCTTCACTTTAAACCCAAAGGAGGCTTGGAGATCTTTTTCTTTTGTGTTGAGAGAAGAGGTGTTCTACTGTTGGTGGAGCCTCCAAGGAGGTCAACTCACTTACAAAGACATCCAATCCCCCAAGGTGAGCACCTTGGTAAGTCTTATTATACATATGTAAAAATAAAGGTGATTCAAGCATACTTTGTCAAATATGTTCTTCATATGCTGTTACTCTTTGTCTTAGTGCCTATGTGATCTCTTTTTTTCTCTTCTTCCCTTCACATGGAAGACTCCTCATGGTAAGGAGGTTACAAGGTTCTAAACAAGGGAGGATGAGGGTTTGTTTTAAGATGGTCTATGGTGTCATTTAAAGCATGGTTCTTTCTATGGTTATCTTCTTCATTTAATAACCAAAGGGGGCATGTTCCCCTCTCCTATCTTAAAGTCTCATGTACCATTTAAACCCCTGAAGTCCCTTCTTTATTATGTTGTTGTAGCTTAGTGCCATTGTGCGCGCGTGGGAAACGCGGCACGGGAAAATTCGGAGTCGCCACCGCCTGATGGGGTGCAGGCGGACACCTGGGTGCCTAATCTTGCCTATTAGGGCTTTTTGGTCTGCGGCTTGAGATTCTAAGTCTGTTCTCGGTTGCGGTCCGGGGAAGTCCGTAGACACCCCGGTCCACCCCGTCGGGTGACGGGTCCCTTAGGTTTATCCTGGTTTGAGTCAGCTTACTTTGGTCTCACCCGATTCCTAATCCGATATGCAGTTTGGTTAAGTCTGGTGGGACCACCTAAGTGGTGTGGGTCCCTTTAATTGCTTTTATCTTGATTACTTAGGTGATCTGAGTCTAGTTGGGTGGGCCCCGTTGGAAGGCCCACGGGATCCTTGGTGGGCTTAGTCAAGCCCATGTGCCCATGTGGGCCTCGGTCTAAGCCTAGGAGGCCTTGTGGGCTTAGGTTAATGAGTTGATTTCACTTAATTTATTTAAGTTTGAACTTTTAGGTGATTTTCATGCAAAGGGTTGGACTGCATTGGTTTGCAGGCCCCTGGGTGGGCCCCCATGGTGGTTGCCAAATAGTATTGATTTATCTTTCTTGAGTTGAGCCAAAATGGATTGGTCATTGGGCTTGGGGCCCATAGCCCAATTTTAGGCTCGAAAGCCTGAGTTCCAGACGTGTAGGGCTTGCACCCTAACTTGGGTTGACTAGTGGGCTTTGGTGGGCCCGATAGGCCCTTGCCCGTGGTCTCGGCCAAACCACGCAATTCATGCATTCATTCCACACAACAAGGTTCGGGTGGGCCACATTGGGTTTGGCCCACCCGGTTCAATTAGTTCACTTTATTTAATCTTACTTATTTGCATGCTTTGGGATTCGCTGGGCTTGGTGGGCCCCGTTGGAAGGCCCACTAGTGTACCAAGTTGGACCGGGAGTCCAAGTCCGATGTCGGGTTTCCGGGTGACCCAGAAACCATTTTGGTTTATCCGGTTTGGTTCGGAAATATCATTCACATTTAGCAATAATCACAGAAAAAAACACAAGATAGACACTCTGTCAGAAAAAAAATTGGCTCATTGTGCTGGGTCCAAGGGGAGGTACCCGGGGTGGGGTACCTCCCCGTACCAAGGTACGAGTTGGATGCGCAACGAACAAAGGGGGTGCAGGGGGCGAAGCCCCCCGCGGTACAGTAAAGGGCATTTTTGGAATTTTTCAAAAATATACCAATTTGGCATGTTTTAGGGGTATGCGCCGACCTCGGGCACTAGGCGCGAGGTCGGCGCGGGCCGGGCGGACCGAAAACAGCGAAAAACACAAAAAAAAAGAGGTGGGCGCGAGGTTCACGCGAGCCTCGCGCGAGCTTCGCGCGAGATGAGCGTGAGCCTCGCGCGAGCTTCGCGCGAAGGTGCGCGCGAGCCTCGCGCGAAGGTGCGCGCGAGCCTCACGCGAAGGTGCGCGTGAGCCTCGCGCGAAGGTGCGCGCGAGCCTCGCGCGAAGGTGCGCGCGAGCTTCGCGCAAGCTTCCCGAGATTCGCGCGAGCTTCGCAGATACTTGACGCTCTCGGTTTTCTTTCAAACTCCATTTCTGAGCTGATTTTGAGCTCTGTAACTCATTTTTTAGGCTCTGTAAGCCCTCCCAGGGCTTCGGCCACCCCCCCCCCCCCAGAAGACACTTAGACTTGCGTTCAAATTAATCTAAACATACTTCATGCTTCATCCTACAACCCAAAATCTCTTAAAAGAAAACAAACCCGATAAAAAAACTGGTACAGATGCATTAACAGCTTAAAAAAGGAGGGGGGGGTGATGGGAGCATGCTCAAGGGTGCACAAGCAGCATGTTAGCAAACCCAGCAATGTAAAAAAAACAAAAGAAACCACATGCAGACATTACATGTACTCCCATCCACGACTAGACCTTCAAGCAGGTACACTAATATCCGAAACATCCTAAGGCACACTAACATCCGAAGAAGGGAACGAGGAGGGGGTTTACAGGGATACAATGGATCAATTGACATGAGGGAACAAACTCCCTTTTAAAGCATAGAAAAAGAGCCCGACCATAGCATTAAGCATGCCCGGATAGTCTGAGGGGGGGACTCTCTCTCTCAAGCTACCATAAGCTCCCGGTGGGTCTCTTCCTCACTTAGAGACCCTTCATACGTCGAAATAAAACAAGTGCATACTAAGCTACCATGGGAACAGAATCGTGCCCAAGGACAAAAATAAGCTTGGCAAAATTATTAAGAACTTCTCATTTCAACACATGATCAGGCATAGTAGAGAATGATACCTGAGGATCCTACAACTTGCTTGAGGCGTGTGGGCTTCTCCCTGCAACAAAGCAAGAGCTGGAGCCCCTTCCTTCGTGTTCCAACAGCGACCGGCCTCCACTAGTTTGTGTGGGAGTGAAGAAGAAGCAAGAACAGGGGAGTGTCGGATCAAGGTGGGGAGCTTGGGGAGGCCGAAGCCACTGAGACAGGTAGGGTTCGGGTGGGGAAGGAGCTTGGGCACTGCACCAGAAATTCTTTAGAACCAAAATTTTCCAACCCTTTGCGCGAGCTTTCGCGCGGTTTATATAGACCAAGAAGAAAAAAAAAGGAGGATCCGCCCACCTCAAAAAAAAAGGGCTGCTCACCTGAAAAAAGGGTATCCGCTCAGCTTGAGCTGAGCGCATACCCTGCTGCCACGTCCGCGCGAGCGGCACAATGATGAGAAATCATTTAATGCCGCCGCTCGCCGGTCGAAAAATCTAAAAAATTCAGATTTAGTCCCTGACAATTTTTGGTAAAATCCGATATTCTCGGATTTTTACAGATTTAGTCCATGGGATATTTCGAATGTTCGGATATTTACGGATTTGATCCCCGAGATATTTTCCTGCGCAACTCGCCACGTGTGCAGCTTTTTGCCACGTGCGCAGATTGCCGGTTTTGCTGCTCGGAAATTTCATCAGCTCATATCTTCTTCATCCGGACTCCGATCTGGGCAAACTTAGTTTCATTAGAATCGTATCGGAGCCCTCCATCCCATGACCTAGGGGTAGGCCTCCGGATCAGATTTTAGCAGAAAGTCAACTTTTGGCTCTGCTCAGGTTTGACCGCCCGCAAAACCTTCATCCGGACCCCGATTCCTGCAAACTCGGTTGCGTTGGAACCGTATCGAGACTCCCTATCCAATGACCTAGGGGTAGGTCTCTGGATCGGATTTTAGCAGAAAGTCAACTTTTGGCACTGCTCAGGTTTGACCGCCCGCAGAACCTTCATCCGGACCCCGATTCCTGCAAACTCAGTTGCGTTGGTATCGTGTCGAGATTCTCTATCCAATGACCTAGGGGTAGGCCTGTGGATCGGATTTTCGCAAAAAGTCAACTTTTGGCTCTGCTCAGGTTTGACCGCCCGCAGAACCTTCATCCGGACCCCGATTCCTGCAAACTCAGTTGCGTTGGGATCGTGTCAAGATTCTCTATCCAATGACCCAGGGGTAGGCCTCTGGATCGGATTTTAGCAGAAAGTCAACTTTTGGCTCTGCTCAGGTTCTACCGCCCGCAGAACCTTCATCCGGACCCCGATTCCTGCAAACTCAGTTGCGTTGGGATCGTGTCGAGATTCTCTATCCAATGACCTAGGGGTAGGCCTCTGGATCGGATTTTAGCAGAAAGTCAACTTTTGGCTCTGCTCAGGTTTGACCGCCCGCAGAACTTTCATCCGGACCCCGATTCCTGCAAACTCAGTTGCGTTGGAATCGTGTCGAGATTCTATATCCAATGACCTAGGGGTAGGCCTCTGGATCGGATTTTAGCAGAAAGTCAACTTTTGGCTCTGCTCAGGTTTGACCGCCCGCAGAACCTTCATCCGGACCCCGATTCCTGCAAACTCAGTTGCGTTGGGATCGTGTCGAGATTCTCTATCCAATGATATAAAGCAAGGTACTTGGCACGGAATTCGAGGAAAAGTCAACTCTTGGCTTTTCCTTAAGTTTGACCGCCCGCCGAACCTTCGTCCGGACCCCGATTCCTGCAAACTCAGTTGCGTTGGAACCGTGTCGAGATTCTCTATCCAATGGCATAAAGCGAGGTGGCCAATTTTCACTTGATCAAAAAGTCAACTTTTCACCCCTTAGGGTTTGACTTTCTGTCCAGGGTTTGCAATTCTGGTTTTTCGGGGAGCGCAAAAATGAGGTGCTTACAGCTGCCCCTCTTTGCCGGAGTCACCTTGCAGATGAACGGCAAAGAGAAAAAGAATCTCGTTTTTGCGCCTGACATTTCTGTCGACACGGTTGACGAGTTTAGTCCTTCGAAATTTTCACTTTGAGAGGGAAGCGGCCAAATCATGTGGCGTCACTCCCTGGCTTCAGAGTTTCCTTGCCCTTTTCTTTTCGGGTTTTTGTAGGGCAACTCTTCAGCATTTAGTTTAAGTTTGAAAGAGATTAGATTGGACTTGAGCTCGCCAACCTGTTTCGGCGTCGATGCCAGACACTTGACAATATTCTTTTCTTCTTGTTTGTTCCATTAAAGCTTTTAGGTGACTTCAGACTTCTGATCCACTTTGTGTCTTTTACTTGAAGTTTGTGTTTTTTTTTTTTTAAAGGATTTGATGGCCAAGGGTTGGGTTAGGATGTGGACCGAATGGAGAAAGGAGGGAGGAAGAGTGGAGGAGGAGCTGCTGTTGGTGAGGAGGTGCTTCCAGCGCTGTCCAGTGCCTCAAGGGAGCCCACACACCTGCTCTACTCTATTTACAAAAGTGTGAAATCAAAATTACAAAAGGGGCCATCTTGCCCGATGATATCTTCATTTATGCTCATTCTTCTTCATATCTTGTCATTCCTTCTTCTGCAGTGCTTTCTGGTTGGCTTTTCCCCTTGTAGAGGCTCCCTAGCTTGGAGTGACTGTTGCTGGGGATTGGGCAGGAACCTTTTTTCTTATCGCCTCTTCTTTCGGGTCGAGCCTTGTTAGTGACAAGCGTGGGAGCTCCCCGGGGAAGGATGCTCCGCTGGGGATAAGTGGGGATTCCTCACGCTGTCATTTTCCTTCATAAGGCCTTCTCCCTCTGCTTGGGTGCGAATTCTTCATGTTCGTTCAAGCTCTTGTTGAGTGCGAGAGGCTCCACCAGGGATTGATGCGAGCTTACTTGTCTTCTTTCCGATCTTCTTCGCAAAGCCGGCCTCTTCAGACTGGGCAAGGCTTGAGAAGGCTACATCATCAGGCGTCACTCTCTTATTGCTTGAGAGGACTCTACGGGGGATGTAAGGGTGTTGCTGAAGGCCTCCCAATGGGGATTTTGGAGGTTGTTATTCTCCGTTTACTGAAGGAACTCCACTGGGGATTTTGGAGAAGACGTTTGTCATCTCCCCTTTGGCGTACCTGTGAAGGCAGGAAAAGACAACATGTTAGCCGTGGAATAGTTGGGGAATGCAAAACACTTCTTTTATTCTCTTCTTGCTTTGAGCCTTTTGCCCATCGCAGCCAGAAGCGGTCTTTGCCAAGGTTAAGAAATTATCAACTCAGGTTAGTAGCCCAATGTGGAGCTCAAAACAGTTAAGCAGAACAATTATAGAGAAAACAGGTGTGTCAGTGTGTGCCTGTGTTTGCAATATCAAAGAAATTTCCCAAGGTCAGACGGGACTTGGAGTACTTGGTACTTTCAGAAGCATTGTCATCACAGGCCACTGTGAAGTCTTTGACTCGGGCGCAACCTGCCAGTCTGGACCTCTCAAATCTATTCAATTTTCTCAGTTTACTATCTGCCACTGTTACTGCTCTCCTCTGTATCTTGCTCTGCTCAAACCAGATGTGACCAGCTCTTTTTCTTCTTCTTCTCTTTTTTTTTTGACTAACCACGCAACGCCCTTTTTTCGGGTTTTCGCTGTGTCCATCCTTTCTAGGAAACTCTGAATTCCGTCATTGCTGATGAACGCAGACCTAACTGTTTGCCCTGATCATTCCTTTTGGGATCTGAGAGGTCTTAGAGATAGGACGAAACGTAGGCTAGGTCTCGGTTATGAAAGAAAGGATAGATGGCTCAAAAAAGCTTAATTATTTGGGTTTGCAAAGTGTGCTACTTTTATTGTTGGTGGGTCTTATATCCTGGCTTATTTGTATCTCTATATTTTTGGCGGGACAAGCATTTCCCATTTTCTTTGTTTCTTTTTCTTTTTTTTCTTTCTCTTTTTTTTTTTATTTCACTTTCTTCTCCTTTTTTGAGGTTTTTATGGGCAAGAATGCCCGGTTTCTTTTTGCTTTGCCAGGAATGCCCCATTTGGTGTGTAGAACACTTGCAATGGGTTGAAAGAATTTTAAGGCTCAAAATTGTCTAACTAGGGGAGAATTTAAGGTATTTGGAAGGATTTATAGTTTAAAGGAGAGTCAAGGATGGCCTCTCTTCATTTCCCAATCAGAATGATCTCAGGCATAGTACAGTTTGACTGCGTCTGCATTTATCGGCTCAGGAAAAATTGCCCCGTCCATTTCTTGCAGGATAAGTGCTCCTCGGGACAGAACCTTGTGGACTACAAATGGCCCTTCGTAGTTTGGCTTGAATTTCCCTCTATTGTCCTCTTGATGAGGAAAGATTCTCTTCAGTACCAAATCTCCCACTTTGAACTGTCGTGGCTTCACTTTCTTGTTGTAGGCTCGCGCCACTCTCTGTTGATAAAGCTGGCCATGGCACAAAGCCTTAATCCTCTTTTCATCCAATAATTGCAACTGGTCAAATCTGGATTCTTCCCATTCGACATCACTGATTTCAGCTTCCTTCAGAATTCTGAGTGATGGAATCTGTGCTTCCACGGGGAGGACTGCTTCCATTCCGTATACCAGGGAGAACGGGGTTGCCCCGGTCGATGTCCTAATCGACGTCCGATAGGCGTGCAGTGCATACGGCAGCTTCTCATGCCAGTCTCTGTAGGTGACCACCATTTTCTCTAGTATCTTCTTCAGATTCTTGTTGGCAGCCTCTACTGCTCCATTCATCTTGGGCCGATATGCCGTGGAGTTTAGATGTCTGATTTTCAAGTCTTCGCACATTTTTTCCATGTCCTTATTATTCAGATTCTTTGCATTGTCAGTGATGGTCGCTTCTGGAACCCCGTAGCGACAGACTATATTGTTTCTGATAAACTTGAGCACATGAGATTTCTTCACATCCACAAAGGACGTGGCCTCTACCCACTTGGTAAAATAGTCGATTGCCACTAAGATGAACCGATGCCCGTTCGAAGCCATTGGATGAACCTGGCCTATCATGTCAATTCCCCAGATGGCAAACGGCCAAGGTGATGTCATGGAGTACAGTGTGTTCGGCGGTGCATGGATGTTGTCGGCATAAATCTGGCATAACTGGCATTTTCTGACATGGGCGTAGCAGTCTGCCTCCATGGTCATCCAGTAATAGCCCATCCTTAGAATCTTCCTTGCTAGCATATGCCCATTCATGTGTGCGCCGCACAACCCTCCATGGATTTCCTCAATCAATTTCTGCGCCTCGGCTTCCCTGACACATAGCAGTAGAGAGTCATTGTATGACTTCTTGTACAGTCTACCTCCACTGTAGCAGTATTGCCCTGCCAACCTCTGTATAGTTCGCTTCTCTGCAGCTGAGGCACCTTCTGGCAGAATTTTGTTTCTTATGTATCTCTCAATGTCTGCGTACCAAGGCTCTTCTTCGGGCGTGCTTTTCTCGATACTGAAACAGTAAACAGGGTAGCGCCGAACTTCTATCTCCAGTGGTTGCACCCAAGCATCATCCGTGATGGTGGCCATCGATGCCAGCGTAGCTAGTGCATCCGCAAACCGGTTCCCGTCTCGTGGCATGTAGTCGAATGTCACGCTCTCGAATTCTTCTTCTAATTCCTTGACCAGTTCCTGGTAGGGCACCAACTTCACATCTTTGGTCTTCCAGTCTCCCATCACTTGATAGATGATAAGACTTGAATCACCAAACACCTTCAGCTCTTGTATACGCATCTCAATTGCCGCTCGCAGGCCTAATACGCACGCTTCATACTCGGCCATGTTGCTAGTGCAACCAAACAGAAGTTTCGCTGCTATTGGGTGATGAACACCGTCTGGGGAGATTAGCACTGCTCCGATCCCTTTTCCATTTACATTTACTGCCCCATCAAAGAACATCTGCCACTTGGTTTCTTCTGTATCATCTGCAGACTCTGTACACATCACATCTTCGTCCGGGAAGTGAGTTAGAAGTGGTTGGAAGTCAGGTAGTGGATGCTCTGCCAAGTGATCCGCCAGGGCTTGCCCTTTTATCGCCTTTCTAGTCATGTAGACAATGTCGTACTCCGACAAAAGGACTTGCCATCTGGCGACCCTGCCGGTGGAAATCGGCTTCTCAAAGATGTACTTCAATGGATCCAGATTGGAGATCAGCCAGACTGTGTGGCTGAGCAAATAGTGCCGGAGCTTCTGAGCTGCCCAAACCAAGGCGCAACATGTCTTTTCAAGCACTGTGTATCTGACTTCAATGCTAGTAAATTTCTTGCTCAAGTAGTATATTGCCTGTTCTTTTCTTCCTTTTTCATCGTGTTGCCCTAACACACATCCCACTGCCGTCTCGGAGACTGTCAGATACATGATCAAGGGTCGTCCCGAGATAGGCGGGACTAGTGTCGGCGGACTCATCAGATAGGCCTTGATCTTATCAAACGCTACTTGACAGTCGTCATTCCAAACCACAGGGTTGTCCTTTTTTAGCAGCTTGAATATAGGCTCACACACAGGAGTCATCTGCGCAATGAACCTACTGATATACTGCAATCTGCCCAGGAACCCTCTCACTTCCTTTTCTGTAGCTGGAGGAGGCATTTCTAGAATTGCCTTTGCCTTGGTGGGGTCGACCTCAATGCCTCGCTTGCCCACTATGAAGCCGAGCAGTTTTCCTGACGTAACTCCAAACACGCACTTGTTTGGGTTGAGCCGAAGTTTGTGCTCCCTGAGTCTGTCGAACACCTTTCCAAGGTTTACCAAGTGGTCTTCTTCTTCCTTGGACTTCGCTATCATGTCATCCACATACACCTCGATCTCCTTGTGTATCATGTCGTGGAACAGCAGAGTCATCGCACGCTGATATGTAGCGCCCGCATTCTTCAGTCCGAACGGCATCACGCGGTAGCAGTAAGTGCCCCAGTGCGTGATAAAGGATGTCTTCTCCATATCCTCAGGTGCCATTCTTATCTGGTTGTAACCAGAGAAACCGTCCATGAAAGAGAACATTGAATGCGTTGCTGTATTGTCCACCAGTACATCAATGTGCGGCAATGGGAAGTCGTCCTTCGGACTTGCTCTATTCAGATCTCTATAGTCAACACACATCCTGACTTTCCCGTCTTTCTTGGGAACTGGCACGATGTTGGCCAACCACTCTGGATAGTGAGTTACTTGCAGGAATCCGGCATCCAACTGCTTGGTGACCTCTTCCTTGATCTTCAGGGCCCATTCCGGCTTCGTGCGCCTGAGCTTCTGTTTCACAGGTACGGCCTCAGACTTTGTTGGTAACCGATGCACAACCAAGTCCGTGTCTAACCCGGGCATATCCTCGTATGACCATGCAAACACGTCAGAATAAGATTTAAGAAAATCAATCATCTATTTTCTCAATAATGGTGACAGCTTTTTACCAATTTGGAGGATCCTTGGTTGTGCTATTTCACCTATGTTAATTGGCTCTGTTTCCTCAATGTTAGCCTGGAGACCCTTTTCGTGCCTTTCCAATGCAAGTTGGATTTCAAGCGGGGTTTCCCATGATTCATCGTCGTCCTCATGCTCGAAAGGCTCACAGGGGACGATGTTTGAATCTTCTTGCTGCGATGGGCGAGTGCCCCAATCTGACGTGTCGAGTTCTTGCTCGTTTTCAGGATTGGACACTGGCTCATGCATTTCATTTATTATTGCCATCTGGACTGGGTTTTCCATTTCCTTTTGTTCTTTTTGTTCAATTATGGCAATCTTATTACCTATCCCGTGCCCCAGATCTTCCAGGTGTGCGTCGGGATTGACACTAAGATTGCGATGCTCAAGTTGCTTACTTTTGTTATTTTCATTTTCAAACAGATGCAAGTAGTAGGAAGCATTGAGATATTCATTAAAAATTTCAGCAGTAGCTACAACAGAAATCTCAGAGGTGGTAGAAACCCCCTTTGGGATAGCAGCTTTGCTGATAGCGAAAGGCATGGCGCTCCAATTCTTCAGTGGTGCCCCGCCTTCCTTGTTGATAGCAATCATCTTCTCTGGTTCTCCAGCTAGTACCATGTTGGCGCTCTCGTCAGAAGAGATGTAGATAGGATCCTGTGCTGCGCCTCCTGCCGATTTGTTCTGGCTTCTCTCTGATCGGGGGCCAGACTCTGACGATACCCTTACCCATGATCCACTGAGGGCGAATGCCCATGGTATCTCGTCCTCGGGTGGCGCGTATGCGATGGTGACTTCGTTGGCCGGGTCAACTCTGGGGGGTGCAAACATTATGGGTATTCCAGTCGGTATCCCAGGCACCGAGGAAGAGTAAGCTGGGGGTGCCCATTTGCCATAAGCTGCATGGTACACCTCTTCCGGTACTGGCCCTAGCACTTGGGGCATGCTACGGAACATGCGGTTCAGACCGTCGCGAGTTCCGGGGTGCGGGATATGAGGGTGTGGAGGAGGCGACCTTGGCCTGCGAGTTGGTGCTCCTGAGCTGTCTCCCCTTCCATCATGCAAACATACATGATTGGGCCTTCTTCTTTGGATTCCTCAATGGGAGCAGGTGGTGGCGCTTCTATCACAATTGCAGAGTCGACCGGGATCCCGTCAGGGACGAACCGTTCATCTGGTGGGGCGAAGGCCATGGTGACTTCGTCAACTGAGTCCAGGGCGACCAGTGCTGGCAGGCCATCCGGCGACCCCTCAGGAGCCAATGGGTCTACCTCTACTGCATCTCCAATCATTTTCATAGATAGTGGCTCCTCCCAGAGCATCTGAGCCAGTCCTTGCAAGTAGTCTTCTTCCATGGCAGGGGTATCCAGAAACTCATCTCCCCACCCTTGGGGGACTATGTTCTCGATAGCCTGGGCTGCTTCACGCTCCATGTTAGAGAAGCGGTGGTACAAGTTCTCGTGCACGCATATGGGCCAGTGGGGGTCTCTTCCTTCAGTTCTGGCTCTTTTCCTTTCGGCGCGGTTCCCAAGGAGTCGGGAGTAGTCTTCTGGCTGCGGCCTAAACCCCAGTCCAAACCCAGTGGTCTGCTCATAAGGTTTGATGGCTACCCTGATGCCTTGCTTGTACTTGCCTAGTCCTTCGCCTGCTCTGAGACCCCAGTCTGCGCAGTCAGCAGCACTAAACATGTTCTTTCTTTGCCTCTTCGAGAGTCGTCGCCCCCTTTTAGACTCAGGGATATTATTCACCTGCACCATCTCCACAGCTTGGAAATTGAGTGTGGTGGGTAACTCATAATCCACATAGGGTACTCCAACCCTTTCGAACTCTCGATGATCCTCAGCATGTACTGTTATAAGTTCGTTGCCTGATACGAACCGGACCATCCTGTGCAGTGTGGAAGATACTGCTCCTGCCTGATGCAGCCAAGGCCTCCCGATCAGCAAGTTAAATGAGGCATTGATATCCATGACCTCAAAGTCCATGGTAAAGGGCCTATCTGCAATTATGATCACCAAAGTGACCTCTCCCAGTAAGTCTCTTCTGGCATTGTCGAAGCCTCTGACATTATGAGCGCTTGGCTTGATCATTGAAGGGTCCAATTGCAAACTGTGAAATGTCCTCATCGGGCATATGTTCAAAGCCGACCCATTGTCAATCATGGCACGTTTTACGATGAGATCAGTACATTTCACAGTTATGTAGAGCGGCTCGATGTGGTTGCACCCTTCAGATGGTAGGTCTGCTGCTGAAAAGGAGATAGCATATGGTGCCATGATCACTGACACCACTGCCCCTAGCTGCTCAGGGTCAATATCCGCTGGTACGTGTGCGTCACCCAGGACCTTCATCAGCACTGTCCGATGCTTCTCTGAGTCAATCAGAAGTCTCATTATGGAAATCTGGGCGGGTACCTTGTTCAACTGCTGGAGGAGATCATATTTGGGAGTGTAGATGCTGTGGTGCAAATCTGTGACTTCCTCTTCTGTGGCAATTCTGTGACCACGTCCTTCCCTTTTTCTTTCCTTTTTGCTTCTGCTTCTACTTCCTCCTCTGGTGCGGGTGGGGGATCAGTGTTTATGTATCGACCGGATCGGGTGATCCGATCGATTCCTGCTTCAGTGGTGGTGGTGGTGGCTGGATGGTAGAAAAATGGGGTGGGGTAAGGTGGGGATACCGTGTTGTACAAGGGTGGTTCCAGGTTAAGTTGTGAGAGGTTGAGGGTGGGTGGTTGAAATGAAAGGGAGAAGGGGTCTTGTGGAGGCGAGTCCATGATGTCATGGATGTTGAGGGCGGAGGGGTTTGTGAGAGGGGTGGAGTAGAAAAACTCTTGGTCTGTGGGTGGGTGGAAATGCACCAGAGGGAGGTCATCGCCGCCTTCTTCAATGACGTTTATTGTCTTACTTTCCACTCGGGAGTTTGCTGCTGATTCGGCTTCCGAGTCTGTACCAGCGGATTCATCTGAGCTCTCATAAGGATCAGGTGGGCTTGCAAGTTCGGAAGTGGATGATGGCTCCCCTTCTATTGCAACATAGGGGAGGCCAGGCCACTCGGGCGTGCCATGGGAGAGGGATTCAGAACTTGGTTCATCCGATAGGAGATCGGTGAGGGACTTCGAGTCTGGCTCTGACGTTGCAGACATATACTCAGGCGGCCATCCAGTAGACATCTGCGGGGGTACCCTTGAACTGCCCACTGATGCATCGGTGTCTTGTGGCCCATCTCGAAACCAAGGTCCTTCAGAACTGCCCACTCCTTCCCTACGTGGAGGGGAGGGGGAGTCACTGATCCATCCGCATTGCATGGGGTTCCATGGCCTCGTGACTTCCTCACTGCTCTGAGGCTCATCCTCGATCGTACAGAAGTAGACATTTGTATTCTCCTTGATTGCAATTGCTGTTGAGTGGGTTTCTGCTTGAAGCTGCACCTTCACTGTCTGCCCTGGTTGGCCAATCAGTACAGACGGGTCAAACTGCCCAGTGCCCCGGTCACAGCTCACCTGATTAGCTGACTTACTGGTTGAGGCCTTAGAATGGTCAGGAAGAGGGTTTGTGGTGACACCAGCTGCTGGGGTCTGAGCCTGTGGTGCTGGGGGGTCGACCGTGACGCGCCTGCTATCAATTAGGTCTTGGATATCGTGCCTTAGATCCCAGCATCGATTAGTGTGATGCCCCGGAGCACCAGAGTGATACTCGCACCGTTCTGCCGCATTGTAGCTTCTGGCGTTGACCAGTCTGGGATTCGGGGGTTTGATTTGCAAGTATCCTTTCTTCAGCAAAGTAGGTAGCAACTCTGCTGGCGCATACGGTAGTGGGGTGAAAACCCGTTTCATCCTGGCTTCGAATTCTTCTTTCGTCTTTCTTACCCCTTGGTAAGCTGTCTGCCCGGTCCCTTGGGGTGCCACTGCCTCTGGTCCTTGGGAGAAGTGATAAGGCTGTGCCGGGTGCACGTAATTCACTGCCTGCTGTTCCTGCCTTCGGGGCTCCTGTCCCTGGTTTCTGCCAGCCTGTCCTGTCACTGGCCTCCTTGGTGCGGCACTCTGTCCACTGCCATCTATTTTCCCGGCTCTTACTGCATCCTCAATCCGATCCGCAGTCAAAATTAGGTCGTTGAAATTCGAGGTACTTTGCCCTAGCAGCAAAGTGAAGAACGGCTGTCCCAGTGACGCGATGAACAGAGATGTCATCTCTTGTTCCAACAGTGGTGGCTGTACCAGTGTGGCCAACTCCTTCCAGCGTTTAGCATATTCTCTCACCGACTCGTGGCTCTTCTTAGTCAACCTCTGTAGTTCTGCCCTAGTCTGTAAAATCTGACTATTTAGGCGGTACTGCTGGATGAAGACTGCTGCCAGGTCATTCCATGTCTTTATCTTAGCTTTGTCTAGGCTCAGGAACCAAGAGTAAGCGGCCCCTGTTAAAGACTTCTGGAAGAATTGTACCATGATTCGCTCTTCCTTAGCATACTGGCACATGTCGCCTGAGTACGACCTTAAATGGTTTAGTGGGCACCCGGTGCCGTCAAACTGGTGCAACTCAGGGCATTTGAACTTAGCCGGGAGCTGGATGTCTGAAAAGAAGCAAAGGCTTTCCAGGGTAGCCTCACTTTGCACTGTGCTGGGTTGGAGCTGTTTGAGCTGCTCCTTCAGGGCGGCCATTTCTGTTCTGTTCTCCTCCCTTACTGCTGTCAATTTCTCCTCAAACTGCACTTCCTGGGTTCTGTACCAGTCCTCATCACCCTGTCCTAGATGGATAGGCAGAAATTGATCTGGTTGTGCCACATGAAATGGTGCTGCCGGCGGTGGTGGTGGTGCTAGGGGAGGGGGATTTACTGGATGTGGCGGTGGCGCCACTTCTGCTTGTGGTGGGAACTGTGGCTGCGGCTGCTGGGCAACTGGTGCTGCCTGCCTCAATTCCCTCAGTTCTGTCATCAGTTCCTGGATGATGGAATCCATACTGTCCATCCTTTGCTGCATCTCATTGACCACTTGGGTATGACTGGACTCTGCCGGGTGTTGCCCTGGCGGCGTCTGCTCTCCTTGCTGTTCCATATCGAGCCTTCTCCTCGATCTTAACAGGTACGGACTTCTGAAAGCAATTTTTGGTACCTGATGGGACAATTGGCAGGCATTAGTGCATTTTTACACAAATTGTTTACACAACTTTATCTGATTGAATTTATTCATTTGTTTATTATTATTTTTTGTGTTTTCTGATATGATTTGACTAACTGATCTATTTTAGCTACCCTAAGGCAACAAGGGAAGAGAACCTCAACTTTGAATCAACTGATCTATTTTAGTTACCCGTAGGTAACAAGGGAAGAGAACCTTTAACGAATTTGAAGACTGATCTATTTTAGCTACCCGTAGGTAACAAGGGAAGAGAACCTTAATGAATTGGCTGATCTATTTTAGCTACCCATAGGTAACAAGGGAAGAGAACCTTAATGAATTAACTGATCTATTTTAGCTACCCATAGGTAACAAGGGAAGAGAACCTTTAATGAATTTGAAGACTGATCTATTTTAGCTACCCGTAGGTAACAAGGGAAGAGAACCTTAATGAATTAACTGATCTATTTTAGCTACCCATAGGTAACAAGGGAAGAGAACCTTAATGAATTAACTGATCTATTTTAGCTACCCATAGGTAACAAGGGAAGAGAACCTTAATGAATTAACTGATCTATTTTAGCTACCCATAGGTAACAAGGGAAGAGAACCTTAATGAATTTGGAAGACTGATTTTTTTGATTGGATTTGGACTCACTGATCTATTTTAGCTATCCTAGGGCAACAAGGGAAGAGAACCTGGTTTTGAATCAACTGATCTATTTTAGTTACCCGTAGATAACTGGGAGAGAGAACCCTATTGAATGAATCTATTTTAGTCACCCGCAGGCAACTGGGAGAGAGAACCCTATTGAACGAATCTATTTTAGTCTCCCGCAGGCAACTGGGAGAGAGAACCCTAACGAATCTTGAAGACTGATCTATTTTGGCTGCCCTAAGACTACCGGGGAAGGGAACCCTAATGACTTTTGAAGACTGATCTATTTTGGTTGTCCTAAGACGACCGGGGGAGAGAACCCTACGGAACTTTGAAAACTGATCTATTTTAGTCGCTCGGAAGTGACTGGGAAAGAGAACCCTATTTTTTTGAAAACTGATCTATTTTAGTCGCTCGGAAGCGACTGGGAAAGAGAACCCTTATTATTATTTTTTTTTGAAAACTGATCTATTTTAGTCGCTCGGAAGCGACTGGGAAAGAGAACCCTATTAACCGGATCTATTTTAGCTACCCGCAGGTAACTGGGAGAGAGAACCCTAATGAATTTGGAAGACTGATCTATTTTGGCTGTCCTAAGACGACCGGGAAAGAGAACCCTATTAAACGAATCTATTTTAGTCACCCGCAGGCAACTGGGAGAGAGAACCCTGTTTTTTTTTTAAAGCTGATCTATTTTAGTCGCTCGGAAGCGACTGGGAAAGAGAACCCTATTTTTTTGAAAGCTGATCTATTTTAGTCGCTCGGAAGCGACTGGGAAAGAGAACCCTATTTCACTGATCTATTTTAGCCGTTTAGGCAAGGAAAGAGAACCTTCAATTTAAGGGGGTTTTGTTTGAGCTCAGAATCACAGGGTTGGACCAATGCAGGGTCTCCGCAGGGGGTGAGCTGAAAAGCAGCACCCAGGCGTACCTCAACCAATCTCCAGTTCATTCACCGGCGGCGTCGGCGCCTAATTTCGGCTAGTAGTTCCCGGGCGTGCCTTAGCTAGTCGTTGGTTTAATCACCATTGGCTTCGGCGCCTCACAAGGGGAAGGCTATACCAGGACGTTCATCCACCAAACGGCTCAATCACCGGCGGCTTCAGTGCCCCAAGATTTCGGCTAGTAGTTCCCGGGCGTGCCTTAGCTAGTCGTTGGTTTAATCACCATTGACTTCGGCGCCTCACAAGGGGAAGGCTATACCAGGACGTTCATCCACCAAACGGCTCAATCACCGGCGGCTTCAGTGCCCCAAGATTTCGGCTAGTAGTTCCCGGGCGTGCCTTAGCTAGTCGTTGGTTTAATCACCATTGACTTCGGCGCCTCACAAGGGGAAGGCTATACCAGGACGTTCATCCATCAAACGGTTTAATCACCGGTGGCTTCAGTGCCCTACAGGCTTGACCGAATGATCTTGGAAAGATACAGACGGGTGTGATCTGAGCTCAAGGTCTTGGGTGTTTGTAAACACTTGCTGGGTTTTGCGATCTCAATGAGAGAGATGCAGTTAATGGAAATTAGGTGGTCGCAGTGACCAGGAATATTGCAATTATCTGAGAAGAGGTGGTCTGTCGGAGACCGAGTTGCCCTATTGGAGGGAATTAATTCTTTCATTTCTTGTTCTTGTTTTGTTAAGTTTGAACAACATAGCATAGCGAAAATAAATTCATGCTTCAATCAAAAGGTGCCGCCGTGGCACAAAGTACATCATAAAAAATACAACAAAGCCAAAGTCTAGCTAGGTTGGTCATCATCATAGTGGGAGGACACGTCTTGCCTCCTCAAGGCTCGCAGAAGCTTGTTCCGCAGACGTCGGTCCTCCTCAGCGCGCTTACGCACTAATTCCATTTCATGTTGCAAGGCCGTATTGGCCTGCCTACCCTCCCGTTCCGAATCCACATAAGCTGAATGGATACGGGAGTGGGTCTCCTGCAGTTCGGCCACCCTGTCCCTATATGTGTTAGGGGGCGGAACTGGAATGTCGCCTGATGCGACAGGCTGAAGAGGTGGGGGGCCGTTGTGGCCAAATTCCCGAGCTATCCACTGCTCGTAATCTTGAAAGTGCGATTCGGTGAAAACGTCTTCTCGATATACGCAGACTGTCTTCCACTCTGTCAACAGTTGGGTCCTTAGTCCCTTGGTGAGTGGACCAATCAAACTGCTCATGTCGTCCTTGACTGGGATTCCCTGCGGTTTCCCAAACTGTCTCAGAACCCGAATCGGATAGTACGGCACGGCATGGGTGAGGCCTATCAAGGCAAGTCCCTCTCTTTTCTTGAAAGCTATGATGGGGGTGTATGGGATGTTGTATGTACCCCACCATCTGATGTCCGTTTCTCCTTTCAGGTAGAGAAAGTGGTTAAACCAATCCTCACGAGTGGGTAGGTCTGGTTTGATCTCTCTTCGAGCCAACCAATAGATGTTGTCGCCAGTTGCCTTGTAATATGCACTGACTGGTGATGACACCATCAGGTGGTCTTGCAGCCAAAGGTGGAGGAGGGGAGCGCACCCTTGAAACCTCCGGGTTCCGTTTTTGGACAAAGTCAGGGAATGGAACAATTGAGCTAGGATCAGTGGCATGATTCGGTACCCTGCCCTGAGTTGATCCACAATTTCCATGAGGGCCAAATTAATGGTGTCTCCTCCAGTTGGAAAGAAGATTTGCGACAGAACCACAAGGGTGAAGGTGTCAAACCAAGCCCGGGGTCTTTCCTGCTTTTTGTTTCTTATCTTTTCAGCAAGGAATGTTTTGGAGACCCTAGTGAATGATTTGTCACCTCCTAAGGTCTGGGATTCTCCCCTTGAGAGGCCAAAGAAAGCGCAAGCTTCATTCTTGTAGCTTTCTTTGAGGCTTGGCCTAGCGGGTTCTCCTAAGTCGCGAAATCGGAGGAACAGGTCAAGTTCCTCAATTGTGGGAGTCAACTCATTGATCCCGAAGCGAAACACTGAAAGCTGGGGATCCCAGAAAAAGCAATGCTGCTTGGATCATATCCCAGTTAATCGGCACGTTTAACAGGGACAAAGTTTGTCCCATGTGGTATTTGTGCTCCCATTCAATCTGCTCACTCCCTTGGAGCTGCCTTGTCCAAGAACGGATCCAGGGGTATCCCAGGCACACCTTTCTATCCTAGGGAAACGGATTCTCTCAGATGAGGATGAAGATGCCATGCCAACTATCCGATCAGAATTCCAAATCAGTTTAAGGTTCCACACCAAACTCTTAATCAGTCCTAAGACATGCAAAATTTCAAGCAAAAAACTAATCACTAGTAGTTCTAACATGCTTCACAAAATAAAGCAAAAGACAAAACCAGTTCGAAATTTAACTCAAGCACACATGGTGTGTGGTCCTAAGGGTTGGCGCCAATGAAGGCGCGACTCCTAGACGTACTTGTGTAAAGGAGCACATTTAAGTCCTGATCAGTCTTTCTGTCTTTCATCTGTTCTCTCATCTGCTCCCAGTGTCGGACCACGGCAAAAATTACAACTTGCCATCGAGGGCGAATTTTTACAAGATATCTACAAAAATTTCGAAGAATTCATCCTTAAGGCTGTTGGGAGCCCGAAGGGAGGATACAAATTGCTTTTCAAGCGGGTAGGCTAAAAATTCCTAGACCTAGGGTTTGGTGCCCATGTTCTGATCTAGCGTGCTTTCATCTGTTTGTCTGATCTGGTCGGCTTTCGTCTGCTCTAAAAGACCGATCTGGACTCAAAGTGCTCCCAGCGGACTCTAATGGGTCAAGACCCATAGCATACAGGACTCCATGCATGGATTTGGGGTGGTTCCCCTGATCATGGTTAGGTGAGCTTCCTAAGCTAGGGCCGAGGTAGCCCAGCATCTAGGGTTTACTCCATTTGATGCAAAAAGCGGGGGTTGCTGCCCCTGATGGACTCTGAGTTTTATTCCAATTTTATTCATCATTCACATCCTACTCACCCTCTCATGCTCAACGCAAGGTTCATTCAGAAACGTTAGGTGGGGAAGGATACCCAGCCCGAGACATAAGCCTACAAGGGTCTGGACCAGTACTGGATCCTCGCGTGCCACGGCAAGAAACCAGTGGTGCTAATGGACTCCAGAAAACTGGGGGGATGGGTTTACCCTGCTTTCCCCGGCAAGCTACGGGAGCGTAGGTGCTAATACCATCCCAAAGATCAGTTCATAGGAATCAGAAGGGTAGGCTGCTAGAGAGATCTAGGTTTGGTAAAGAAGTAGCAATATCCGATTTCACTCATCTACCAAGGGTCGGATCATTCACGCAGCCTCCCTCGTGCGTGTCACCCCACGCAGTTTATCTCACAAGAACGGAAATAAATAAAAATCCATCCACTGTGTGGTGGTGTGCCCGTGTGTGCAGTTGGGCTACGTGCTGTGTCTACACAGGTGAGTTTTGTCTAGATTTTGTTGGTAAAGGGATTGTTACTGTCTCGTATAGTAAGGTGTAGAATTAGCACGCAATACGAGGTTCTGGGAGAGTCCCCAGGTAAGTGGGGGGTCACAAGGGACCGCTTAAATCCCACCTGCCATAGGCAATTATCGCGTCCCTTTGACAGGACTCCCCAGAACGCGTAATTACGCGTATTCTGTATCTTACTAAACGAGGTAGTAAGAAACCCTAAACGTCAACTAAATCTCTCTTTATGCTGACTCTACTAACTAGGGTCCTACGGGGCTGAACCATCCCCAGCAGAGTTGCCAGGCTGTGCGCGCGTGGGAAACGCGGCACGGGAAAATTCGGAGTCGCCACCGCCTGATGGGGTGCAGGCGGACACCTGGGTGCCTAATCTTGCCTATTAGGGCTTTTTGGTCTGCGGCTTGAGATTCTAAGTCTGTTCTCGGTTGCGGTCCGGGGAAGTCTGTAGACACCCCGGTCCACCCCGTCGGATGACGGGTCCCTTAGGTTTATCCTGGTTTGAGTCAGCTTACTTTGGTCTCACCCGATTCCTAATCCGATATGCAGTTTGGTTAAGTCTGGTGGGACCACCTAAGTGGTGTGGGTCCCTTTAATTGCTTTTATCTTGATTACTTAGGTGATCTGAGTCTAGTTGGGTGGGCCCCGTTGGAAGGCCCACGGGATCCTTGGTGGGCTTAGTCAAGCCCATGTGCCCATGTGGGCCTCGGTCTAAGCCTAGGAGGCCTTGTGGGCTTAGGTTAATGAGTTGATTTCACTTAATTTATTTAAGTTTGAACTTTTAGGTGATTTTCATGCAAAGGGTTGGACTGCATTGGTTTGCGGGCCCCCATGGTGGTTGCCAAATAGTATTGATTTATCTTTCTTGAGTTGAGCCAAAATGGATTGGTCATTGGGCTTGGGGCCCATAGCCCAATTTTAGGCTCGAAAGCCTGAGTTCTAGAAGTGTAGGGCTTGCACCCTAACTTGGGTTGACTAGTGGGCTTTGGTGGGCCCGATAGGCCCTTGCCCGTGGTCTCGGCCAAACCACGCAATTCATGCATTCATTCCACACAACAAGGTTCGGGTGGGCCACATTGGGTTTGGCCCACCCGGTTCAATTAGTTCACTTTATTTAATCTTACTTATTTGCATGCTTTGGGATTCGCTGGGCTTGGTGGGCCCCGTTGGAAGGCCCACTAGTGTACCAAGTTGGACCGGGAGTCCAAGTCCCATGTCGGGTTTCCGGGTGACCCAGAAACCCTTTTGGTTTATCCGGTTTGGTTCGGAAATATCATTCACATTTAGCAATAATCACAGAAAAAAACACAAGATAGACACTCTGTCAGAAAAAAAACTGGCTCATTGTGCTGGGTCCAAGGGGAGGTACCCGGGGTGGGGTACCTCCCCGTACCAAGGTACAGTAAAGGGCATTTTTGGAATTTTTCAAGAATATACCAATTTGGCATGTTTTAGGGGTATGCACCAACATCGGGCACTAGGCGCGGGCTGGGCGGACCGAAAACAGCGAAAAACACAAAAAAAAAAAAAAAGAGGTGGGCGCGAGGTTCGCGCGAAGGTACGCGCGAGCTTCGTGCGAGCCTCGCACGAAGGTGCGCGCGAGCTTCGCGCGAGCTTCGCGCAAGCTTCGCGAGATTCGCGCGAGCTTTGCGAGATTCGCGCGAGCTTCGCGAGATTCGCGCGAGCTTCGCGGATACTCGACGCTCTCGGTTTTCTTTCAAATTCCATTTCTGAGCTGATTTTGAGCTCTGTAACTCATTTTTTAGGCTCTGTAAGCCCTCCCAGGGCTTTGGCCACCCCCCCAGAAGACACTTAGACTTGCGTTCAAATTAATCTAAACATACTTCATGCTTCATCCTACAACCCAAAATCTCTTAAAAGAAAACAAACCCGATAAAAAAACTGGTACAGATGCATTAACAGCTTAAAAAAGGAGGGGGGGGGGTGATGGGAGCATGCTCAAGGGTGCACAAGCAGCATGTTAGCAAACCCAGCAATGTAAAAGAAACAAAAGAAACCACATGCAGACATTACATGTACTCCCATCCACGACTAGACCTTCAAGCAGGCACACTAATATCCGAAACATCCTAAGGCACACTAACATCCGAAGAAGGGAACGAGGAGGGGGTTTACAGGGATACAATGGATCAATTGACATGAGGGAACAAACTCCCTTTTAAAGCATAGAAAAAGAGCCCGACCATAGCATTAAGCATGCCCGGATAGTCTGAGGGGGGGACTCTCTCTCTCAAGCTACCATAAGCTCCTGGTGGGTCTCTTCCTCACTTAGAGACCCTTCATATGTCGAAATAAAACAAGTGCATACTAAGCTACCATGGGAACAGAATCGTGCCCAAGGACAAAAATAAGCTTGGCAAAATTATTAAGAACTTCTCATTTCAACACATGTATATCAGGCATAGTAGAGAATGATACTTGAGGATCCTACAACTTGCTTGAGGCGTGTGGGCTTCTCCCTGCAACAAAGCAAGAGCTGGAGCCCCTTCCTTCGTGTTCCAACAGCGACCGGCCTCCGCTAGTTTGTGTGGGAGTGAAGAAGAAGCAAGAACAGGGGAGTGTCGGATCAAGGTGGGGAGCTTGGGGAGGCCGAAGCCACTGAGACAGGTAGGGTTCGGGTGGGGAAGGAGCTTGGGCACTGCACCAGAAATTCTTTAGAACCAAAATTTTCCAACCCTTTGCGCGAGCTTTCGCGCGGTTTATATAGACCAAGAAGAAAAAAAAAGGAGGATCCGCCCACCTCAAAAGAAAAGGGCCGCTCACCTGAAAAAAGGGTATTCGCTCAGCTTGAGCTGAGCGCATACCCTGCTGCCGCGTCCGCGCGAGAGGCACAATGATGAGAAATCATTTAATGCCGCCGCTCGCCGGTCGAAAAATCTAAAAAATTCAGATTTAGTCCCTGACAATTTTTGGTAAAATCTGATATTCTCGGATTTTTACAGATTTAGTCCCTGGGATATTTCGAATGTTCGGATATTTACGGATTTGATCCCCGAGATATTTTCCTGCGCAACTCGCCACGTGTGCAGCTTTTTGCCACGTGCGCAGATTGCCGGTTTTGCTGCTCGGAAATTTCATCAGCTAATATCTTCTTCATCCGGACTCCGATCTGGGCAAACTTAGTTTCATTAGAATCGTATCGGAGCCCTCCATCCCTTGACTTAGGGGTAGCCTTCCGGATCGGATTTTAGCAGAAAGTCAACTTTTGGCTCTGCTCAGGTTTGACCGCCCGCAGAACCTTCATCCGGACCCCGATTCCTGCAAACTCGGTTGCGTTGGAACCGTGTCGAGACTCTCTATCCAATGACCTAGGGGTAGGTCTCTGGATCGGATTTTAGCAGAAAGTCAACTTTTGGCTCTGCTCAGGTTTGACCGCCCGCAGAACCTTCATCCGGACCCCGATTCCTGCAAACTCAGTTGCGTTGGGATCGTGTCGAGATTCTCTATCCAATGACCTAGGGTAGGCCTCTGGATCGGATTTTAGCAGAAAGTCAACTTTTGGCTCTGCTCAGGTTTGACCGCCCGCAGAACCTTCATCCGGACCCCGATTCCTGCAAACTCAGTTGCGTTGGGATCGTGTCAAGATTCTCTATCCAATGACCTAGGGGTAGGCCTCTGGATCGGATTTTAGCAGAAAGTCAACTTTTGGCTCTGCTCAGGTTTGACCGCCCGCAGAACCTTCATCCGGACCCCGATTCCTGCAAACTCAGTTGCGTTGGGATCGTGTCGAGATTCTCTATCCAATGATATAAAGCAAGGTACTTGGCACGGAATTCGAGGAAAAGTCAACTCTTGGCTTTTCCTTAAGTTTGACCGCCCGCCGAACCTTCGTCGGGACCCCGATTCCTGCAAACTCAGTTGCGTTGGAACCGTGTCGAGATTCTCTATCCAATGGCATAAAGCGAGGTTGCCAATTTTCATTTGATCAAAAAGTCAACTTTTCACCCCTTAGGGTTTGACTTTCTGTCCAGGGTTTGCAATTCTGGTTTTTCGGGGAGCGCAAAAATGAGGTGCTTACAGCCATGTTAGCCTATTACCTTGCTTTCCTTTTGTCATGATGCAATGTTTGCCTATTGCTAGGATTCCCTTTTTGTACATATGAACGGCATGCTCCATCCATCCCTTATGCCATAATCCCCCATGTTACCTACTGTTTTATCTTCTTCTTCAAGCTTCTTCCCTCACTTTTCATATGCACACGTGAACACATACATGTTTTATTCGAATAAAGGCATGTTGGGCTTCCTCTTTAACCTCACTATCTTTGCATGAAAGCATGAGTGAATACACCCCCCTCCACTGATTTTAAGCATGTCATAATCTGTGTTTGCCTTGTTCTTACATTACCTGTTTGTGTGTATCCGAGATATAATTTCAGATACACTTTGTTTCTTGTGTATCCGAAATATAATTTCGGATACACTCAGTTTCTTGTGTATCCGAAATATAACTTCGGATACACCCTGTAATTTCTGATGTTATGGTTTTCAACCTTTAACCCACTTTGCAATCCCTTTTAAATTAAACCGAAAAAACCAGTAGGATTTTCGAGTCAACCGGAAACCCAAAATGGGACTTGGACCGTACTAGTCCAACTTGATGCACTGTGGGCCTTCCAACGGGGCCCACACCCTGACCCACTTCATTAAAGGGTTAAAAAAGATAAAATCGACAATAAAGGGGTCTTACACCTTAAGTGGTCCCCACCAAATAAACAAGCATGTTGGAATAGGAATAGGGTGAATAGACAAACCGAGTTGACTCAAACTAGGGAAACCTATGGGACCCGTCATTTGGCGGGGTGGACCAGGGTGTCTACAGACTTCCCCGGACCATAACCAAGACCTTACTTAGAATCTCAAGCCGCAGACCAGCCTAATAGATAAACCTAGGCACCCAGGTGTCTGCCTGCACCCCATTAGGCAGTGGTGATTGCAACATTCCCGAACTACCCTTTAGGAGGCATGCCCACTCGTGCGACGACGTGCATAGCCTGGCGACTCCGCTGGGGACTTCTCAGCCCAATAGAACTCCTGGTTAGAAAATGAGTCAACTTAGGTGGATATAGGCAGATTTAGGAAGTACTTTTTGTCCGACTTCAGTGAATTATGGAACAGACGTAATTACGTGATTTTGGGGGGTCCTATCAAACGGATATGATAATAGCCTAAGGTAAGTGGATTTAATGGGACCATTGTGATCCGTCCACTTACCTGAGGACCCACCCAGACATCGTATTGCGTGCTGGTTCCGTATTCTCACTATAAATGAGACATTGAGGAACCCTTCATTAGCTTAATATCCAAATCTCACCCAATTAGACACAACACTTAGCCCAATTGCACATACGGGCACCCACCACACTGTGGATGGATTTACAGCTTTTAGACAAATTACGTGGGGTGACATGCACGAGGGGGACTGCGTGGATGGTCCGACCCCGAATGGATGATTCTGCGGATGTTGCATCTTCTTCACCAAAACTTAGACCTCTCTAGCAGCCACCATTCTGATTCCTATGAATTGACTTTTGGGATGGTATTAGCCCCACGCTCCCGTGGCTTGCTGGGGAAAGCAGGGTAAACCCATCTCCCCAGTTTTCTGGATTCCTATAGTGCCACCGGTTTCTTACCGTGGTATGCGAGGGTCTAGTGCTGGTCCAGACCCTTGTAGGCTTATGTCTCGGGCTTGGTATCCTCCCCCACCTATCGCTTCTGAATAAACCAGGACTTTGTGAATATGCTGTGAATGATGAAATAAGAAGAATGAAATCAATCTAAAACCCAAGAGTCCATCAGGGGTAGCAACCCCCACTTTTTGCATCAAACTGAGTGAACCCTAGGTCATGGGCTACCTCAACCCTAATTTAGGAAACCAACCCAATTTTGATCAGGGGAGCCACCCCGGATCCATGCATAGAGTCCTGCGAGCCATGGGCCGTGACCCGTCGAGTCCGCTGGAAGCAATATGAGTCATGATTGGCCTTGTGAGCAAATGAAAGCCGACCAAATCAGACAATCAGACGAAAGTAGGTCAGATCAGAGCAGGGGGCACAAAACCCTAGATTTAGGAACTTGGCCAACCGCCTTGAAGCAAATTTGTATCCTTCCTTTCGGTTCCCAACAGCCTTAAAGATGAACCCTTTGTAGATTTCTGTGAATATTATGTAATCTTGCGCCTTCGCTGGCAAGTTGTAATATTTGGTTTGACACCTGAAATCAAAGGTAGACGAAAGAACAGATGGAAGAAATGCTGACTGGGACTTAGGTGTGCTTCCATACACAAGTATGTCTAGGAGTCGTATTTCTCCAGGCACTAACCTTTTTAGGGCTGTGCACACACCTTGTTGATGTACCTTTTGTATTCATTCATTGATACAGGTTTTATGAATGGTAATATCATTTAGCCTTGCTTTAATTTTGTGTAAGCATCTTCATGCATTAAGTGCACACACTTCGGGATCATAATCACTGTTTGATAAGGAAATTCATAAAATCTTCAAGATCCAAGTTGCCTTTGAGTGTTCATCGAACTTACATCGAGACTAGCTCAAACCTCTTGTGCCTCAACAAGCTACAACCTAATCAAGAACAAACAACTGTGAAATCCTTCGAAGATCAACTTTGCAAGTCTCCGAATCTAACCAATTTGGAAATCAACCCTTCAAGTTTCCTAAACCCGATCTAGAGATCAACTCTGCAAATCTCTTAATCCAATCCAATGGAAATCAACTCTTGTAGTTTCCAAAGCCTTTAAAAATCAACTCTTGCAGTTTCTGGAGATCAAAACCAGGGACTCTCCCCTTGCCCCCGAATGACGGCTTAAAAGAGATCAAAATGGAAATCAACTCTTATAGTTTCCTGAACCCGATCTGGAGATCAACTCTACAAATCTCCCAATCCAATCCAACGAAAATCAACTCCAGCAGTTTCCCAACCCAATCCCTTGGAGATCAACTCATTAAGTCTCCAGAAACCCTAAGGCAAATTAACTCCTAGAGTTTCTCAGAAATCAACTCTTCGAGTTTCTCAGAAATAAACTCTCGCAGTTTCCCAGAAATCAACTCCCCGAGTTTCTCAGAAATCAACTCTCGCAGTTTCCCAGAAATCAACTCCTCGAGTTTCTCAGAAATCAACTCCTCGAGTTTCTCAGAAATCAACTCCACCAATTTCTTGGAAATCAACTCCTCAAATTTCTTGGAAATCAACTCTCTCAGTTTCCTAGAAATCAACTCATCAAGTTTCTTAGAAATCAACTCCTCGAGTTTCTCAGAAATCAACTCCTCGAGTTTCTCAGAAATCAACTCCTCCAGTTTCTTGGAAATCAACTCCTCGAATTTCTTGGAAACCAACTCTCTCAGTTTCCTAGAAACCAACTCCTCGAGTTTCTCAGAAATCAACTCCTCGAGTTTCTCAGAAATCAACTCCTCAAGTTTCTTGGAAATCAATTCTCGCTGTAAGCACCTCATTTTTGCATCTCCCAAAATGCAGAAAATGAAATTTTAATTGAAAAGTCAAACTTGAGAAAGTCAAACTTAAAAAATTCAAACTTGAGAAAGTCAAAAAGTTGACTTTTTATCTGGTGCAAATCAGTTGCCATGCTTCCCACCATTGGAAAGAGGATTCCGATACGATTCTAATGGAACAGAGTTTGCTCAAATCGGAGTCCAAATGAAGAAGTTCTGGACTGGTCAAATCTGAGAAAAGCAGAAATCGACTTTCTGCTAAAACCCAGATCAGCTACCCCATTTGATACCAGCAGAAAGAGCATCTCGACACGATTCCAACGCAACTGAGTTTGCTGGAATCGGAGTCCCGGATAAGGAAATACGAGCAAAATCGGCTCTCGGACGTGGCCTGGCACTTCTGTTAAAAAACTCAAATTTGCTGCTAAACTGAAATGCAGTAGATAGGGAATCTCGTACTGATTCCAACGCCACTAAGTTTGCTAAAATCGGATATCAGACGAGTGAGTTGTGAGCAGTTGAAGTTTCTGAAAATCTGCACACGTGACAAATAGTGAAGAAAGAGCAGCAAAATGAAAAGTCTTGAATTAAAAAATAATCTAATTAAAGTATTTAAAATAAAAGAAAAAGAAAGAATTAAAAGATGCATGTGCATCCAAAACTTAACACAAAAAATCCTAATATAATAATAATAAAAGTACATAAAGGAAAAAAAGAAAATAAAAAGAAAATAAAAAAAACATGTGGTTGGCCTCCAAGTTTACTTGGAGGCTAAGTCTTGAAGCAATGATTCATAATCATTGCTTATATTTAAAAAAGGGCACAAATGAAAAGTGGGTAAAGTTTTGGTGATAAAGCAAGAAGTTAATTAACTTTTGGTCATTGCTTATAAAAAGAAAAAACCCTAGCAAAAGAGGAGGACGGCTCATATTTTGGAGCTCCTCCCATCTCTTCCAAGCTTCTCCATTCTCTCTTCCAAACTCTCCCATGGCTGCCCCCTCTTGTGCACCTCCATTGATCACCTCCATTCACCCCAAAGTGCACTCAAATTGACCTCAAGGCCTCCTACCCTCTTCACCCTTGGTTCTCAACCCAAGAAACCTACTTGGCACTACTTGGAAGCTTGGAGAAGAGCCCTTGGAGGCCCCTTGAAGCGCTGCTGGTGCACTCTTGGGAGGTTCAACACTTCTAAAGGAATTTCAAGTACCCAAGGTGAGCTTCTTGTCACTTTTTATTTAACATATTTGAATATGAATGAAGGATGAGGGATTTCCATTTCACTTGAGTCATATACCTACGGTTTTCTCTTTGGCTATGGCATATTTGATCACTCCATCTCCCCTTCATAATCACTTTTGTGTATGCATGATCCTCCATGGCATGAGGGGGGGGGGGGGGTTTCCGATAATTAGAGAGAGGAAAGGAGGTCTTCTTATTTGATTTAAGGGTCTTGTGGCTACTGTAATTTTACTGCTTTCTTCTCTTCTCATGCTATTGATATCCTTTTATTTAAAAGAGGAGTGTGTTCCCCTTATAGCAAATCTCATGTACCCCTTTTATGTAATCCCCCTTCTCCTCCCTTCCGTAGGTATTTTTCGGATTATGAGAATAGGTTGCATGGGTGCTATCACGTGAAAGATCATGGAGGATACACGCTAGTTTTTACTTTCACGAATGCTAGATTGTTTCCTTGTTTGTGTGCATGCTAGGTTCTTTGTCTCTCTTACACATTCTATTATTTTTAGAATTAGGGAGATGGTGCTTCTTCCATACCTTTTGCATGTTTTATCATGATCTTATTGCATGCTAAGCTACTGATTCCAACCACCTAAGGTCACCCCCTTTGTGTTAAATATGTATCCAACAAGCATGCTCTTTTCCTTCAATTATAGACTTGTCTAAATATCTTGCATGCTAGTTTCTTTGTTTGCTAGAAACATGTCTAGGTAGTTGTATATATCATTATCCAGCATGAATTTACAGGCATGAAAATCAGATTTGATGTGCTAAGTGCCCATCTTGTCCATATTAGCTCAATCTTAGATTTAAAGTGTGCTTTTGGCTTGTTACCATCTCATGCATGTGAAGCCCTGTTTCTTTTGAGAGCATGGACTAAAGTAGGGATACGTAGATCCCTACTCATTTTTCTGTCTTGCTTGGGAAGGGGGAGATACACCCTTGGTCCCCTTGTTTGCCTTTGGGTTAGAAATCCCCTTTGAGAGAAGCCAAGTGGCTTTGGTCTAAACCACTATGGGCTCACACAGGAGCCCATATGACCCCCAGAACATCCTAGGAGACCCAAGAAACCAACCCCAACGCCAGAATCTGAAAAAATAGCTTCTATAGGTTGATCCGGCAACTCAGGCCGGATCAACTGAAGCCCATGTGTAGCCGGCTAAGGATGCCGGATACACTAAGACTTGTGTGTAGCCGGCTAAGGATGTCGGATACACTAAGACTTGTGTGTAACTGGCATCTCAGGCCGGCTACACTGCTAGAATGTTGTTTTTGCTGTTTTTTGTGTTTTTGTGCTATTTTTGTGCTTGGTTTGACCAAACCACATGAACCAGAAGGGTTTTCGGGTCAACCGGAGACCCAAGATGGGCCTTGGACACCCGGTCCAAATTGATTCCCGGTGGGCCTTCCAACGGGGCCCACCAAGCTCGACAATCTCCTTCTGTTAAATAAAGATAAAATCAATCCCTTTGAGTGGGCCAGACCACTTGAGGCCCACCCAAGCCTTATTTGGGCCATGCATGCTTAAAGTAGGTTGTGGTTTGGCCGAGACCACGGGTAGGGCCTGTCGGGCCCACTAAGCCCATTAAACCAAACAAGTTCAGGGTTTCCAAACCCTATCTCAGAAAGTCTTGGGCTTTCAAGCCCGAGCCTAGGTAAAGGGCCCCAAGCCCAATGCTTGGCCCATTTTGGCACAGATAAGAAAGATAAATCAAAAATCACTTGGCAACCGACTGTGTGGCCCACTCAAGGGCCCGCAAACAGTTCCGGCCCACTTTTGGCATGAAATCCATTTAAATAATCCAACTTAAACCTTAAAGTAAAAATCAATTCATTTGAACCAAAGCCCAAAGGGCCTCTCAGGCTAGACTGAGGCCCACCAAGGGACACGTGGGCTCAACCAAGCCCACCAATGGATCCATGGGCCTTCCAACGGGGCCCACCCAATCAGACTCACTTCATTCAATAATAAGAAGATAAAATTAAGTAAAGGGACCCACACCACTTTGGCGGTCCCGCCAGACTTAACCAAAATTGAATGCTGGATTAGGCATCGGGTGAGTGAGAGACCAACTGAGTTGACTCAAACCAGGGAAACTTATGGGACCCGTCACTTGACGGGGTGGACTGGGGTGTCTACGGACTTCCCCAGACCGCAACCGAGAACCTACTTAGAATCTCAAGCCGCAGAGCAAGCCTTAGTAGAAGAACTTAGGCACCCAAGTGTCTGCCTGCACCCCATCAGGCAGTAGCGACTCCAAACAAATCCCGAGGCACGCATCGTTTTGCGTGCGCCTCGTCGTGCGACCGAAATCCGGTGCGCACACTCGCAGTTTTCCAGAAATCAACTCCTCGAGTTTCTCAGAAATCAACTCCTCCAATTTCTTGGAAATCAACTCTCTCAGTTTCCCAGAAATCAACTCCTCGAGTTTCTTAGAAATCAACTCCTCGAGTTTCTCGGAAATCAACTCTCACAGTTTCCCAGAAATCAACTCCTCGAGTTTCCCAGCAATCAACTCCTGGAGTTTCTCAGAAATCAACTACTCGAGTTTCCCATAAATCGACTCCTCGAGTTTCTTGGAAATCAACTCTCGCAGTTTCCCAGAAATTAACTCCTCGAGTTTCTCAGAAATCAACTCCTTGAGTTTCTTGGAAATCAACTCTTGCAGTTTCCAAGAAATCAACTCCTCGAGTTTCTCAGAAATCAACTCCTCGAGTTTCTTAGAAATCAACTCCTCGAGTTTCCCAGAAATCAACTCCTCTAGTTTTTCAGAAATCAAGTCCTCGAGTCTCTTGGAAATCAACTCTCACAGTTTCCCGGAAATCAACTCCTCGAGTTTTCCAGAAATCAACTCCTCGAGTTTCTTGGAAATCAACTCTCGCAGTTTCCCAGAAATCAACTCTCATAGTTTCTTGGAAATCAACGCTTGTAGCTTCATGAAAATCAACTCTTGTAGTTTCCGATCCAGGGACTCTCCCTTTACCTCTGAATGGCGGTTAAAAAGAGATCATTTCCAGGGACTCTCCCCTTTGCCTCCGAATGGCGGTTAAAAAGAAATCATTTGGAAATCAACTCTTCGAGTTTCCATATCCCAATGAAACATGGAAATCAAAAAGATCATAAATTATCTGCATCAACATGCATCATGTTTCAATATCATATGAATTCTTTATACTAACTTGTTTCCTCTTTTTTATGTTCTCAATTCCAAGATTGTGAACCGCAGCCTATACCTTTTGCGTTCCAGAGGGAGATTGCATATGGATCCCATTGAGGAGCAGGCACTATCTCTACCTCTGCCCCAGGAACGAAAGAAACTGGAAGACCACCCAGTGATTGCTGGTCTGAACCAGCAAATGGCCAACCATGATGACTGCCATGATGCAACAAATGGAGAGGTTGCAAGCACCGCAGTTTGTACCGCCGCAACAACAGTTGCCTGTACTTCCACCCCAGCAGCCAGTACCCCCATTGCAACCACCAGCTCCCCAACTATTGCCGGTCCTACCAGAGCACCCTCCACCCGCTCTCCCACAGCTGAACCTGCAGCCGCCAGAACAATAGATTCCACAACATTTGCCAGTTCAACCAGAGCAGCCATTACAGATTCCGGCACCCCTGGCTGTAAAACCCCGAATTTTTACCTAATAAATAAATAAATAATAAATAAAAGAAAATATGAGTTAAGTGAAGATTTAGAGGGTAAGTAATTCAAATAAGTCATAAGTTGAAAATAAAGAAAGAATTTTAATGAAATTAGCCTAAAAGAATAAAAAGGGTATTTTGGTAATTTTCAGAAAGGGTAATTAATAATTAGATCATTAAATAATAACTAGAATTAGAAAATAGAAGGAAATAATTTATTTTGACAATTTAGAAATTAATAAAAGCCTAAAAGTGGGAAAAAGGGTAATTAGGAGATTTCACGTATTAATTTGGAGAAAATAAGGTTTTAGGTGATATTTAATGTTTAAGTAATTACTAGGCACGAAAATAGCTTGTAAAGAGTGTTTAGATAATAAGAGAATTGATTAGTATTGTTTTAGTAGAAAAATAGAAGGTGGAGAAAAAGTAAGAATTAAATTAGAAGGTGTTAGACATTAATTAGACCATGGTTGGGTTAGCCCAAATTAAAGTAGCCAATTAGGGTTGGTTTAGGACTTCTAAAGCCTAATATAAATAGGAGACTAAGGTTAGACAAGAGGGAATTTTCTTGGGTTTATTATTGAGAGGAAAGAGAGAGAGAAAGGAAGAAGGTGGCTAATGGAGGTGTCTGACCAGCCATCATCAAAACATGATCGAGGAAAATCCGTATGGTGGATCACCTTCAAATTTGGAGGTTTTGTTCATCACTGATGGAACTACATTGTGTACGGTGGAGATTTGAATTGGAAGAGTCTAGCTTGGTGAGTTTGGGAGCAAATGTAAGGTCCAGAATTAGAAGTTTCAATGGAAGAAGGATTTAGCGTATAAGGCAAGTAGTAACTCTTGGAAAACGTGAGGAATTGCATGATTTCGTTTTTTGTGATTAATATTGATTGAACGGATTAGTTGGAACAGTATTTACATGGAATCAAATTGGTTATATGTTAGTGATTGGTATTCTTGAAGGATTTGTTAAATTAAAGAAGAAAACTTGGTTTAATCATGAAATTAATTATAGGATGGTATTTAAATTAAGAAGAATTAATCTAAAAGGCTTTAGGAATGTTTTAGAATGTTATTAGATTAATTTAGACCAAAGAAACATATGGCAAAGGCATAAAAATCGGAACTTTAAAAATCTGGAAAATTCTGTTTAATTTTGCACAAGCGCCTAGGATTGCCTAGCCTTGTAGAGGTCGGCGCTCTATGTAAAATTTGCAGATTTTGGGAATTTTGTAATAGGAATAATTATCCAATAATTTTTCTGATTAGTTAAGCATGTTAGCATCTTTATAAGGACCTAATTAAGGTATAAAAATTATAAAATTAAATTGGAAAGATTAATCAATAAATTGAAGGTTATAATGAAGGGTTGTGCATAAAAAGGTCTAAGTGGTATGAGATATTGATATAAATAACACTACTGGAATTTATAGGATAAAAACGTCTTCTAAACTTTATTTTAGGTTTGTAGAACATGCTGGAGAAATAAAATACAGAAAATTTGAATAGAAACTAGCTTAGGTGTTAATATAGGAAATTGGATTCTAACAAAGGGATTTATTAAAGGAAACTCTAAGTAAATTTGTTTTACTTTATTTGAGCTTTCAATATGAATGTTGGATTCTGGAATTGCATAAACTCTGGTTTCTATCGAATTTATGATACATGAGCTTGACTTTGAATATAATTGAGAAATTGCATATGAAATTCTGAAAAAGGCTTCATCTGGATTATTAAGGATTGAATCATGGTTTTCACTTGGAATTGAATATTCTGGTATGGATTGGTATGTGGTATGATATTGTTCACTTTACTTTTACGGTTGAGTGGTACGGCTTCTGTGGTAGAGTTTGATACTATCTTTTACGGCATAGATGGGTAATCCTCTGTGTAGAGATGTGTAATCCTTTACGGGTAAAAGTGTGTATGCCTCCTACATTAGCGTGTCCTCCCGTATGTGGTTTTATCGTGGTTTGTGTCAGTGGGCTTAGCTGTATATGGATCCATAGTTTTGGCTGGTTAGCTAAATGGTATTTAGTTTGGGTTGAGTTACTCCTATATGCGAGCGCGCTTCCCTTGCAAGTTAGTTTGCTCTAGGAAGGTCCTATGTCTAGAGGGACACCCCCGATGAGCCGCTGGTGTAAAACCCCAGTTTTGAGTAGAAACAAAATAAAATAATAATACTAGAATAAAATAAATTAACAGTCACAGTAAGGAAAATAAACAAATAATAACAGTAGATGAAATAAAATATATGCACATATAGATGTAGGTGCAGGTTAAATCAAATTTTATTATTGCTAGGAACTTGTGGTCATCAGGGTTAACAAAAATAAAGTGGAACTATTCGGCCCCGGAAATAAATAGAAATAGGTCAATATTTGTAAATCCGGGAAATCCCTACACTACTGAGGGGTAGAAAGGGGATTCTTAGGGAAAAGGGTGAATTAGGTTAAATCCGGGCGGTGTCTATAAATACGTAACTCATACAAACTTTTCGGGGATTGGGGGAAAAGGTTGTTGCTCGGGAGGAAATTAGGGCGGCGGCCGAGCAGCTTAGCTCTCGAGATGAAATCCCCCAAGGATGGCCAGAAGCTTGAAGAAGGTCTTCAATACTGGTGAGTAGCACTGTTTTAAAACCGAGGTTTTAGTTTATTCGTAATGTATTTTGAAATGCATGGTCGTATTGGGAGTTCTGTGTTTTTCTGGAATACCGCGAGTTACGAACGAAGATAGAAAATTAATGTGAAATCAAAGATGTTTAGATTAAATCCAAAATGGGTTGGGAAGTCTTCTAGGAGCATTAGGAGTGTAATGGAGCAATAACAGACCTAAAGAAACCAGCCAGAGTTGGAGATCTCAAAATAACAGAGACTCGAAATTCGCAGTGGGTATCCGCCCACTTGGCACCCACTTGCGCCCACTTCGAGAAGTAGGCGCCTAGGAAATTCGATCTGGCGCCGAGCTTGCGCCTACCTGGTGCTCAGCTCGCGCCTACTTGAAATCAATGCGCTTTTCTCGCGCCTAGCCCGCGCTCTTCTCGCGCCTTTCTCCCGCTCAGCTCGCGCTCACTTAGCGTCGAGTGAGCGTATGGTCCTTTTTCCACCTATTTTATATCCGCCGATTGGAGCCCACTTGCGCCCACTTCAGGAAATGAGCGCATACCCAATTTAACTTACCAAATTTGATTTCCGACTGAACCAAGGGGGATTTTGATGTCTTGGGGTTTATATCACTTCACCAATCACTTGTTGGTAACCTTGGAACCTACGTTTCTTATTTAATTCCTAGGAGAATGCTAGTGGTAAATTCTTAAAGGTTTCTAAGGATGATTGTAAGTTATTTTATACATGTTGTGTTAGATACCAAAACTCTAGGAGTTCTTAGTAGTTTTCTCCTCGAACTTATACACTGTTCTAATTGAGAAAATATTGACTTCTGGTTTCAATTGTTTTGGGAAATGCTGAGATGTATTGTCTTGTTATAAATAACTGTGTTTGTTTTCAAATGGCATGGTTTTGTGGAAATGAGAAATACTGAAAGTATTGAGATACTGTTTGGTCCAGAGGGACAGTGATGAACTATGATGAGATATATATGATGTGGAATGAATGGTTTTTACTTTAAATGTGAAATTGAGATTATACGATGTTTTACTGTTTTGGTCTAGCTTGTCCTGGATCCAGAGTCTAAGCTTAGTAATGGGATGCTTTTATTTTATTGGAGTAATGGCATGGCCATGGAGTGTTGCCACGACTGGTGTAGAGCAGCCAGAAACCCTGAGTAGGCCTGGTTGTCAATGTCGAAACCTTGAGTAGGCCGGCATTGGATGACGAAACCCTGAGTAGGCCGTCATTTCAGAGTATCCGAAACCCTGAGTAGGCCGGAACTGTGTACATGGAGGTGTGGAGGTCGCTCTGGCATGTTGATTAACCAATCAAATATTTGTATGACATTGACCATGTGGATTTATTAGTTATTTATCTGTTGTAGATGCTATGGAATAAATAGTGGAATTTGTCTTTCTTGGAGCATGGTTATAATGAGTTAGTTTCTGGAATTGATCGAAGTTTTGTTGACGAAGGAATTTCCGATGTTAATTTCGTTTATTTTAAATTTCTTCCTAGACCCCTGGGGTAAACAAATTTAAAAAGGGTTTACGCAGATTTCACGGGTTATTCTTGTTTTCTCGTGTGATTACTCGATCATAAACTTTCAACTAGAAGATGTGTATTGCTGCATGCATGTGCTACTCGCTGAGATATTCGTATCTCACTCTTTTGTCTCTGTTTGTTTATTTCAGATACGTATGGAGAGCCGGAAATTGCGGGTAGTGAAATGTGGTCATGTGAGTTTCACTTTGGGATTATTTTAGTGCACTTTGTTACCTAGCATTATTTTAGTTCATGTTTTCCTCACTCTGGTAGTGCGATCCTGTTATTTATATTAACCTCTGGGTACGAGTTACGGGTTTTCTTTGTGACTCGGATCCGGGGCGTTACAGCTGGTGATTCCCTATACATGTGGATAAGCGACCACACTCCATGTATTGATTCTGGTGCAGCATGCTGGTAGTACATGCCAACTCTGCGGAGTTCATGCGCAATAAGTCGGTGACTACGGCTCTTGTCTAAGCTACGTTGTATGGGGCTTGAGTATCATTAAGTAGCACTGCCCCTAAGCCGCACGGTGGTATAGCAGTTATTTGAGTGTCATCTCAAATACTTATCATCTTTGTGAGTCCTGCAATGGCACGTGTTTTATCACTTTTATCGAATTTACCTCATTAACATCAAGTTATTGGTATTTATACATGAACATCTATTTTATCGCTATATTTGTAATTGCCATGGATAACTTGGATTTCTCGTCTTATCGTTGATTAATCGAATACCTCATGACTATTTGCTTACATTGGACTATTTCAAATTGCATGCACCTGCTACTTGCTGAGATGTAAATCTCACTCCGTTTTCCCCTATTTTTCAGGTTGCTTAGAGAGATCATGAAGATAGTGTTTTAATTTGATGGGTAGAATTGTAATTGGTATTAATGTCACATGTTGATTAAATAAACTTTATTGTAAACTGAATTGATATTATTGAATAAAGAATTATTGGCCACCATAACTCTGATGTAATTAATTAGTAAAGCTTAAAATTATTGTGAATCTTGGTTTGTATCTGACCCCAACTTTGTGGTAACACCTCGAGTTTGGTTGTTGAACCGGACTTGGGATGTTATAGTAGCGAACTGGGTTCGGGTTGGGTGCTGGTTTGCACTGACCTGGGTTCGAGGCATTACACTAGCCATATCACAGCAGCAAGTAATGCCACAAGGAATGGGGCGTGAAGAAGAAAGAGTGGTACAGAACACATGAGGCAACGGGTGTCACAGCCTAGATGCAAGCAAACTTGCAAGCACTGAAAAAACAAATGTTGAACGCAAGTTAAGGCCCCATGCCGAGGGAAGCTTCACTGGATAGGTTGGGATTTTTCTTGAATTTGCAACTCCCCCCAAAATTCAAATGTCCAGATTTTGTGAAATTTGACAGAAGTGGTTTTCCACTGTCCCACCTCCGAGCATATCATGGGGACATGTGCCAGTATGCTTATGACGAAAGGATAATGGTCCAATTCTTTTAGCGCTCATTGACTGGATCAGCCCAAAAATGGTTCGCTAGTTTGGACAGGAACCAGATAAGAACTTGGGATGATCTTGCAAGTACGTTCCTTGAGCACTTTAAGTTCAATACAGAGATCTTGCCTACTCGAATGGAACTGCAGAAAATGACCAGGAAGAGCACCGAGTCTATTCGTGAGTATGCCAAGAGATGGCAAGAAATGGCTGCAATGGTCCAACCTCTAATGTTGGAGAAAGAGATAGTAACGCTGTTCATCTCGACTTTGGGGCAGCCTTACTACACATTGCTACTTTGACAATGCGCTGCAAGCTTCGCAGACCTTGTTGTGGTAGCCGACAGGATAGAGGATGGAGTGAAGTCCAGCAGAGTGGTACGTTTTGCAATTGAGCAAAGAAGGAACCCCGTTGGCGGAAGAGGCATGGACCGAAAGAAGGAGGATGATACTGTCAACTATGTCCAACAGAATCGGCCATTCCAATTTTTGGCACCCGACCAGAGAGAAAATCAAAACAATGGTCAAGGAGCACAGTTTGTAGGGAGGCCTAGGCAGACGCCAGAAGAGATGCAAGCAAGGTGGAATAGAGTGTTCACACCTCTCCTTTACCCACTGACGGAATTGCTTCCAATGTTGCTGAAGAAGGGATACCTGCAAATGAAGCAGCCAACCCACTAGGCAACCAACAGTCGTTCTTACAATGCTAACGAGCGCTACGAGTACCACATGGGAGCTCACGGGCATCATACCAACCGCTGCTGGGACTTGAAGCATGATGTGCGAGACTTGATCGACAACAAGCGTATCTCTGTCGATCCTCCAGTATCAACTCCTCTCACGGCCGTTTTCACAAATTCTCTCCCTAACCACAATCAGGCGTCTTCAAGTAGCACCAGCTGAACAAGTTGGTAAAACTGCAAGGTAGAGAGCAATCCCGAAATCCAAAATCTTCAGTCCGCTGTGACCAGGATAAGTTGAACTCTATTTTTTGCACCAAACATCCTTGGTAGGGGTGGTCGTTATGTAAATATTTTAAATGCTTTTTACTTTTGTGCAAGCTTTTGTAAAAAAAAAAACCTTTTGAAGAAAAAAATACAAAAAAAATTGAAAAAATACTTTTTGAAAAACTGCAAGTGTTTGGTCAATGATTACATCACTCTGAGACCACACCCTTTTTTGGCAATGACAACGATCATGGAAAGCGCCTAGTTGCTCAAAGGTGTCTTCAGCTGGGTGCAGTACACTGTCCTATGAGAACCTTGACTGAGCCAAAGGCAATCCCTTCCTGATCCAGACCATAATTTTCCTCCCAAAACCTATCCTTACACTGGGAAGAGCAATCCTCGAGAGAAAAATAAAGGAAAGGAACAAGGAAAGAGAGAAAGTGCCAGAACCAGCTAAGGGCTAAGGCTAGCTTTAACATCATGTTTCTAAGAAAGGATGAGAGGCCATCCTTCATGAATCCTGAACTTAAAGAACCGCCAGTCAAAACACTTTGGCTTGATCGTATTATTCAAATACCCGTGTTGTGTCTAGCCACCCCACACTAGGGCAAAGCTGAAAAAAGGAAGTAAAAATGATGAATAGATTCTTGAATTAATTTGCATGAACATTTTAACCAAGTTGTCACAACTTGTGCAAGAGGATGAAAGGCCATCCTTGCTTTATCCTCCTAATTTTCAAAGCTATATTTCTTGTCAAACCATTTGAGCTTAACTTTCTTTTTTCTAACCCACTAAGTCATAAGCCCTAAATTTGGTGCCGGGTAAAGAAGAAAAGACATGGAAGAGCAAAAACAAAGAAAGAAAAAAAGAAAGCAAAAAAATACACTGGGACTTGCTGATCAAAGCAAAAGCCAAGATGACCCCAGAGCAAAGGAAAAAAAACGAAAAAATGCTAGAGGAAAAAGTGAAGGTCACAAAAGGCCTCACAAAGAAAAATGAAGGAAAGCAAAAAAGGTATTGGCAAAGCCCAAGCAGTCAAGGAAAGGGTAGAACATGACTCGACTCATTTACAGAGAAACTTTGAGCCATATTTCCCTTCTTTCATAAACCAAAAGCCCTGGCTTACATTTCGTCCCATCAAAAAGTCCTTTCTGATTGCAGAAAATGTGACAATGGAATTCACGTAGATTAATGATGAAGGAATCTAAAAGGAAGAATGAGCTTTGGCAAGACACACAGTGAAACCCGAGAATGGAAATATAAGAAATTGAGCTTTATACCCCATCATTTCTCAGATTTAAAACCAAGCCAATGTTTCGTCCTAATTTCAAGACCTCTCTGATCTATAGGACATGATGCACAGGAGTCGACCAAAGACCCTCAAGCTAGGACTGGCACTAACCCAAGGGAAAAGAAAAAGGGGAAAACCCTTAATGGCAAAATCCTGAAACCAACTTGGAAAAATTGGGTCAAAGTAAGAGAAGACCAAAACTTGGGAAGAAAGAACATCCCTCGAAATGTCCCTCAGCTTTTAAACCTCTGCAAAACCCCCGATGGCGCAAGTCAAGAATTTCATGGGAATGCGTGTCAACATGCTGGCCCAAAACACTTCGGGTTAACAAGGCAATTTGCCATGGTCGCTGGTCCTGCACTTTCTTTTAAATCACTTGTTTTTGAAAAAAGTATATTTTGAAAAATATTTCATTTCAATCATGTGCATTGGCACAGCATTAAAAGCAAGTAAGCCGTAAGTGCTTACCCCTTTTGAATTTTAGATACCTCACTACTCTGTGAGATTTTTGTAGGCCCAGGCAAGGCTAAAGGACTAGAAGAAGCCAAGAAGCGCCTCGAAGACAAGAGCAGAAGAAAGGCAAAACAGAGGAAGGCCGATGCAGTAATACACCAGCAGGGGAATTGTGAAGACCTCCGTTGTCCCCCAAAAAATCCATTTCCCTAGTGGAGCTTTCAAGAGACTCAAGGCAGCATGTTGAGACCATGCCCAGCCTGAAGAGGCTGGTTTTGCGAGTGAAAGACAAATACAAGACGGCTACCCCAAACCCCCAGTGGAGTAGTCACTTCTAAAAGAGTCCTAATGCTTGCCCTAACGGCAATATCCTCCTCTGCAAGAGAAGGGCCTTCTCCTAAAAAGACAAGAGCAGAAGACAAAATCACTGAAGAAAAGAGCCTCGTGGAGAAAAATCCGGTCACAATCAGAAGACGGCCCTATCAAAAGAAAGAAATGGCAGAAGAAAGAAACAGCAGAATGAAGAACTTATGGGCAAACTGGCTCCATTTGTAAATTCTTTATTTCCCACTTTTGTAAATAGAATAGGACAAGTGTGTGAGCTCCCTTAAGGCACCAAGCAGCGCTGAGAGCACCTCCTTGCCAAGAGCATCTCCTCCTCCCTCCTTCCTTCCTACCATCCCCTAACCAAACTCTAATTACAAAAAAAAAAACCTTGTCCTCAAAAGGCCCAAATCAGAACTCTAAAATCACCTAAAAGCTTTAATGGAACAAACAAGAGAATGAGAAAATTGTTGAGTGCCTTGCATCAACGTCGAAACAGGTTGGTGAGCTCAAGTCCAACCCCATCTTTCAAAAACTCAAGTTAAATGCCAAGGAGTTGCTTAAAAAACCCAAAACTTAAGGGTAAGCAAGGTCCAAAGCCGGGAAGTGAAAAGCCATGTCATTTGGCGCTACCCTTTCATTGAAAACATCAAAAGGACTCAACTCATCAATCATGTCGGCAGAAATGCAGGGCGTAAAAACGAGGATCTTTTTTATTCTTTGCTGTTCATCCCTAAGGTGACTCCGGCAAAGAGAGACTGCTGTAAGCACCTCATTTTTGCACCTCCCAAAATAAAGAAAATGAAAATTTTAATTGAAAAGTCAAACTTGAGGAAGTCAAAAAGTTGACTTTTTATCTAGTGCAAATCAGTCACCACACTTCTCACCATTGGAAAGAGGATTCCGATACGATTCTAACGGAACTGAGTTTGCTCAAATCGGAGTTTGAATGAAGAAATTATGGACTGGTCAAATCTTAGAAAAGCATAAATTGACTTTTTGCTCAACCCCAGATCAGCTGCCCAATTTGATACTAGTAGAAAGAGCATCTCGACAAGATTCCAACACAACTGAGTTAGCTGGAATCGGAGTTCCGAATAAGGAGATATGAGCGAAATTGTGTCCGGGACGCAACTCGGCACTTCTGCCAAAAAACCCGAATTTGCTGTTAGACTCTAGCTCAGTGGGTAGGAAATCCCGACACGATTCAAACGCAACTAAGTTCGCCAGAATCGGGTCCGGATGAAGCAGTTATAAACAAGTCAAACAACACAGAAAATTGCCCACATGACAAAATCACAGAAAGCTGCGCACGTGGTGAATGTGCAGAAAATTGCCTCGTGGCAAAGAAAGGTCAAAAGGACAGGGGAAAGAGAATGTTTTGAATATAATATTAGTATCTTAAGCAATATCTTGAATAAAATAATGCTTTGTAGAATATAATATTAATGTTTTAAAAAGATCTTGAATAAAATAATATTTCTTACAAAACATCTCATTTTTCATATTTAAGATAAAAAAAAATCTAAAAATTAAATTCTCTCATTAAGTGAGAGAATGAAATTTGGAGAGAGAACAAATCCCCACCACATGTTTTCTAAAATAATAACAAAAAGGGCAAAAAAAAGTAATTGAGGATAGATGATCTCTCACGTATCTCTCTCCCCCAAGTCTCACCTCCCCCCATATCTCTCTCCCTCAAGTCTCACCTCCCCCCATATCTCTTTCCCTCAAATCTCACATCCCCCCACATCTCTCTCCCCTAAGTTTCACCTCCCTCCACATGAGACCTCCCCCATGTGTCTCTCCCTCTCTCCCAGCTATAAAATGGCTTCCATCCCCACTCTTCCCCAAAATAGGGAGACACACCCCTTCCAAGCACATCCCCTCCCAATTCTCTCCAAGCTCTCTCCCATTCATCTTCTCTCAAAAAACCTTTCTTTTCCACCACCTATCAACCTCCTCAACCCTTCTAAACCACTCCATACCTCATCAAAGTGTACAAAAGCCCTTTCCCTCTCCTTCTCCTTCACTTTAAACCAAAAGAAGGCTTGGAGATCTTTCTTTTGTGCTGAGAGAAGAGGTGTTCTACTATTGGTGGAGCCTCCAAGGAGTTCAACTCACTTACAAAGACATCCAATCCCCCAAGGTGAGCACCTTGGTAAGTCTTATTATACATATGTAAAAATAAAGGTTATTCAAGCATACTTTGTCAAATATGTTCTTCATATGCTGTTACTCTTTGTCTTAGTGCCTATGTGGTCTCTTTTTTTCTCTTCTTCCCTTCACATGGAAGACTCCTCATGGTAAGGAGGTTACAAGGTTCTAAACAAGGGAGGATGAGGGTTTGTTTTAAGATGGTCTACGGTGTCATTTAAAGCATGGTTCTTTCTATGGTTATCTTCTTCATTTAATAACCAAGGGGAGCATGTTCCCCTCTCCTATCTTAAAGTCTCATGTACCATTTAAACCCCTGAAGTCCCTTCTTTATTATGTTGTTGTAGCTTAGTGCCATGTTAGCCTATTACCTTGCTTTCCTTTTGTCATGATGCAATGTTTGCCTAGTGCTAGGATTCCCTTTTTGTACATAAGAACGGCATGCTCCTTCCATCCCTTATGCCATAATCCCCCTGTTACCTACTGTTTTATCTTCTTCTTCAAGCTTCTTCCCTCACTTTTCATATGCACACATGAGCACATACATGTTTTATTCGAATAAAGGCATGTTGGGCTTCCTCTTTAACCTCACTATCTTTGCATGAAAGCATGAGTGAATACACCCCCTCCACTGATTTTAAGCATGTCATAATCTGTGTTTGCCTTGTTCTTACATTACTTGGTTGTAGAGAATGCTCCTTGAATGCATGGTTTGATCGGTAAGCGACCAAGCAAGGCCAATTTTCAAGTGTTGAACCACTATGGACCCACATAGGGGCCCACACAATCACTGAAAAGCCTTGTGAACCCAGGAAACCAGCCCCCATTCGGAAAGCTCAAAAAATGGGCTGGCTGAGATTATCCGACAACTCAGGTCGGATAAGCCCCCGTTTGTGTGTATCCAAGATATAATTTCGGATACACTCAGTTTCTTGCGTATCCGAAATACAATTTTAGATACACTCAGTTTCTTGCGTATCTGTAGACACCCCAAATTGCACCCCAATATAAGAGATTAACTAAGAAGGACTCCAAAGGTCTTATTTGAGCCTTGACATATGTCAAACTTTCAAAAACAATCAAAATTGGTGACAACCGTACTGAGTATGCGGTTTTTTATAATCTCGGTCTCAACTGCTCTGTATGTGCGGTTGCAACCGCACACACAGCACGGTTCACATCAATGCTTGTTGCGCTGGCGGCCACGTAGCTTCGTGAAGCTTCGACCGTTAAGCCGCGTGGACAGCAATCAATTAAAGCATAACTGAATTGAACCGCCCTGTATATGCGGTTTGGTCAAATTTATACATGAACCGCACTTTGAGTGGCGGTTGTGTAGAAACCGCACTGAGTATACGGTTTTGGCTGTTTCGGGGATTTGCGAAATGGCTCGATCTCTGAGCCTTATTTACGCATATTACCTCTCTTTTAGGGACTTGAACTCCCTATTTCACCCTCCGAAACTTGCTGAATTACTCCAATTCAAGCCTTGGAGGAGAATTGGAATAATCTAGAAGGCCTTTTTGGCCTACCCTTGGGACTCTTCTACCCTTGACTTGGCCTATAAATAGAGGGGTCCTCCTCTTGCAAATGGCTGACAATTTGAAGCTTAGAAGCTCTGCAAGAAGAAGGAGAACCTCTGCTGGATTGGCTACTCAACTGTTCAAGCTACTAAGGTAAGGCCTATTTGAGTTATTGCTTCCCTTTTAAGTTCTAGCAAATCTCTCATCTTCTACCTTTCTGTAGTGTAAGGCCTTCGTGCATTTTTGCAACCCCAAACCCCTTCTAAAGTACCTGGGAATCCTCTCTAGCCGTAAAACGTGAAGAGAGAGCCTGGGGAAAAGGAAGGTGGAATGGATCCTCTAGGTTTAGAACCCTCAAATGATGAAAAGCATGCTATATGGTTATTTTGAACCCTTGAATGCTTCTCTGATTTTATTTTATATTTGGAGAAGATGTGAATCCATGCTCTCAATAGCCATGGATTCCAAGCTTCTCATAGAAATGAGATTTTCCACACCTTCACACTCACTTTTCACTATTTTCATCAAATAGGCTAGATCTTGGGCTTTCCATGTTCAATATGGAAAATCTGAGGTCCTTGGCCTTAGAGTGAGTTTTTAGAACTTCATGAGAGGGTTTTTTTTATTGATTTTGAGGTTTTGGTCGAATCCACATGCACTGGTTTCCTTGTTTCCTCTTCAAAAAACCTCAAAACAGGACAGATCTGTGGCCTGTCTTGGAAGACTCATAACTTCATCCTCCGGATGAATTTTTGAGTGATTCCAAAGACATATGATAGATGGATGTGTCTACTTAATATCTGGAAATTTTCGTCCACTTCCATGTAGCCAAATTTTGACACCATCTCTTCAAAGTTTGTAAGACAGTTCAGCCCAGATTGCTGAACTTGCTGCTTTGATGGTGCACTATTTGCTCAGTTTTAATCCGTTTCCTGTGATTCCAGTTTTTGAGTTTTCTTTGAGAAGTCTATTTTCATTTCCAACTGGTTTCAGCAGATTTCAATCTGTTTTGTGTCTTGGGTGCTCAGTTGACTCAGAAGTGCTCGCTGGCATAGTCTAGAGCTCATCTGTGGTCTTCTAGGCCTGTTCAAGAGAGCACACAAGTCACATCCGGATAGAGATTGGTGTGAGGTTTTTTTCCTTTGGAAAGATGGCACCACATACTTCCTCCATACCAATTTTCATGGATTTTTATTGAGCCAAACTCCACGAATAGAGCTTTGAAAATGCCTACTTAACACTTTTTCTGAGTTATGACAGCAGATTTCATATGTGGATTTCTCTCTTGTTTTGGATCGGATTGAGCTGAATTTTCTACCATATACTCTACTATATACCAGTTTTCCAATGGCTTTGGTTTCACTTGATTTGGATTTAAATTGAATGAGTTATGGTTTATCAAAGCTCTCAAGCTCTTTTGACCAAATTTCTCCAGATTTGCCTTGGCTTGATTTTCTTCAATTTTACTTTGATTTTCCTTCACTCATGAGGTTTTAGAAGTGATGAATCCACAAAGAGAGCCTAAGTTCATTAGACTTCTCATGTGGAATGATCACATACATGGTGCTTGTTGTAAGCATCCTTTTGCCCATTTTGTTAGAAAATAATTCTTAGTATGAGCAAGCATATGGTAACCGTCTTAGACGGATGAGTGGGGGTGCCTAACACCTTCCTCCGCTCATAAATAATTCCCCGTACCCAATCTCTGGATTTTCCTTGTATTAGAGCTATTTTGGCTCTATTTGACATCTATGAACCCTTTGGTGTCCATTCACACCTTAAAATGGATGGTGGCGACTCTATATCTTTTTTTTTTATCCCCGCGTGACGATATCGGAGGTCATCCTAGATGACATTTCCATGTCTCACAACTGGCGACTCTGCTGGGGAACTTGTGTGGAATTGAGCCATGTCTTTTGCTTGCTTATTCATTGTTTGATTTTATTGATTGTTTGTTGTTTTGGAGAGATTGTAATAAGCATGCTGATTTGAATGCTTCTATATCTAGAGAATATGAGACCTTAGGAAATAGGGTATGAGATGTGTGATGCTTTGGTTATGCTCAAAACCATGTTAGGAGACCTAGCTAGTTTTACCATGCTAGGCTACCATGTTTATATGATGAGCATGTTTTGATTAGGATTTTAATGTCATTGAGCATGTGATCAGGATTTTTAAGGAGATATTTTGAATATGTCAAAAGCATGCTCACCATAATTAAATACTATTTGTTGTATGATATGATAACATGCCTCCATGTTTACATGATTGTGTGAATGCATATTTAGATGAAGCATGCTAGGTTCTTTTTTTTATTTATTATTATTTGGATGTTCCCATGTTTATTTGCTTCAGAAATGATCTCTATATCATGCCTTGGTGTGTATGGCTTGCATGGCTACAAAAAAAAGAGTGGCTAGGGTGGGACGTTGTGTTGAATGTGACCCTCTTTTTCAAATGCACTTGAGCACTTTTTTTATTTTTTACACAGCCTACCTATCACCTATAGGAAGTTGAACAAGAATGCGTGTAGCTTGGCGCACCGAGGTCGTTACTTCGAAAAGCGAAAGTGAAAACATTCACCTTAGAGACTTTGAGCCAATGATGTGATGACATGGTGGATCTAGAATTCTGGTCATACACTAGGCTTGAGCTCTAAGTTGCCAATAAGCCAAAACCCAAAACCCCTACGCGAAGGTGGAGAAACACCCTTTTGGCCAAAATAAACCAAATGCGATGGGGGAAGGGTTTGTAATGAGGGAAGGCCGTCTTGCATGGCTCATGTGACCCAAGGTATGATATGGATACCATCTTGAAGATAAACATGAGGTAACAAGGTATTTTCAAATTTTTCCCTTGTAATAACCTCCATACTTTATAAGAAGCAAGATTATGGTGTCCATTTGTTGGGATTTTGTTTTTCCCAGAAAATTACTGTTAGCCTAGGATTGGTGTAGCCCTTAGAGAAATTTTTTACTCTTCTTAGGTGTCATTCTACCCAAATGCCCATAGGAGGCACCCAAAAGTCCCAAATTCCATGCATTAGGTGTCCATTTTTAGGAGGGAGCCTAGGCCCTCCTTTGTATGAATATGGCTAATCCTATTTATTGCAGGGAATTTGTGTGTGAAGGTCACCCAGGAGCTGCTGGTGCAAAAGGGCCTTTTCTTTTTCTTTTTTATTTGGATTCTCAAGCCCAAGGAGGCTAAAATTGTAATTTTATTTTGATTCATGCCCTTGAAGGCCAATTTGTATTGTAACACATTTCTTTTATTGTAAGAGATCTGTTTGTGCATATCTGTGGTCTCCCCATGCAACCTCATGAAATTCATGGTCTAAGCGGGCTTTTAATGCCATTTGATGTGTCAAATGCCCAATTTGGGGTAGTCTGGAAGCCACCCAATGGTGAACAGTGTGTTTGGGTATTTAACCAAGCTAATGAAACCAATTGGAAAAAGAAACAAATCGAAAATCTCATTTTCGGCTTACAACCGTCCTGAGTATGCGGTTGTCTGCATTTTCGCTGCAACCGCATGTAGCATACGGTTTAGACCAAACCGTCCTGGATGTACGGTTTTAAGCCGAAATCCCATTCCAGCCTTGCTAATTAAACATTTCTGGGTCCTTTCATCCCTAAGTCATATAAGCAAGTGGGCAGGTGTGCTAAATAAGATAAATGGCATGAAAACTATCCCAAATCCACCTAAATCAAGAGATTAAGGTCATTTTTAACATTTTCACCTAAATTGGACAAATCAACTCAACTTAAAGGTGGAAATGGTAAAATAAAAGTTGGCTCAAACCAAAAAACAGGTCAAGCACCTAAGCTTGGGGGTTAAGTCCACATTGGGCTCTTTTTGTCCAATTTGACCGCTTAACCCATCTTAAGTGAAGTAAATGATTAAAAGAAAATTGGTTCAAATAACCAATCTAATCATACTTCAACCTCAAGAATTGAACTTGGAAATCACAATAAGTTTCCAAAGCATGTTTAAGCCTAAAGTGGGATCTAAACCAAGAGTAAAAGGAAAAGAAGCTCAACTCTTTTGAAATGGAACAAATTCCAACCAAAAAATAAGAAATCTTTAATCATAAAGTGTTCAAACTTTTAAGATTTCAACTCATTGGGTCACTTGGAAACCTCTGAGTTCCAAGCAAGTGATCATTTAAAGATCCAATGAAAGAAAATTTCAAATAAATCACCACCTTAAAGACAAATTGAGTCTCTTTTTAACTCAAAACACCCAAGGCTGGAAATCAAAAATATTTTAGGCATCTGAAAGCCTTGGAATTTCAGAAAATCAATTCATAGGACTCCTGGAAGCCTGGAATTCCAGACTTTTTCAAAATCTTCATAGGCCTTCTAAAGCCTGAATTTAGAAACTCATAGGACCCTGGAAGCCTGAAATTCCAGACTTTTTCAAAATCTTCATAGGCCTTCTAAAGCCTGAATTTAGAAACTCATAGGACCCCGGAAGCCTGAAATTCCAGACTTTTTCAAAATCTTCATAGGCCTTCTAAAGCCTGAATTTAGAAACTCATAGGACCCTGGAAGCCTGAAATTCCAGAATTTTTCAAAATCTTCATAGGCCTTCTAAAGCCTGAATTTAGAAACTCATAGGCCCCTGAAAGCCTGCGTAATTTCGGGAGGTTGTGGAAGCCTTAATTCCAAAGCATAAGCCCTTGGAAGCTTGCGTAATTCCAAGTCTCGAGTTTGTCTAAGGTTTTTTTTACTTTGGACATCTCATTTTTGTGGGATGTGTTGGAAGCCCTAGAATTTTCCAATATTGGTAGGTCTTTTTCGCACCAACCAAAGCATAAGCCCTTGGAAGCTTGTGTAATTCCAATGCTTGATTTGACTATGGGCTTTTACCATAGCCGTATCATTTCTGTGGGACATGTTGGAGGCCCTAGAATACTCCAACAAAATTTCTGAGGTTTGATCTTTTTCGTATCAATCACCTCGTCTTAATAAGGTTATTTTAACCATAAATACAAAAATCAAAAAAATATGGATACAAAGAAAACCCCAAACTCATGTTCACCAAGCCTACATGCATGCATGCATAGGTGTCTAAAATTGATTTAAGGGGCACTAACATTTTTCTCTTTTGTCTTTTTTCTTTTACCTAAGGTACTAAGTTCTTACTGCAACCATTGCTCCCCGACGGTCTCAGAGATTAAAAGCTGCCACCATGAACCCTGCTGAAGAACAATCTACTATTTCGGCTGAGGCCTTTGCTCAACTGCAAGAGCAAGTGGCAGGGATGACCAAACTATTGGAAAATTTGCTGGCCAACCAAGCCGCTCAGGCTCATGTGCAGGCGCAACAGGCGCAGGCTCAGGTTCACCAGGCTTCATCATCCCACAATGCACCACCACAGGCTCCACCCCAGACTGAACTTCCACCACCAATCCAACCTATCCCACCTCAACCTGAACTCTCTCATCCAAACCCCGAGCCTATCCTGATCCGGGAGGAGGAATCTGAATGTGAGAGGGAAAAGGAGAAAGAGAAGGAGAGACTGAGGGTAGAAGTGGAGAGAAAATTCTTGGACAAGCTGGAGTCCATTCAAGAGGAACTGAAAGAAGTAAGGGGGATAAACACGTTGGGTGGTACCAACTTTCAAGATCTCTGCCTGTACCCCGACGCATGCTTACCGGCCAAATTTAAGTGCCCGGACTTTGAGAAATATGACGGCACCGGATGCCCAATGAGCCATCTGAAGCTCTACTGTGGGGCGTTGTGCCAATTTGGCCGGGATGATGGCATCCTGATCCAGCTATTCCAGAGAAGCCTAACTGGGGCAGCCTTGAGATGGTTCGCAACTGTGGACCACGGCAGAATCAGAAGGTGGAAGGACCTAGCTGATGCTTTCCTTGCTCAGTACCGTTTCAATGCTGACATCGTGCCAGATAGGTACGATATGATGAAAATGAGTAAGGGAAGAGATGAGACAGTCAGGCAGTATGCCAAAAGGTGGAGAGAAGCCGCCTCTCAAGTCAGGCCTCCCATGATGGAGCCAGAGATGGTTACCACCTTCATTGGCACACTGGGGCAGCCATTTTACAATCACTTGGTGGGTCAGATTACCACCAGTTTTGCCGCTCTAGTGCAAGTTGCAGACCGGATCGAGGATGGAATCAGATCTGGGCGGATTTATGACCACACTGTCTCGACCCGTCAGCAGGAGCCCACTTCTGATCCTTCTGCCTAGAAGCAAAAAAATGGGGCAAAAAGGAATGGAGGAAAGAAAGAAGGGGAAGTAAACATGGTACAACCCCAACCACCACAAAAACCCATCCAGATCAATATTGCTGCACCTCCACCCAGTCCAGTGCAGCCACAATCGACCTATCAAAACCCTCTCAACATTAATGTTCCTCAAGCAGCAATGCCCAACCAAAAAAGGGTATTCTCAAAAGAGGAGAGAGACGCTTGGATGGCGTCCAGAAGGAGCAGGGTCCTTTCCCCTCTTCCTGTGACCCCATCCCAGCTATTGCCATCTTTGTTAAACGCGGGGTATGTCACCCTGAAAGAACCAAATCCGAATGCTTCAAAGGGAAAAAATTTCGATCCCTCCACCACCTGTGAATACCATATGGGTGCACCAGGACACCCTACAGACAGGTGTTGGCCATTAAAACATGCCATCCAGGATTTGATCGATCAGGGAACCCTGTTGTTTAACACGGCTGCACCCTCTCCCGCCAGGACTGACATTGGTCAGAATCCTCTGCCCCAGCATAATGGGGCTAGTCCTTCCAATTTTGTAGGGACCATCTCTTCTAGACCTAGGACGTTTGATCCCTCGCAGTTAATTGCGCCAATAGGGACGTCCGTTAGGGTCTATTTTGACCAGGAAGAGATAGAGGAACAAATCAATGTCATTTCTGGAAATAATGGAAATGGCAAGACTGCAGAGGACATTAATGCCTCTTTAAACCGGGCCGCTTCTCTTATGGCCCAGCTTAATGTAGCCAAACCCCCTCTCATTATTAATTGCAACCAGGCTGTTGCTTCCCCACCTACTCCATCATCCAAACCATCTTTGGTCATTAATTATGACCCCACCACTGCTTCAATTACATCTGTTTCCTCTCAGGCCTTAAAATCCTCTCAACCCAGGGAACCCAAGCGATCTTCGCCTCTGGTTATTGAGGTGCCTTCTTCTAACCTTATTCCCACATCAGCTCCTGCACCAAGGTCTCATCTCCAACCCTTGGTATTTAACGTTCCTAAACCCTCCTATTCAGAAACTGCTGTACCTTGGAATTACAGCGAGGGTTATACAACCACTATCCCAGTGGCCAGGAATCAGGGTCAGGAGGAGGTAAACCTCATGACAAGATCAGGGAGGTGTGTGGAAGGAAAAGAACAAGAAAAGAAAGAGGCAGAGCAAGTCCAGAAGGGGAAGGCCAAAATAGGGGAAGACACCCCCCAGGTCGACAGTAAGGAGGCAGAGGACCTCCTAAAGATACTGAAAAAGAGTGAATTCAATATTGTTGACCAACTAACCAAGGTCCCTGCCCAGATATCAATACTGGGATTATTGCTTAATTCAGAAAAGCATAGGGACTCATTAATGAAAGTACTCCAGAGCGCCCACGTGCCCAAAACAATTGAGCCAGACCAGCTCGGCACGATGATCGGCCAGATTTTATCTCACAATGTAATAAGTTTTTCAGAAAGCGAGATAAGCCTTGGCGGATGTTATCACATGGACCCTTTGCACATCACTGTGCTCTGTAAGGGTAGCATGATAGCCAGGGTCCTAATTGACAATGGGTCAGCCTTAAACGTCTGCCCCCTTGTAACTTTTGTGAGGCTTGGTCTGGACCAATCCAAGATAAAGCAGAACGGGAGGATTGTGAGAGCTTTCGATAGCTCCAAAACACACTCCCTGGGAGAGATTGAACTGCCGATTACCATCGGACCGAATATCTTTAATATCACATTCGAAGTGATAGATATTCCTGCTGCCTTCAATCTACTTCTGGGAAGGCCGTGGATCCACTCAGCTAGGGCTATACCCTCTACTCTTCATCAAAGAGTAAAATTTATAAGAGGCCAAAGGGTGATAACGGTCCTAGCCGAGAACCTAGTCCCTCCCGTCATATCACCGGATGTACCTTTTATTAATGTGGAATTAACCGCGGACAAAATTGCTTTTCACTCTTTTCAGTTCGAAACAGTCAACTTCATACCTGGGGGGTGTCTAAAAAAGAATGAGAAGTTGACATGCGCCAATAAGATGGTGGAGAAGGTCTTAAAGGATTGCAATTTCCACCCAGGGAAGGGGTTGGGAATTAACCTGCAAGGAAGGGTGACGCCCATAGAGGCACAGAGGTTGGTCCCACGAGTAGGACTAGGGATGAAAATGAGAAGATGGAAGAGGGGACCACAGAAAGAAAATGAGAGGGAAAAGAATCAAGGAAAGTTCCCTCATTTAAGGGAAACTTTCCCGAAGCCCTCTCATACCATTCAATTGTCTCCTCCTACAGATTCCTCCAAGCCTCCGTATTTTAACGACAACCCTTTTAGAAAACCTTTTACCTCAACCCTTCAACCTTTTATCCCCCTTTCACCCACTTTGGCGCCCAAAGCCACGGGTGAGCCTGAGCCACTGCCACAAGAGCAGCAGGATTTCACGGAAGAGATAGGGGCATTCTTTGCAATGGCAGAGGATGAAGGAAGAGAAAAAGCAGAAAAAGAGACTCCTTTTATTGATTGGGCCTCAATCAAGATTCCTGATGAAGTCACCTCTGAACTCAGCCCCGAAGCAGAAAAGGGCAGTTTTTCAAATCCGGTAATGATGGTATCGGATCAAGAGTTTGAGGAAGAACAGGTTTGCACTATACCACCTGTTCCAGAGGGCTTTGTACTGAAAAATTGGGAAGAGACCCCTTTGACGTTTGAGGCTGCATATGGTTGGCAATCAGCTGCGGCCTCCAAAAAAAAACTCCATTAGTGGATTGCCCTTTTCCTGAAGGTTTTAATGAACCTTCATCTTCAGGAAAAGCCTCTTTAGAAGGTTCTCAAAAAACCCAAAAAGATTTTTCAATTTTTTCTAGAAAATCTAAAGCTTTCAAAATGGTCCAGACTGCTTATGAGCCATATATACAGACTGAGCTAGAGCAAGTTGAATACGACTTCGACCTCGAGCTCGACTTCGACCTAATGGGGATCGAAGAGGAGACCGAGGCCGAAGACGATGACCTTCCAAGAGAAATATCATACCAATTGGAACGTCACGAAAAGGGTATTCAACCTAATATTGAAGAAACCATTTCCATAAACCTGGGAACTGAAGAGGACCCAAAATTTGTAAAGATTGGTACATGTTTATCTGAAATGCAGCAGAAGGAAATGTCCCAATTCTTGGCCGATTACAAGGACGTGTTCGCATGGTCTTATCGGGATATGCCAGGGTTGGATACAGACATGGTTGTGCACAGGCTGCCAATCCTGCCAGGAGTAAAGCCTATTAAGCAGAAATTGAGAAGGTTGAAACCAGAATGGACTTTGAAAGTCAAAGATGAAGTAGTAAAGCAGTTTCAAGCCGGGTTTTTGGCAGTGTCCACATACCCTGATTGGCTAGCCAATATAGTCCCAGTTCCAAAGAAGGATGGAAAAGTCAGGATGTGTGTGGATTACAGGGACTTGAACAAGGCAAGCCCGAAGGATGATTTTCCATTGCCACACATCGACATCTTGGTTGATAATACGGCAGTGCACAGCTTGTTCTCTTTTATGGATGGCTTTTCCGGATACAACCAAATCAAAATGGCAAAGGAGGATCAAGAGAAAACCGCTTTCATCACTCCTTGGGGAACTTTTCACTACACAGTCATGCCTTTCGGATTGAAGAATGCCGGGGCAACATATCAACGAGCCATGACGGCCCTTTTCCATGATATGATCCACAAAGAAATTGAAGTCTATGTGGATGATATGATCGCCAAATCATGTGAAGAGGAAGATCACTTGATCAATCTAAAGAGGGTATTTGACCGTCTAAGGAAATACAGTTTAAGGCTTAATCCAGCAAAGTGTGTTTTTGGAGTCACATCAGGAAAATTGTTGGGATTCATAGTAAGCAGAAGAGGGATTGAGATAGACCCGTCTAAAGCCAAGGCAATCATTGAGATGCCATCTCCTAAGACTGAAAAAGAAGTTAGGGGCTTTCTGGGAAGAATTCAGTATATCAGCCGGTTCATAGCACAACTCACTGCTATTTGCGAGCCGATCTTTAAACTTCTAAGGAAGAATAACCCAACTATATGGAATGAGGATTGCCAACAAGCATTCGACAAAATAAAGGATTATCTGTCAAATCCTCCTGTTCTAGTACCGCCAACTCCAGGAAAACCATTGATTCTGTATCTATCAGTTTTAGAAACATCAATGGGATGTGTATTGGGGCAGCATGATGAAACAGGTAGAAAAGAAAAGGCTATCTACTATTTGAGCAAGAAGTTCACAGATTATGAGACAAGATATTCGCCTTTGGAAAAGACTTGTTGCGCTCTGGTCTGGGCAACTCAGAGGCTTAGGCACTATTTCTTAAGCTATTCAACTTTGTTGATTTCCAGGATGGATCCGTTGAAATATCTGTTCGAAAAGCCGGCTTTAACTGGTAGAACAGCAAAGTGGCAACTTTTGCTTTCAGAGTTCGACCTAACATATGTCACTCAGAAAGCAATTAAAGGTCAGGCAATTGCTGATCATCTAGCTGAGCATCCATTGCCAGATTATCAACCTCTTAAGACGAATTTCCCTGATGAGGCTATCTTATTTGCTGAAGAGGAAGAAAGTGAAGACTCCTGGCAGATGTTCTTTGATGGGGCTGCAAATATGAATGGAAATGGGATCGGCGCAGTATTAGTAAAGCCAGATGGTTCACATATCCCAATCGCAGTGAAATTGAGGTTTCAGTGCACGAACAACATAGCAGAATATGAGGCATGTATAATCAGATTACAAGCTGCTCTAGACCATGATGTTCAAGAACTTAACGTATATGGAGATTCGAGTCTTATCATCTTCCAAACAACTGGGGAATGGAAAACCAAAGATCACAAATTGATCCCATATCACCAATATTTGGAAGAAATAAGTACCAAATTTACTCGAATTTCTTTTAGCTATATGCCACGGGCTAAGAATCAGTTTGCGGACGCCTTGGCGACATTGGCTTCGATGGTTAGTATTCCAGAAGGGGTAGACATACAACCGCTTGAAATTGAAGTCAGAGACGAGCCAGCTTACTGTCTTGTTATAGAAGGAGCGCAAGAAACAGAAATACCATGGTTCCAAGATATCAAGAATTTCTTGGATAATCGAAATTTTCCAGAAAGCGTTAGTCCCACTGAAAAAAGAACGATCCAGAGGTTAGCGGGATAGTTCCTTCTAAGTGGTGGGCAGTTATATAAGAGATCTTACAATAATATTCTACTCAGATGCGTCACCAAGGTTGAGGCAGAAAGGTTGATTGAAACAGTGCACGGGGGAGTCTGTGGGCCGCACATGAATGGACACATGCTCGCAAGGAAAATATTGCGATTGGGATATTATTGGTCTACAATGGAGCGCGATTGTTGCCTACATGTTAAGAGATGCCATTTGTGCCAAATATATGCTGATAATAAGCATGCACCACCCAGTGAGCTGCACAGCATGACCTCTCCATGGCCTTTCTCCATGTGGGGTATTGATGTCATTGGGATGATTTCTCCTAAAGCGTCAAATGGACACCGGTTCATTCTAGTGGCAATTGATTATTTCACAAAATGGGTTGAAGCTGCTTCGTATGCAAATATCACAGGAAACCATGTTCTTAAGTTTCTAAAGCACAACATAATTTGTCGCTATGGGTTGCCAAAAGCCATAGTTTCAAACAATGCTTCAAATATTAAGAACAAGGATATGAAGAAGATGTGTGAGTAGTTTCAGATAATTCATCACAAGTCAGCCCCTTACAGGCCAAAGATGAATGGAGCAGTAGAAGTGGTAAATAAGAACATAAAGAAAATAATCCAGAAGATGGTGGTAAGCTATAGAGATTGGCACGAGATGTTACCATTTGCTCTCCATGCTTACAGAACCTCGATCCGAACTTCTACTAGGGCAACGCCGTATTCCTTGGTTTATGGGACAGAGGCAGTCTTACCTGTGGAAGTAGAAATCCCTTCATTAAGAGTGCTTATGGAAACCGAGCTTGAAGAGGCTGAATGGGTTCAGTCTAGATATGAGCAACTCAATTTGATAGAAGAAAAGCGGTTTAAGGCGCTTTGCCACGGTCAACTGTATCAGAAGAGAATGGCCAGAGCATACAACAAGAAAGTGAGGCCCAGAGCTTTCCAAGTGGGTAATCTAGTCTTAAAGAAGATATTGCCATTTCTGGAATACCCTCGCGGAAAGTTTAAGCCAAATTGGGAGGGACCTTATGTAGTGAAGAAGGTCTTGTCAGGAGGCGCTCTTATCTTGACAGAAATGGATGGGATAGATTTTCCTGAGCCAATCAACTCCGATGCGGTCAAACAATATTTCCCTTGAAGGAATATCACAAAGAAATGATCCGAGGCCATTTTTCTTCATCCCTCACAAATTTTAATATCCTTAGATTAAACCAAGTTGATCCTGTTCGTGTTTTAAAGAACCTAAACTGGAGCTTACAGTCGCGACCGAGGCAGGGTTAATAGAAAAAAACACACAAAAGGGAAAATAGCAAAGAAAGGCCAAATACAAAGAAAAGGAAAAAAGGCCAATATTGGGAATGGGGGGTCGCATCCATTATGACTGTAAGCCCAGTTGTCCCATTTTCAAGATGTTAAAATTTTGAGCCTATAATAACCTTCCTTCATAAACCCAACCCAGCCTTCATTTCGTCCTATTGGTCAAGTCCTCGGTGATCTGGGTGTATTCCTTCAAAGCTCGGGATGTTGAAAGGGCAATGACGGAATAAATAAGCCGGTCCTAATGAAAACCGTAACAGGCACTAGGGGCAATATTGGCAGAAAGAAGGTGAAAGAAAAAAGAATAAAAGAAAAGGAAGAAACAGGAAAAAGGTCACCAACCGCACTTGGGATACAGATTGAACTAAACCGCCCTTTTTCTACGGTTTTGGCAGAGGGGCTATGCAGCCGCATATTGAAGACGGTTTTGGCTAAACCGTTCTGAATGCACGGTTTTGTGCAACAGAATTGAATTGAGCAGATTTTCTGCACAGGACTGAACCAGTAGGCTGGGGCAGGCCCCCTGGAAGTGGGAAATAAACTTGGGGATGAGTCTAAGGGTTCCAAGGGGGACGGATTGGCTTCCTCCTCATTAACTGAAATACCCTTTTTGCCCAACTTACTTCAATTCATCCAACTATATGGGATTAAAGCATCATGGACCAATTTACAATAAAAACACACAAAAATGAAAATTATATTTTGGCCGATGATGAGAAATCAGTGACTTTTCGTTAAAACTGTCAGTTTTTACAAGCATATGAGAGTTCTGAGGCCAATAGTATAAAAACCTATTTTGTATTCTCTATCTTTCCACTAGTGGAGTTTCTCTTTGTACAGGGGTGTAAAAAAAGAAAAAAAATACAATAAAAGGGGCTAATCTCTATCCCCTAGCCTTTCCTCAAGCTCTCTGATCCGAGCCGCCTGAACCGCCACAAGCCTTTCAGCCCCCTCTGCATCTGGGTCACTGAGGAATGAGATGACGTCATCTGAGAGGGTCTGCCTAGTCCTCATATCTCGGAGCCTGGCCATGGTTTCATCATGCCTGCGCCATGCAGCTCTCACCTCGAGGCGACGGGCCTGTATCTGCTCAGATAATCGCCGCTCCAGATCTTCCTTCTCCAATCTCAAGGTTCGGGCCTCCTCCACCCATATGAGCTGAAGCCGCCTATGAGAAGCCCGCTCGGTCTCCAAGAGGTCCTCATAAGTAGGACACGGGATAGCAGGAGGATCCACCGGTATGGAAGCGCAGCTCTGCACCTGCTCTCTAATCCAGAAGATATAGTCCTTCTCATGCAATTTGGAGAAGACAGGACCTCTCAAGAAGCAGGCCTGCGACCATTCCTTCAATAACCGGAAGCATAGGCCCATGGTGGATGGTGTGAGGGGACCAATGAGTTCTTCATATCCATGAGGTACCAAAATCCCTTGAGACTCCTCTCCAAACGGCCGGATGCCTCTCAAAGGCAAGTAGAGCAAGGCAGACTTCAAGCCCATGAGCACAGCGAAATTCTGATCGGAGAAGCTGATCACTGTCTCGACAGAAGGCTGATAAGCACCAGGCCATCTCACCTGGTCGTCCTGAAGCGTCCCCAAGAAAGCAAACCATCCCTGTTTGCCACCATGGATATTGGGACACCCCCTGTTGCTCATCAAAACAGGAATATTTAGCCGAGGGAAGAAGCGGCGGGTGATCTCTTCAACTTGACTCAGGTGGTCAAGTAGCCAGAGCTGCAAATAAAAGGGAAGCATTTCTATCTTAGAAAATCTCAATTTTGCAATAAAAGTTATAATTCAAGAAATAGGTTCAGATTTTACCTGAAATATAGGGGCGCAGGCAAGGAAACTTTTCTGCTTCCGGTGATAGCAGTCAGTCAGGGCCTGGTATATTTTAGCCAGGATCATAGGGGCGAGCCTTTCAAGCTCCCTAACTTGGCAAATGACTGAAATGAGGGATAAATCAACCTCGCTATCACCTCGGGGGAATAAAAGTTGATTGACCACTATCAAGGTCAAAGCATTGAACCGAGCCGACTGGTTGGAGCTATTTAGCAGCTTCTCAGTCAAAAATGACTTGGATAGGGTCAATAAGGCGTCGGCTTCCCCTAACTCTTTCTTGTTAATCCCTAAAAAAGTGGAGGCTTCCTTTTTGAAGCTCGGTTTGAGAGGTGGGTTGACAACTTTCTTAGAGAACCTAAGGTTGAGGATGGTTTCAACCTCCTCGACTGTAGGGGTCATCTCTTTTTCCCTAAACCTGAAGAGGTTCAATTGAGGCTCCCAATGCCCAATTAGTGCCTCTATGATTTCCCATTTTAGAGGAATCTTTGGGATTGAGAGGAGGTGGCCTAGATTGGCAGAGGCCCAATCCATCTCATCTTGAGGGGTCATGGAGGCGACCCACCTCTCATAAAATGTATCTACTATGGCATACCTAGTCAAATTAGGAGGTTTGGACCTAATTTTTGGTCTAGGTGCTGGTATTTCAGGTACGGAAGATGAAGAAGGCACAGAAGCTGAACCAGAAGCCATTAATGGGCAAAAGTGGATTAAAGGCAGCTAGGAGAGAGAAAATCGCCGAAACAGGGGGTTTCTGACCTAAGCAATACGTCAAAATGACGTCCTGCCCGCAATTCGCGGCTTTAAAATAACCTAAGGGCAAAAACCGCATACACAGAACGGTTATGCCTGAACCGCACTTAATATGCGGTTGCATTCCCGCAAGGTTTAAAAACCTCGGAATAAGTACAGTTCTTGTATAACCGCCCTGAATGTACGGTTTTTGCACAAAAAAGGTTTTTTCTCCTTTCTTTTAATAAGTCATGTTCCCCAGAAAACCTGTTACCTGTATAACAATTATAACATGACAAACATACACAAATAAACAAAAAAAATCTACAAAAAAGAAACAAAACCAAAAATCTTCTCTTTTCATATAAACTGCCAATGGATACATCATGTTTATATACAAATGTCAAATAAAATTCTAATCTAAACCTATCCCTAACAGGTCAATCCCTATCGCCTTTACCTCGCCGTCGCTGCCGGATGAAAAAGTGATCTGAGAAGCGCTGGCTAGCGGGAGAAGAAGGCTCGCCAAGCAAGGATGGACCGGCAAGAGAGTCTGGGTCTGCAGAAGGCACCGGATAGGCAGAAGGGTCTGAAACTGGAACTGGATCCTCCCGGCTCAGGTCCATGAAACAGGAAACTGAAGTGTCCGTCGCCAAAGGGACCAGCTTCAAAACCCGAGAGTCCTCGGCAGGAGGAGATGGATCTGCTAGCTCAGCTACGCCAGGAACATCCTCCTCTCTCGTAGGCTCGATCGCATCTGAGTTATCAGCTACATCTGGCATCCCCTCCTCTCTCACGGGCTCGACCGTCTCGAGAACCGCGGGAACCTCCAAGTCACCCTCCGCTGTCTCAGGAGCGGTCTCTGGCTCAGATACAGGAGCGGTCTCAGATACAGGTGCAGCCTCTGGTATCTTAGATGACTCAGGAACTGCTGCAGCAGAGGTAGCCTCAGCCGCCAGCTCGCTCTCTCTCTCTGGGATCTCTGTAGCTCCTAAGGAAAAAGATAGAGTGCGAGAGCTGGATGGTGAAGGCACCACATCCTCCTGGAAGACAAAGACAGACTGATCAGAAGCAGGAAAGATAAAGGAAAAAAATACAAGAAACTGAAGAAGACAGACCTGAGCTCCTGAAGGCCCCGCCTGGCCCTGGGCACTGGCCAACTGGGCCCGCAAGTCAGCAATAAGAGCGGCCTGCCCAGTAATAATGACGTCGCTCTCAGCAATAGCGGCATCTCTCTCAGCCAGTTGGCGCTCCAGATCCGCATATCTAGCCCGGACCTCCTCTAGCTGTGCCTCCTGAAATAAGATAAGGAGAGAAAAGATATCAGTAAATAAGAAAGGAAGACTAGAAGAATTTACAAGAAAAGGAGGTTCATACCGTGGTATCATAGAGGCGTATCACTACCCCTCCTATCTCAGTAACTCCACCTCGAACGGGCATGGGCTGCATCAAACAACCCACTGAGACCTGCCCGAACCAGGCATCATAGTCACCATCGACTAAAAGGCCATCTCCTGCCTCCCACTCGCCGAAGTGGGCAGGGTCGAATGGACCAGGAGGGATGAAAGGGGCTGTAGCTGGAGGAGCCGCAGGGATCCGGGGCTCGCCAGTATGCTGGAAGAAGAAGCGCTCCCCGAGGTACCATATACTGCCCAACTGCCCAATAAAGAATGGGTACCTCTGGCGTCGCTGATCCAGGGCGAAAGCGTCATCCACAAAAGGCTGAAAAGCCAACTCATCATGCAGGCCGTCGAGACGGGGAACAGATAGCTGAGGGTAAACAAAGAAGAATATCAGAATCTGATAAAAAGGAGAAAAGGAAATGAAGAAAAGAGAGACGGGGAAAGTGCTTACCTCTCTCCTGAAGGTCCTGTCCAGGTGAGCCCTGGCCGACCTAGGGCGACTCTTCTCTGAGTCACGCCTAATCTGATTCCACCGACGGGCCAAGGGAAACGTCCCCTCAAAAAAAAAAAAGAAGAGAAAAAAAAAAGAAAAGAAGAGGTTAAGCGAAGAAAAGAAGAGAAAAGAAAAAAAAAACAGAGAAAAGAAAAGAGAAAGGAAAGGCAGAAGAAAAAGAATTTATACCTGCAGAAAGGGCCAGAAAAATCTGCAACCCACTCCGGCCCCCCTGGGAGAGGATAGGCCAGAAACTACCCGCCGTAGCCCTGCTAGCAAGGTGCCATAAACCAGCTGGCCCCAAGCATAGTCCCTCGCTCGGTGCAGATCACGGAGAAGACTCAAGAAATGAGGGCTGACCGAAGTAGTATCCTCCAAGCAGAAGCAGGATCCCATCATCAGAAGGAAAAGAAACCGGAAAGCTATCGGGAAACTGGGATGCTCCGCTGCTAGGGTGCTGAATCCCCTCTCTACAAATGCCTCCCTCAACCATGTCCGGGAAATACGAGTGATCCTGCTCCGATCCCACGCCTCCACTGGCATCTCGTCATATCCCAACAGCTCGGCAATCTCCAAGTCCGCCGGCCGATCCATCTCAATGATGACATCTCCAGTCATCCTGATCCCGGTGATAAGAGTAAAGTCGGAGGGTCGAATGCCTATCTCCACATCAGGCAGATGGAAGCTCAGGGTCTCCGGGAAAAAGCGCTCCAACAAAGCCAAAATCAAAGGCCGATCCTGACGAACGCCGGTGATGGTAATGAAGGGGCCAAATCCAAAACGGCCCATCTCTCGGCGCAGAGAAGTCGAGCAGGCCCCTACAACATCAGCAAAAAGGGCCCAGCTCCCTCGGAAATGAGAAGAAGGATATCTAAGAGGGATGTCTGCCCTAACGCCTGCCGAAGGATGCGTCGTCAGACTATGAAGAAGAAAGGTGTCCCGGATCTGATCTGCTATCTCTGCGGGAATGGCGACACGAGTCGCCCGGGCCCCTGCCCTACCTCTACGACGGGCTCCCCTATGCTCACGGACCTCACCAGCAGGCTAGAAAGGCAAATAAAAAAAAAAGGGTCTAAGTCGAAGGTGATAAAAGAAAGGCCGGATTTTAAAAAAGGGAAAGGGAATACCTCTGGGATCGACTCCAGCGAATCCCCGGACGCTCCCGAGTCTGAATCTGAAAGCTCCAGACCACTGGGAGAAGAAGGCTCAGGGTCTGGCTCGGCCCTAGAAGAAGATGCCACATCGGCCGGATCCCTCCGAACCCTCGAAGAGGAAGGCTCATCCGCGGGACCCCGAGAAGCGCGACGTGTACGGGCCATCTACAGGACCAATTACAGGGAGAAATTCATTATGCTTCTTCATTTAAATAAAACCATGATATTTTCTTACATGTCTTCTTTAATTTTTCTTTTCTCTAAATTAATCTAATTCGTTTGGTTTGTAGAAAAATGGAGATTGCAGAAGACACTGCAAAAAAAAAAATTCTCAACCAAACCATGATCTGGCTATTCTACTCTTCAAAAAATTTTGTTCTTTTAGAAGTTTTATTGTCATTATTATTCATATAAGACTTATATGCAAGAATGTGAAGGTTCCTGTATACTTATCTTATACGATAAAATGAAAAAGAAAAGGGTGCATTAAGGGTTAGCTTTTCTGGGAAATCTGTATCCCGGTTTGACATTTTAAGAGGCCTAACCATCTAATCCTATTTTCAGGGTATCCAAGGCAGGCTCAAGTTAACAAGGAAAATACCCGGCAAAGCCAGGCAAATTGTTCAAGCCTAGCTAAAATTATCAAGTCAAGCCCAAGCAAGCATATCAAATCAACAGGTTCACAAGGAAAGGCGATTCAGGATCACTAAGTTCCTAACAAGCATCCAGGTGTTCAACTCAAATTAATGTTTCTGGTGCTAATAAGGTGTCAGCATCAATTGGATCCAAAGCCAATCAATGCCAGCATGCAAGTAAACCAAGAACGGACATCTGTGCCACTATCCCCAAATAGCAAAGATCACACCTTTCCGGGTGGAACATCAACCAAGAAAAATCAGATTCATGACAGCATGCACAGATACAGAAGTTGGAAATATCAAACAGCATTGGCCTTCAAAAGAATTGCAGAATGTTATGGCAAAATTCAGATAAACCTATGCTGTCCACAAGCACAGAAATTGGGAGGTCTCTCAATCAGGAGCAAAGAACCCAAACCATACCAGAAATCTGAGTAGTGCAAATCATGGTTGGGTTCAGATCAATTTTTACATTGGGCACATGCAAGATTGGGGATTTTCTCCCATCAGCAAATAAGCAGCCAATACAGTCAATCAAGGACAAAGAATCAAAATCATGCCTCAAACAAGTTCATTCAATCAGCAAATATATGCATGGATTTTCGGATTGAGAATTTGCATGAGAAATCCAGATTCGGCCACCTACCTGCTTCGGCCGAAAATGTAAGAAGGATAGAGGATTCAACCTCACTGGAGCTCCAGAAGAGAATGGCTGAACGATTGGCGAACTCAGAAAATCCTCGATTGATGAGGAGGCTGGGGCTGAACCGTGCTAAGATGTCAAGAGCTCGCCGGAATCCACCAACACAAGAGGTTGTTGATCACGGCTCACAACCGAAGTCGCCGGAGAGAATAGAGTTCGCCGGAAAAGATGAAGCCGCCGGAGGAAGAGTAATCTCACCGGAGAAAGAAGAGATGAAAGCCGGAGAGAAAGCACGGTCGCCAGAGAAGAGGAACAGCACCAGAGTTCTAGGGTTTTCGCGAACGAAATGAAGCCAGGCGCGGTCGCGGCCTCGGTTATATGAAACCTAGAAAACCGCACACACAGAGCGGTTGGTATTAATATTGTTGAAAACCGCACATACAGCACGGTTGAAATTGAAAATGCTAAAAACCGCATGTTCAGTACGGTTGGCACCCAAAAATGAATTTTCAAAACTTTTTTCAATCTCTCTCAAAGGATCTATGTCCAGGGCAGTTGTGAATTGCAAGAAACACCATCCTATCAACTTTTGCTTTTAAAATTTGCTCAAATCTCACTTCATAGCCACGAGTGCTCTGTGAGAGGCGAGGAGAGGATTTGACCCTTAAGGTTAGGGACTTTTCATCAAATCCTTTAAACAAATTCTTTTTCAAAAACCATATTGGAGTTCTTGCAGCTCATAATCGAATGGACATGATCCTGAGAGGTGCAATTTGCGGGTCTTTTGCTCTGCGCCGTCAATTGATTCCAATTCCAGCGAAGAGGGGGCAGTTGTAGACACCCCAAATTGCACCCCAATATAAGAGATTAACTAAGAAGGACTCCAAAGGTCTTATTTGAGCCTTGACATATGTCAAACTTTCAAAAACAATCAAAATTGGTGACAACCGTACTGAGTATGCGGTTTTTTATAATCTCGGTCTCAACCGCTCTGTATGTGCGGTTGCAACCGCACACACAGCACGGTTCACATCAATGCTTGTTGCGCTGGCGGCCACGTGGCTTCGCGAAGCTTCGGCCGTTAAGCCGCGTGGACAGCAATCAATTAAAGCATAACTGAATTGAACCACCCTTTATATGCGGTTTGGTCAAATTTATACATGAACCGCACTTTGAGTGGCGGTTGTGTAGAAACTGCACTGAGTATACGGTTTTGGCTGTTTCGGGGATTTGCGAAATGGCTCGATCTCTGAGCCTTATTTACGCATATTACCTCTCTCTTAGGGACTTGAACTCCCTATTTCACCCTCCGAAACTTGCTGAATTACTCCAATTCAAGCCTTGGAGGAGAATTGGAATAATCTAGAAGGCCTTTTTGGCCTACCCTTGGGACTCTTCTACCCTTGACTTGGCCTATAAATAGAGGGGTCCTCCTCTTGCAAATGGCTGACAATTTGAAGCTTAGAAGCTCTGCAAGAAGAAGGAGAACCTCTGCTGGATTGGCTACTCAACTGTTCAAGCTACTAAGGTAAGGCCTATTTGAGTTATTGCTTCCCTTTTAAGTTCTAGCAAATCTCTCATCTTCCACCTTTCTGTAGTGTAAGGCCTTCGTGCATTTTTGCAACCCCAAACCCCTTCTAAAGTACCTGGGAATCCTCTCTAGCCGTAAAACGTGAAGAGAAAGCCTGGGGAAAAGGAAGGTGGAATGGATCCTCTAGGTTTAGAACCCTCAAATGATGAAAAGCATGCTATATGGTTATTTTGAACCCTTGAATGCTTCTCTGATTTTATTTTATATTTGGAGAAGATGTGAATCCATGCTCTCAATAGCCATGGATTCCAAGCTTCTCATAGAAATGAGATTTTCCACACCTTCACACTCACTTTTCACTATTTTCATCAAATAGGCTAGATCTTCGGCTTTCCATGTTCAATATGGAAAATCTGAGGTCCTTGGCCTTAGAGTGAGTTTTTAGAACTTCATGAGAGGGTTTTTTTTTATTGATTTTGAGGTTTTGGTCGAATCCACATGCACACATGCACTGGTTTCCTTGTTTCCTCTTCAAAAAACCTCAAAATAGGACAGATCTGTGGCCTGTCTTGGAAGACTCATAACTTCATCCTCCGGATGAATTTTTGAGTGATTCTAAAGACATATAATAGATGGATGTGTCTACTTAATATCTGGAAATTTTCGTCCACTTCCATGTAGCCAAATTTTGACACCATCTCTTCAAAGTTTGTAAGACAGTTCAACCCAGATTGCTGAACTTGCCGCTTTGATGGTGCACTATTTGCTCAGTTTTAATCCGTTTCCTGTGATTCCAGTTTCTGAGTTTTCTTTGAGAAGTCTATTTTCATTTCCAACTAGTTTCAGCAGATTTCAATCTGTTTTGTGTCTTGGGTGCTCAGTTGACTCAGAAATGCTCGCTGGCATAGTCCAGAGCTCATCTGTGGTCTTCTAGGCCTGTTCAAGAGAGCACACAAGTCACATCCGGATAGAGATTGGTGTGAGGTTTTCTTCCTTTGGAAAGATGGCACCACATACTTCCTCCATACCAATTTTCATGGATTTTTATTGAGCCAAACTCCACGAATAGAGCTTTGAAAATGCCTACTTAACACTTTTTCTGAGTTATGACAGCAGATTTCATATGTGGATTTCTCTCTTGTTTTGGATCGGATTGAGCTGAATTTTCTACCATATACTCTACTATATACCAGTTTTCCAATGGCTTTAGTTTCACTTGATTTGGATTTAAATTGAATGAGTTATGGTTTATCAAAGCTCTCAAGCTCTTTTGACCAAATTTCTCCAGATTTGCCTTGGCTTGATTTTCTTCAATTTTACTTTGATTTTCCTTCACTCATGAGGTTTTAGAAGTGATGAATCCACAAAGAGAGCCTAAGTTCATTAGACTTCTCATGTGGAATGATCACATACATGGTGCTTGTTGTAAGCATCCTTTTGCCCATTTTGTTAGAAAATAATTCTTAGTATGAGCAAGCATATGGTAACCGTCTTAGACGGATGAGTGGGGGTGCCTAACACCTTCCTCCGCTCATAAATAATTCCCCGTACCCAATCTCTGGATTTTCCTTGTATTAGAGCTACTTTGGCTCTATTTGACATCTATGAACCCTTTGGTGTCCATTCACACCTTAAAATGGATGGTGGCGACTCTATATCTTTTTTTTTATCCCCGCGTGACGATATCGGAGGTCATCCTAGATGACATTTCCATGTCTCACAGTATCCGAAATATAACTTTGGATACACCCTGTAATTTCTAATGTTAGGGTTTTCGTCCCTTAACCCACTTTGCAATCCCTTTTAAATTAAACCGAAAAAAACCAGTAGGATTTTCGAGTCAATTGGAAACCGAAAATGGGACTTGGACCGTACTAGTCCAACTTGATACACTGTGAGCCTTCCAACGGGTCCCACACCCCAACCCACTTCATTAAAGGGTTAAAAAAGATAAAATCGACAATAAAGGGGTCCTACACCTTCAGTGGTCCCCACTCAAACCAAATAAACAAGCATGTTGGAATAGGAATCGGGTGAATAGATAGACCGAGTTGACTCAAACCAGGGAAACCTATGGGACCCGTCATTTGGCGGGGGGGACCGGGGTGTTTATGGACTTCCCCGGGCCTTAACCGAGACCTTACTTAGAATCTCAAACCACAGACCAGTATAATAGATAAACCTAGGCACCCAAGTGTCTGCCTGCACCCCATCAAGCAGTGGCGACTCCAACCTTCCCGAACTACCCTTAGGAGGCACGCCCACCCATGTGATGATGCGCACATGTGCAACTAAGTGCATCTCTAAGAAAGTTCTGTCACAAAGGACGAGATAATTGTTTATGGAAACCGGGTTCATTTGTGACCCCTCCAGTTACCTTGGAATTTTCTTGGTGCATTTTTGCATACATTATTCCTCACTTTACGATATGTAGTGTATCACCAAAAATTTATTATTATATTATTTATTAAGAAATTTTTTCCCGAAATTTGATAATGGACCTCAGGCAGTCTATGTACTTTAACACTAAGGAAAGGGAATTTATTAGACCCTATTTTGACCCAACTTTTTCTGATGATGTCACCCAATCCCCATATTGTAACTCTCTCATCCAAGATCATGAACCTTAGTTGCCTTCCCAAGAGATGGGATCATCTTCCCTAACACCTAGGAGCACCAAGAGGAGTAGAACCTCCGGTGTTTGGCTAAATTTTGCAATTGAAACTATAGGGAGTGAAGAGAGGGCAATTTGAAACCACTATTAAAAAAAAAAATTTTAGTTGCAAAGGAAAAAGTGGTACAGGCCACTTGCAACGGCATTTGCAGAAATGCCTTCCAAGACATAGCCAAATAGACCTTAGGCAAGCCCAAATTTCCAACAGTAATGTTAATTTGGGTAATTTTGTTTTTAATCAAGAAGAAACTAGGCTTGAAGTTGTAAAGTGGGCAATACAAGAGGAATTACCCTTAGATTAATAGAATCTAAAAGATTTAACCGTCTAATAACCAAATATCTAGCACCAGGATGTAGACCCTTCTCACGCCACACTTTAAGAAATGATTCTATAAGATTATATCAAAACATGAAAACCACATTAATAGAAACTTTTTCAAACAATAGCTTTAAGGTGGCTTTGACCTCAGATATCTGGACAAGTAGACAACATATAAATTATTTAACTATAACTGCACATTATATAGATGAGAATTGGAGTATGAAAAAAGAATACTAACTTTTGCGTCCCTAGATTCTAGACATTTTAGACCAGCTATAGCGCATAATATAAGAAAGTATAAAATACAAAATAAAGTAATGGCTCTAGCACTTGATAATGCAAGTGCTAATAATGTTACAATAGACATATTAAAACAACACTTAAATTTAAATATAGATAGATGTTTATTTCACGTTAGGTGTGCTTGTCACATCCTAAATTTAGTTGTGCAGGATGATTTAAAAATTGTCAAATATCATTTAATGAATATTAGAGATACAGTAAGATTTTTAAAAAAATCTAGCACAACTGCTAGAGAATTTAAAAATAATTGTGCAAGTTTAGGAAAGCAATTTGAAAAAATTACCCTAGATGTTGAACATGGGTGGAATTCAACATATTTAATGCTAGAAGCTGCATTAGAATTGAAACAAGAACTTACACTATTTTATAAAACAAAAGTGCCTCAAAGTGAACTAGAAGAACTTGACTGGCAAATAGCAGAAAGTTTAAGAGATTTTTTAAAAGTTTTTTTATGATGCAACAAGATATTTATCAGGGGTTTATTACCCAACATCCCCGAATATTTTAAATTGTATATATCAAATAAGTATTTGCTTTACACAATATAGGGACACACCCGTTGCTAAGGATATTTGCCTTGCAATGGAAACTAAAATTTTAAAATATGGGCAAGATATGCCTAATTTATATTATTTAGCTAGTACAATGGACCCTAGGATTAAATTAGGAGTGGAAGATTTAATAGAAGGAATAAATGATAATATGAAGTCTTCTTTTCAAATAGATAGACGTAAAATAAGAAACCTATTAAAAATACTTTTTTCTAAATATGATACTAGTAATAGTAGACACGGTCAAACTTGGACCCAAGAAACTACAAGATAATTCCCCTTGGAATTTTTTAAGTGGGAGAAGAAAGGGAAAACGACCAATATCTAGTAGTGGGGGATCTTATGAGTTAAGGATTTATTTAAAATGCACCCCACTACTTTTACATACTATGGATGAGCATAGTTCTTTTAACATTTTGACATGATGGAAGCAAAATCAAGTTAGTTATCCTGTGCTTTCCATCATGGCACGTGATTTACTAACGGTTCTAGTGTCCACAGTTGCATTGGAATCAGCTTTTAGGGTAGGTGGACAAACGGTGGACGACTATAGGAGCAGATTAATGCCGGAGATGGTGCAAGTATGTGTCTGTCTAACAGATTGGTTAAGGGCAAAACTGAGAGATCAGGAATATGTGGATGATCAACTTGTTAGAAACTTCGATGATTTGAATCTTGATGAATTTAGTCTTCCAAATTAGTCTAAGTTTTATTATATTTGTTGTAATCAAAGTTTAGGAACTTTACTTTCTCTTTTTTTTTCTTTTAAACTGCAAATGAAAGATAGATGAGTAGGTGCCAACCTAGTTGGGATGTGCTCATACTATAGTGATGCAATATTATTTGTGCAAGTGTATTATGTATTTCCAAAGTTGTACATGTACTTGTAATAATTAATTTGTTTAAATTTTTTGAGCAAAATCTATCGAAGTATGTGTAAGACAATTATATGAATAATAAACATATTTTTCCCTATTTTTTCTTTTTTTGGGAAAAATGCAACTAGGCCCGCGGGCGGCCCAGCATGGCTCATCTAGGGAACGGGTCGTGCCGTGCCCGACTTGTGGCACGCCAAACCCGCACTAAACGGGGCCGGCCCTTTTAGCACCCCTATCCCATTGAATTGGCAAGCTTTCCTCACATATTTAAACTTCCTAAACCAATTTAAGGGTATGTGTCCTATTCTCATTGAAGGCTAATGCAAGAGGACAGAATATAGGAATGGCTAACCGCCTTATCATACAATGTAATTCTTATATTTAAAAAATTCATTAATTGGATTCTGTTCTGAAATCTACTGGCACCACAATACTGATACAAGCAAAATTTCTCCAAAATGATACAAAGTTTAGGATTTCATGGATTAAAGGCTAATGCCATTTCCCCACCATAGCATGTAGACAATCCTTTTATCAGCCCATAAAATTAAAGGAGGTAATGAGTAGGCTAGGCATATCTATAGGAACCTAGTGAGATATACAGTGCTTGGATTAGATCAATTAAGGTTGTTCTTAATAGGTTTTTCCTCGAAAGGGCCAAACCAAACCAAGGTAAAGACGTCTATTTTTAGGAAATTCTCATTATTTAAGAAAACTAATCATGGTAGGCCTTTATTTAAAGCATGAGTTAATTATAAGCATATATACGAGTTTGTAAACCTTTTCACAAAGAGTTAAGAGAGCGCAAAACTGGGTGTGGACTGTGGAGCTTGCATAACCGGCCCAAATGGGGTCGACCCACACACCAGCAAGCGTTATAGCTAGGGCTATAAACAGGTCAAATACGGTACGGATCTAAATCCGATCCAATAAGAAATACCGATATCTGAATTCAAACCAATTATTCGACGCATCGTTCACATCTAATACCAAATTTGATTAGAATTCCAAACCAACCGATTATCCGAATCCAATTACATTATGTATGGAAAAAATTTAAGCTATATATTATAAACCTCAAGTTTGTGGATCAAATAAGGATGTATAAATTCAAATTTGTCTTATATTATGATTTTAAATCAATAAAACTACATGAAATGTGAGACCCCAGATTCTTGACCATTTGCTTAAGTGCTAATCAAGAGATAATTAGCAAGTCCTAACAAATAGTATTTTATATTATGAAGGTGAATTGGGAAAAGCCTAGACTTGAAGCCAGCCAAGTGGCTAAGTCTAGGTTTATCAGAAATGTGTAAAGGTAAGCCTTCCTTCTATTTGAGCAATTCCTATGTTATTAGATAAATTCATTCCATGTGAGAAAGAATGACTAAGTGGTAAATTGTATTGTGCAGTAGGAGGAAAATGGCAAGAGGGTAATTTTTGGTGTTTCATAAAGAGAAGGGCAAAGTGGGAAAGTGACTTGAACAATTGGGGGAGAAATTGTTTTAAGAGTTAAAGAAGGGTTACCCCCATACTTATGAATCAAAGAGACCCAAAACCCTCTCTTCTCTTCTCCCTACTCTCTTATCCCCTTCACTCTCTTCACTTCCCTACACACACTATTCGCTTCTTCATCCTCTCCATGTTGTGAGGAAGTTACTGAAGGAAGTCTTTCATTAAGAAGAAGAACTAAGGAGACAAGTTGGTGATTCTAATTTGGAGAAGAAGCTTAGAGTCTTGAGGAGAAGCAACCAAAGAGGCAAGGAGGTGCTGTTCATGGCTTGATTTGGGAGCTAGAGGAAGTGCATTCTTGCGTAGAACAAGTAAGCAACACCCTCCCAACCTAGATTTTCATTTTTCTCATTTTCGTATGCAATGTGGGAAAATTAGGGGTTTTGTGTAAACTTGATTATTTTTGCAAATAGGAGAGGGATTTGTTGGGAGTTTGGCAAGTAATAGGTAACCACACATGCTAGAGACAATTTAGAGACCAAAAACCATAGAAATAAATGAGATTTGAAAAACCCTAGAAAATCACAAAAATCGGATTTTTCACGACCTGGGAAATCTCCAGGGCGCCCGACAAAGCGCTCGAGCAATGTCAAATGCCCATTCAAATTCCCTAGTTGCAGGTCGGCCGTCTAAAACCCCGACCCGGATTATATCTTAATTATTAAGATTAATTACCTAAAGTGTGATTATTAGACTAATTAAGTATTTGTGTTATGAAGATGAGGTAAATGTGGATTATTCTCGAGGATTTAGAGAAATCAATTGAACTTTATGAAGGTTATTAAGGTAAGCTTAATTAATGTTATTTCCCAATTCCAATTATCTAAGATACTCTCCAATTAGCTTAAATGAATTGGAAATCAAATTCTGAAAAGTTAGACTTATGTGTACCTAGAGTAATTCCCAAGTATACTCATAGTACCCCAAAGTTTACCCCAGGTACCCTCCCAGATAACACTAGTGTATACCCAGGTATACCCCAAAATACTCCCAAGAATACTTAAAGTAACTCCTAAGAGTACCCAAGGTACCTCCCAAGTGTACCCAAATTATCCCCTAAGAATACTCAAAGTAACTCTTAAGAATGCCTAAGGTACCTCTCAAGTGTACCTTAAGTATCTCCTAAGAATACCCAAATAACCTCTCAAGTATACCCCAGGTACCTCACTTCTATACCCAAGGTACACCCAAGTATTACCCAAGGTACCCTCATTATATACCCAAGGTATGCCCAAGTATTACCCAAGGTACCACTCAAGTGTTACTTAAAGTACCCTCCCAATTATACCTAAGGTACCCCACTTGTATCCCTAAGGTACCTTACTTTAATTGCCTAAGGTACCCCTATGTTTACCTAAGGTATCCCCTTATATTACCTAAGACACCTCACTCATATTGGCTAAGGTACCCCATTGTTTTGCCCAAGGTACCCCATTCGAATACCTAAAATACCCCCTAATTATACCTAGGGTAACTCACTTGTATTGCCTAAGGTATCCCTTTATTTTAACTAAGGTACCATACTGTTTTACTTAAAATACCCCCTTGTTTATCTAAGGTACATCCCCTATATTACCTAGGGTACATCCCTTGTATTTCCTAGAGGTACTCCTCACAATAAGAAAGTCAAATAACAGGTTTCTTAACCATCCTGCCTCCTCATTAGCTGTGGCAAGTGCTATGAGTTCAGATTCCATAGTAGAGTGAGCAATTACAGACTGTTTCTTAGACGGTTTCTTAGCTTTCCAAGAAACCGCTCCACCTCCAATGGCAAACACATAACCACTGGTAGACATGGAATCATCCAATAGGGTATTCCAATCGGCATCGCTAAATCCTCAAGGACCGTGGGATACTAATAATAATGAAGTCCATAATTCAAAGCTCTTTTCAAATACTTCATAATATGATTTAGAGTATTCCAATGTTCAAAATTAAGATTAGGAGTAAATCTACCAAGTACTCCTACAACATAAGCTATGTCTGGTCTAGTACAATCAATAGCAAATCTCAAACTACCAATGATGCCAGCATATTCATGTTGATTTACACTACTTTTAACACTCTTAAACAATTTAATATTGGAATCAAAAGGAATACATTAAAATCAAAGTATCCATATTTCTTTAAAAAAATTTCAATATAATGAGATTGATCAAGCGATATGCATTCATACGATCTGATAATTTTAATGCCAAGAATGACATTAGGTTCTCCAAGGTCTTTCATTTTAAATTACTAGATAATAGTTCTTTAGTTTCGTTCACAACATGTATATTAGAACCAAAAAATCAAAAGATCATCCACATATAAGCAAATCATAATATGAAAATCATCAATGACCTTATAATATATGCGTTTAGCACTTCCTTTTATTCTAAATCCATTAGAAATAATAAAATAATCAAATTTCTCATGCCATTGTTTGGGTGCCTGTTTTAGTTCATACAAACACTTTACCAACTTACAAACTTTATTTTCATTTATAGGAGATATGAATCCCTCTGGTTGGTCTATACAGATTTCTTCTTCCAAGTCACCAACAACTAAATTATAAATAGATGCTACAGCCATTAAAATTCTAATAGAAGTTATTCTAGTGACAGGTGAATAAGTATCAAAGAAATCTATATTCTTTCTGTTTATAGTTCTTAGCAACAAAACGAGCTTTAAACTTGTCAACTGTACCATTAGGTTTAAGTTTTTTTTTTCTTAAAACTCATTTACACCCTATGGTTTTGCATCCAGTAGATAAGTTAACCAATTTCCAAGTCTGGTTATAAGTAAGAGAATTCATCTCACCATTGATGGCTTCTCTCCAAAATTCAACATCTGAAGAAGAAATTGCTTCATCCAAGAATGTTTAATTTCCCTCAACATTATAAATATAATATTCAAGTCCAAAATCCTTAGTAATTTTAGTTCTCTTACTTCCCCTAGGTTCCATTTCTTTATTATTGTAAAACCCTGGATTTTCCTAAAATAAAGTAAATTAAATGAGCCTAAATATTGAGAAGTTAAGATTTAATTAAGGTATTGGAGGAATAATATTATGATCCAAAGAGATATTAGTAACTAAATAAATAAACAATAATTTTGAGTAATTAGGAATTTAAATAGTGGCTTCACTTAAATAGGAAAGAGCAAGGTTGATTTAAATAAATTGGAAGAGTGACTTAAATATGAATGTTGGAGAAGATAGGTATTAATCCAAGTACATTATATGGTTAATATTGATGTGAGGAATAAATAGGAGAATTTTTGGAAAAAGATCCAAAGGTTAAATATGAAATTTCAAGGAAATGGTATTTTAGTCATTTTCTAATTAACCAAATTAAGATATTGAGTAACTAAATAATTATTAGACTTTAAATAATTAATTAGACTTAATTTGGGTTAGGTTTGTATTCAAATATCAAATTGTGGCTTAAAAGTAGGAAAAATGATATATTGGTGATTATAGTTGATAAAGAGCCTTAAATTTGAGGATAATAGGAGCTTTGGGGTGTTTTAGTAATATTTAAAAATAAGAAATTAAATTAGCACGAAAATTAATTAAATTAAGTCCTTTTCTATGAGATTCTTACAAAGGAATTAGAAGAAGTAAGATAGAAAGGTTTCCAATTAAGAGTGGGAATCCTATTTAGAAAGTTTCCTAAACCTATTGGGACTTCTAATTAAGTGAGCTTATAAAAGGGAAGGTCTAGGGAAGGTTTAGGGTTTTTAGCAAATAAAAAATAAGGAGAAAGAAAGGGGAAATCGTGCTTGGGCTTGGAGAAAAATAAAGGGAAGAAGAGAAGGAGAGAAAAAAGAGGGAAGAAAAGAAAAGGGAGGTGCTATAGAGGTTCGACCAGCAGACTTCGAACGACGATCGCCGAAGATCTAGCCGTTGGATTGTTATGAACTTTTGAGGTTATGATCTATATATGAGATACTTTAATCTGAATGGTGGCGATCGGATTTGGAGGAGTCTAAGGTAGTGTGAATTAACCCAGAAAATTGGTGAAAATCAGATTTAGAAAGAAATAGGAGTTGCAGAGATGGCCTACTAGCCAACTTCGAACGACGAGATAACAAGATCCAACCGTTGGAATGGGCTGAACTTTTAGGGTATTCATCTACTCATGGAGGACTTCAAACTGAACGGTGGAGATTTAAATTAGATAAGTCTTGAGGGGTGCTATCGAGATCATAAAATGGGCACAGAAGGAGTTTTCGACAAATCTAGGTTCATCAAAAAGGCAAGTAGCAAACCCTTGAAACTGGAGGAACTACATGTTTTCTTGTGATTTTGATGTTTGATCTTATTGGTTTTTAAGTTAGATTTCATTGGAAAAGTTGGATGATTATAAAGTTTTGATTTGGTGATTTGAATCTCCCTTTAAGAATCTTGAAAAGTAATGAATATAGGTGATCAAATTAGTGGGAAAAGACTTAGGTAAAATATAATCACCAAGATTTGATTAGGATTGTTTTAGAAGTATTTTAGAATGAAATTTAGATGTTTAGAAACAATTTAAAACCTTGGAAATATTCAAATCCTCAGAAATTAGAAAAAACCTAGAAAATAGAAGAACTGGCTGAGCGCTCGAGTCATCGCTCGAGCACCAGTGCAGGCGCCCTGCCTGTGTGCTTTGAAACAGAAATCTGAACACGCATCGCCTGAGCTACCGCTCGAGCGTAACCATGGACGACCTATCTGTGTATCTAAAACGGAACCTAAAATTATAGCTGCTAGAACAGTCGCTCGAGCGCCCCTTCAAGCGACCCATGTAAGAAAATCCAGATTTTTGGATTTTTGCCCAGATTTAATTTTTAATTATTTTTCTGTAAATTCTAAAATTGTAACACGTGTAACTAGGTTAATTTGAGATGTAGGAAGTGGCGGAATTAAATTTGAATTAAAGAATAGTAATTTGGGACGATGATTGTAAATATTAAACTTTTGGAGATATTTTAAGTATAAAGAGGACTTAACCTATTTGGACCTAATTTTGGGTAACCTAACCTATTCTTAAACTTCAATATAGACCTAAGTTACCTTCTGAGAGTACTAAATAACAGAGTTAATAAGTTTTGACATCTTAGGTTCTTTAAAGGGTAAACTTCGGGTATCCTATAGCAAATATCTAGAATAAAAACCAACTAGGGGATGAATCTTTGTAAATCATAGAAAACTGATTTGGCAACGTATCTAACACTTTCACAAGGGTAAATTAAGCATGATCATAATATTAAATTAATGTTTAGAAAACTAATGAGGGATTTAGGCATGTTTAACTATAATATTGTGTTTTCAAGGCTTGGATTGTGTCTTCTATTTAGATGTGATCCATTTCTTACATTTGATGCTATACCTCTGGACATGTGCATATGGTTTCATTAATGAAATTGGCAGAATTATTGAAGTCCTCTGTGTACCTCAGGGATGCCCCATGCATCTTGGGATGAAGTATTGAAGACCTCTGTGTACCTCGGGGATGTCTCATGTATCTTGGGAAGATATCATTTTGGTTGATTTTCCTCTCTTATGTATCTTGAGATGAGTCGTTTGTTTATCTTTCTATTATGGTTGAGCGATACTGCTTCTTGTGGTTGAGTTGATACTAGCCTTTACGGCAGGGATGTGGTATTCTCTATTGTAAAGATGTGGAATCCTCTACGTAAAGATGTGGAATCTTTTACGGTAAATGTGTGTATGCCTCCTACAGTAGAAGTGTGTCCTCCCACTTTCTATTATAGTATTGATTGATATGTTATTAAGTTATTTAGAGTTTGATTGTGAGTTGTGTCTAGCAGGCTTAACTCTTACATGGATCCGTTAAAGTAGCTAGTAAATGAAATTGTTTTCTGGAGTTTCTTATTCTGTGTCATAGGCGGGCATCATGTCGAGGGTGGTACCACTCCTGGATTGGTCAGTCGCTACGTTACCCACTCCTGGATTGGTTGGGTCGTACATGCTAACTCATGGTTGGGTTCTTCTGTTGGTGTTGAATAGCCAGATTGCAGGGCGGCTAGTCCATCATAATTCGGTTAGGTAGCATATTGGCACATGTCTGTAGGACTCTGTTACGATTCCATTAGTCATGTGATGTCACAGATGTAATGCCCCGAACCCAGGTCAGTGCAAATCGGCACCCAACCCGAACCCGATTTGCTACTGTAACAACCCAAGTTCGGTTCAACAACTAAACCCGAGGTGTTACCACGAAGCTGGGGTCAGATACAAACTAAAATTCACAATAATTTTAAAAACTAATTAATTACATCAGAGTTGTGGTGGAAAGTAATACAATTCTTTATTTAGTTTAATCAATTCAGTTTACAATAAAGTTTATCTAATCAACATGTGACATTAATACCAATTACAATTCTACCCATCAAATTAAAACCCCATCTTCGCGATCTCTCCAAGCAACCTGAAAAATAGGGGAAAACGGAATGAGATTTACATCTCAGCAAGTAGTAGGTGCATGCAAGTAAACAGTCTCATTTAGGCAAATAGTCATGAGGTATACGATTAATCAACGATAAGGCGATGAATTCAAATCAACATGGCCAATTCAAAATAAAGCAATAAGATATGCAATCATACGTAAATACCAGTAAAAAGATGTTATCGATAGATAAAACCGAAGATTAGCGACAAAACATGTATTCATAATTAATGGTCCATCTCACAAATCCAATAGTAACATTCTCCCATGTAGGATGCAAATACGTAGTATTCACATCTCCCCTACGTGAGGTTCCTCCCGCAGGAGCTAACACATCTCACCCGCAGGTGGTAACACACACATCTCCCTTGTGGGATGCAATCATATTGTGATTACATCTCCCCCACAAGAGGTCTCTCCCGCAGGAGTTACACATCTCACCCGCAGGTGGTAATCACATATCTCCCTTATAGGATGCAATCACATCGTGACTACATCTCCCCCACAAGAGGTCACATATCTCCCGCAGGAGGTCACATATCTCCCCTGTGGGATGCAATCCAATCAGGATTACATCTCCCCCAACAGGTTGTCTCATCTCACCCGCAGGTGGTCACATATCTCCCCTGTGGGATGTAATCCAATCAGGATTACATCTCCCCCAACAGGAGGTCTCATCTCACCTGCAAGTGGTCACATACACATCTCCCTTGTGGGATGCAATCACATCATGAATACATCTCCCCCACAAGAGGTCTCTCCCGCAGGAGTTACACTTCTCACCCGTAGGTGGTCACATATCTCATCCGCAGATGGTACAAATCTCTTATTGCCATCATGGCATTTAATCCACAATCCAAAATAAAACTCCTGAACATAAGTTCCATTGAAATCAGAATTAATGTAATTTCCATAAATTCATTATTCATATTTAAAGCACAACCCAAAGTATTTCAAGTCTTTCTTAGAGTTTTCCTTATTAATCCCCTCATTGTAATCCAAGTTCTCATATTGTTACCTAAGATAGTATCTATTTCAATTCTTCTGTATTTTTAATTTCCAACATATTCTACAGAGCTAAAATATAGTTTCAAAGGTAATTTTAATCCATAAATACAAGCTAATATTATTCTTATTGTTGTAACCTTCAATTTAGTCATTTTTATACTCTAACCTATCCTTAGATCTTCCATTTACTTGGTTATTTACAAAATATAATTTTATAAATTTCTATACCTCAATTAGGTCCTTATAAAGTTGATTGAATGATTATCATACTAGAAAAATTACTAGGTATTTAATCGTATCACAACAATCCCAAAATTCTGAATTTTCTGAAGAGAGTGCCTACCTTTGCAGGCTAGGCGGTCCTAGGTGCTCGTGCAAATTTCAACAATAAATTTCCAGATTTTCCAAGTTTGGATTTTTATGCTTTTTGCTTTGAGTGTAATTGCTCTTAATTAATCTACTAACGTTCTAAATCATATCTAAAGCCTTCTAGATTAATTTGTTTCAATTAAATACCATCTTACGATTATTTGCATGATTAAACCAAGTTTTCTTCATTACTTTAACCAAACCTTCAAGAATACAAAATCCTATAATATAAAACATTTGATTCCATATAAATCCAGTTCCGACTAATCTATTCAAACCATATTAAATCATAGAAAACGAAACCATGCAGTTCCTTCAGTTTTCAAGGGTTACTACTTGCCTCATACGCTAAAATCCTTCTTCCATGGAAGCTTCTAATTCTAGACCTTACTTTTGCTCCCAAACGCACCAAGCTAGAGTTCTCTGATTCAAATCTCCACCGTTCACATTGTAGCTCCATCAGTCATGAACAAAACTCCAAATTTGAAGGCTATCCACCGTACGGATTTTCCTCAATCGCGATTTGATGGAGAATGGTCGGACATCTCCAGCAACCTTCTTCTTCCTTTCTCTCCCTCTTTTCTCTCATTATAAAACCCACGAAAATTCTCTCTTGTCTCACCTTACTCTCCTATTTATACTTGGATTTAGAAGTCCTAAACCAACCCTAATAGGCTACTTTAATTTGGGCTAACCCAACCAAGGTCTAATTAAAGTCTAACTCCTTTTAATTAATTCCTACTTTTTCTCCACTTTCTATTTTTCTACTAAAACATTACTAATTAAATATCTTATCATCTAAACTCCTACTTACAACCTATTTTCGTGCATATTAATTAATTAAACCTTAATATCACCTAAAACCTTATTTTCTCCAAATTAAGACTTGAAATCTCCTATTTACCCTTTTTCCACGTTTGGGCTTTTATTAATTCCTTTCAATTTCTAACTTGTCTAAATAAATTATTTTCTTCTATTTTCTAATCCTAGTTATTATTTAATGCTTTATTTATTAATTACCCTTTTCTGAAAATTACCAAAATACCCTTTTACCCTTTTAGGCTAATTTCTTCAAGATTCCTTCTTTATTTACAACTTACTACTTATTTAAATTACTTGCCCTCTAAATCTTCACTTTTTATTTCAACTAGGACTTAAACTCATATTTCTTTTATTTATTATTTATTTATTTATTATTTGAAAATTCGGGGTTTTACAACAGACGTGGTATGTTGTTTGTCACGCTTTTCTTGTTAATGTTGTTGTTGTTGGTTTAATCGTACACCTCATGACTTATTTTATATAAACATGGACTAATTTCATGCATGCACCTTGCTACTTTTTTAGATTTATTCTTACTCCGGTTTCTTCCATTTTTCAGGTATTCTTGGAGAGGACGATAGCATTGGGCTAGTATGTAAAAGGGTAGTCAGTTTAGTTGTAGAATAGCTTCCTGAGATTAAACACATAGTAATTGTTTAAAGTTTATTTGTTAATGGATATTATTTAAAGTTTCCGCATATAACTCTAATGATGAAATTAATTGAAGGTTTCAATTAATTCAGATTTTTAGTTGCTTTTGTTATTTACCATAACACCTCGGGTTTTGGGAAATTGACCCAGAACCGGGGCGTTACAATTATCATCTCTAAGTTTAGTCAAAGTAGGTTCAAAATTTTTATAGATTTAGATCCCCCGCTATTACTGGACTTAAAGGGAAACTTATCTTTAAAATATTTAGCATCAACAAATTCAATTATAATATTATTTTGAAGATCAAGGAACTTTTAAGCCTTACTAGTTTGTGCATACCCTACGAATGCACATGTGGTAGTCCTAATTCCTAGTTTAGGTCTCTTTTGATCTAGTAATTTCACATATGCTAAGCACCCCCAGACCTTAAGATAACCTAAATTAGGCTTTCTACCTTTCCACAATTCATATGGTGTAACCTTAGTTTTTTTATGAGGTACTCTATTAACAATATAACATGTAATCAAAATAGCCTCTCCTCATAAATTATTAGGAGCTCCGGAACTCAATAACATAGCATTAGTTAGTTCAACTAATGTTCTATTTTTGTGTTCTGCTACTCCATTTGAGGATGGAGAATATGGGGGAGTAACCTCATATATGATTCCTAATGATTCAACAAAAGAATTAAATTCATTAGATTCATACCCTCTTCCTCTGTCACTTCTCAATCTTTTGATTTTCTTATTATGCTGATTTTCAACTTCAAATAAGAAGGCCTTAAACATATCAAAAGTATCACTTTTATTTTTCATCAAATAAATACATGTATATTTGGAAAAGTCATCAATGAAAGAAATAAAGTATCTATTTCCATCTCTAGTTAAACCACCATCTAACTCACATATATAAAAAAGAATAAGTTCTTGCAATGCAGTGTTCTTTTCAACACTTTTAAAATCCTTTATACTTATTTTAGACATGACACATGATTCAAATTTATCAAACATGTCATTATCAAGTTTAAAAATTAAACCTAAATCACTCATGCATTTTACATACTTGCTATTGATATGACATAAATGAGCTTGCCAAACATTAAAAGAAGAAAGCATGTAAAAAAAAAGTAGATGCTTTATTCATATTTTCAATATTAAGTTTGAACATCCCATCACATGCATAGCCCTTCCCAGTAAAGACACCCCTCTTTGTGATTACATATTGGTCAGACTCTATAGTCTACCTAAACCAAGTCTTATTCAACAAGAACCCAAAAACTAGAATTTTCCCCATCTCTGGTGTATGAAGTACATCCTTCAAAACAAGCATATGACCAGAGGTAAACTTGAGTTTTACATCACTAGAACCCAGAATAGCAGTAATATGAGAATCTCCAAGTAAAACAGTTTTTCTTTCTCCACTAGAGTGTAGGACCAATTTCTATCAAAATAGACATGCCTAGAGGCATTGCAGCAAATCAAAGTTAATCTATCTAATTATGTCTCTTATCAAGAAACTCTCTATCGCTAACAATCAAGAATCAAATGGCTGCAGGAAGGAGATCGTAATACTAAATTCTTCCATGCTTCTCTTCAAGTTCGTCGGCAAAAAGCTATACTTGCTCTCAATGGGTCAAGCATCCTATCAAATTCTGATGAAGTTATCAACTAATTTTCTTCTCAATTAACTAAAGACCAGCAACTGAATTTGAATGAATGTCTTTCTTTTATCCCTCAGTTGGTCAGTGAAGAAGATAATGTCATGTTGACTAATTTTCCTTCCATGGAAGAGGTTACCTCTGCTGTGTTTAGTCTTTCTCCAGATAGCGCTCCAGGCCCTCTGTAATGCCCTGAACCCGGGTCAGTGCAAAACCAGCACCCAACTGAGACATGGAAAAATCACTTGGATGATTCACTCCGTCATCACACGGGCTCAACGAAAATGGGAGAGTCGCCACCATCCAATTTTAAGGTGTGAATGAGCACCAAAAATCATCAAAAAGAGCAAAAAGGCAAATACTAGAGTAAAAATAACTCTACTTGAAAATAAAATCTAGAGATGGGTAAGGGGATTAGATTATGAATGGGGGAAGGTGTTAGGCACCCCCATTCACCCACACAAGGTGGTTGCCAAGTGTTGTTCATGCTAAAAGAATGAGAAAGCTTGCTAAAATAATCAAAAACCTTGAAAAAGGATTAAACAAATGTATGATACTTTCACATGAGAAATCCAATGAACTCCCGATCCTCTTTTATGTCAGTATCACTTCTGGGACATCACTAATAGATGAAATCAAAGCAAAACTGAATAAACCAAGTTGAGACAAATCCGGAGAATTCGGTAAAAGCTAGAGCCATTTGTCTTGAAATCATTCAAAATCAAACCAAATCCATTTGAAAGATTGTGATAAATAGAAGACTCATGCAAAGTTTCAATCAAATCCGGTTAAAATCCTAAGAGTTATTCTCCTTTGAAATCTGCTGCTAGAAATAGTTAAAAGCAACAAGTGAGCAACTTTGGAAATTCATTTGGAAATATCGGCTCCATATAAATCCATGAAATTTGGTGTGAATGAAGTATGTATGGATATCTTTCAGATGAAACTAGCCTCATACAAAAATTCATCCGGATGTCCCTTGGGTGACCTCCCGAACAGATCCCGAGGATCACAGATTAACCCAGAAAAGTACTGTTGAGCAGTTCTGAGTAAATTGGTCACCCACAAAACAAATGGAATCAAAAAATTATGAATCCACCTAGATTTGAAATTAGACTTCTGATAGAAAACACGAAAACAAAAAGCACTTGAATCGAACTTAAACCGAACACCTGGCGCTCAGTTAAAGTGACAGGTTCTACAATCAGACCTGAACTGACCTATCAACTTCGACTGAGTGGTGTCAAAAATCCACTCCATAAAAATTGATAAAATTTTACAGTCATAAACTAGACAGCCTCAAATTTTCCATGGCTTTAGAATCACTCCAAAATTCATCCGGATGATGAAGTTACGAGTGTCCGAAGTTAGGGTACAGATACTGTCCCGTTTTACCACTTTTAAGTAAAATCAATTCAAATCAGTGATTGGATGTGTGATCCGTGCAATATAAATCAAAACCACTTGAAAAAGTGTTGGAGAACCTCTAGGAAGAAATAGGGCACAAGTTTGGCTCACCATTCTCGCTGATTGGAAAGAATATGCCAAAAACCCCCCAAAAGTGAGCAAAAATCCCCAAAACCGAGAGGTTAGACCTAGAGGTCTTCAATACTCAAAAAGAACTTGCTTGAAATCATTTTGAAAATCATTGAGATACATCCCAGAATTGCTTGGGGCTATTTATTTCAGATCTATCACAATGAATGCAATAGATTCGAAATACAAGCTGATTCCGACAAAAAACAAGTGCAATATGTGTATATGTGTAAAAATCATTTCTTGAAATATAACCACACATAGCATTCATATCAATCAAATGGGGTTCTAAAAAGACCAAGGGTTCCGTTCCATTCTCATTTCCCTTAATTCTCTCTCCCCGTTTAACGGTTCTTCGAGATAGTCTTGGGGTACTTTGAGTATGAAACGGTTTTCATAGAATCAAAAGGCTTTTCAACAAGGTTCTAACACTAAGGATCAATCCTCAGTCTCGTTTCCCCTAGATCCCGCCTTCGCGTTTTATGGCTAAGGGGAGTCTTGAGGTACTTTGAGTAGAGGAAGGGTTTTCATACACAAAGATTAGGCCATTATTCTACAGAAAGGTAGAAGAAAAGAACTAACCTTAGAATGTAAAGACAGAAAAATAAAGAGGGATTTAGGCTTACTTGGGTGTCTGAAAGCAATGCGGTAGCGGTTCCCTTCTTCACTCAGAGCTCTTCAATCTCCAACTTATCGACCATTTGCTTAAGGAGGAGCCTCCTATTTATAGGCCAAGGCTAGGGTTAGGGTTTGCATGATTCTAGACACAAAATGATGTCTAGAGTCCACCAACCTAAACCCAAAGGATATTTTCGAGATTTCCACCCCTTTAATGAAGGATATGATGGTAAAAAGTGAAAACTCTCAGAAAACCCTAATTTTGAGCAAAAACCTTGTATCCGACAACTCAGATCGGCTACAAGGACACCTATATGTATCCGACATATGTCGTCGAATACATTAATACTTGCTTGTATCCGACAACTTATGTCGGATAAAAAAAGGTCCTTTTGTATCCGATGACCTGTGTCGGATACAATAAAAACTGCTTAAAACTGAATTTTTGTGCTAGTTTCAAAGGAAAGAATGATTTTTGCCAATTATTAATTATTTTCCCAGCGCGATTTTGGGGTGTCTACAACTGCCCCTCTTTGCGGGAATTGCAGAGCAATGAGATGCAAAGATTAGACAAGCCTAAATTGCGCTCTCTTGACCATGATTTACTTGGCTCAAATTAATTTTGCAAAATAATTTTGGGTGAAGATTTGCCAAAAAGCCCTAACTTTAAGGGGTGCATTTCTTCAAGATGTCTTAAATTCCACTGAGCTCTCGTGGCTATGAAGTGGATTTTAAGCCCAAAATAAGATTTTTGAAAACTTATTTTTTCGTCAAACCGTGTTAAAAATTGAATGAATATTTTCCTTTTGACCAACACATTCCCCCAAGTTGTTCTAAATTCCACTGAGCTCTCGTGGCTATGAAGTGGATTTTAAGCCCAAAAATAGGGTTTTTTGTGAAAACAGCAGATTTTGTAGCACACATTTTTTCTCTTTCTCTTTCTTTTTTTTTTCTTATTTTTTCTCTTTTTCTTTTCTTTTTCTCCTTTTTTCTCTTTTTTCTTTTTCTCTTTTTTTCTGTTTTTCTTTTGTATCCGAGGTAATCGGTCAGATAAGAAAGGCCTCATTTGTATCCGACATGTTCTGTCGGATACATTAGTTTATATAAGTCATGCACAACTGCGACTCTTCCCCTTCCTCTCTTCTTCTCCGATTGCAAATGCCGAACACTTCCTTTTCTTCTTCTTTGACAACAGACGTTTACTCCGGCTTTTTCTGAGATTTCCGACGATCGCCCATCGTCTCCGGCAACTTCTTTGGATTCTAGTGGCTTCCATTAACTCCGGTGACCTTTCTTCACACAGGCAATTGCTCGTTCATTGCCGTGGCTAAGCCCTAGCTCGGCTTCGAACTCTGTTCTCCGGTGATTCGATCGCCTGACGCCACATGCTCAGGAGTCTTCTTCCAATTTTTTGACAGCCTAGGCAGCTCCTTCCACACCTGGCCAATCCCATTTTACTGTTGCAATCCACTGCTCTTCCTGCTCAACAACATTGGTAGGCCAATCCGACAAAACACATATTTTTTTTCTTCTTTATTTTGTGTTGAATCCCCATGGTTTGACTGATTGCTTACTGTAGAAATTGTTGATTGTAGCTTTGATAATCTTGCAAACTCATGTTCTCGAGTATCTGAAAACATCGGGTTGCCTGCTAGTGATGATTTCTGCTGATTGCATGCTTTTTAGCTTGTATACTTCTTATGCCTTGGATATCTGAATTGCTGATATCATGTTGGAATTTTTTCTACAATTTGCTTTGACCTCCAACCTTGATCCGATTTTCTGCAATTCTTTAAGATTGACCTGCCGGTGATCTTTTCCACCGAAATGTTGATTGCCTGGTTTTTAGTTTAACGCCTCTGATCATCGAAAATTCTAGTGCTTAAATACCATGCTGGGGATCTTTTCTTTGGCTTTCCAATTTGCCAATTCCTGATCTGGTTCTTCAAGCATGATTGTCTGTAATTCCTATTTTGATCCCTTGACCAATTTGGCTCTTGCTTTTTTTTCACTTTGCTCTTGCACTGTATATTTATTCTGTCTTCCTGAATATATCCTGAAATCACAACACATTAAGAAAGATTAAATCTTGCAGGTATTCTTAGGATTAGAAAATATTAGAAGTTAGAACACCTAGGGGTTGAAATCTAAATTTCTGATAAATCACTGAACATTAAACAGAAACTTAAAATACTGCCCTTTTGTCTGTAGATGGCTAGGAGTCGTTCCCGAGTTCGAGAGGAGGTTGATCCCGCTGATCAGCCTTCTTCTTCGCGGGCTCGGACAGAGGCGAGTTCTAGTGCTACCCTATTGGAGCCGCTGGATGATTCTAGAGAGGGCTCTGGGGAGGGCTCTGTGCGCACCTAAATCCGGCCTAGATCGCACACCGGACGCACTTTTCGTGCGTGCCACGGGACATTCGGAGTCGCCACTGCCTGAGAGTGCAGGCAGACACGGTTTTGCCCTAACCGGGTCTAAGTCGGGTCTGCGGCTTATTAGAGATCTAACTAAGTCCTTGGTTACGGTTCGGGGAAGTCCTAAAGACACCCCGGTCCGCCCCATCGGTCTGACGGGTCCCTCGGGTCTCCCTGGTCTTTGAGTCAATTTCACCCTTTCCTAGGCCAGCATTATACCTTATTTGGTCTGGAGGGACCCTCTGAAGGTGTGGGTCCCTTTTTATTTGATTTTATCTTTTATTTAGGTGATGTGGGTCGGATCCGGGTCCTGTTGGAAGACCCGTGGGTTGCCAAGGTTGGGCTTGGAGCCCAGTAGGGTTATTGGGTAACCCTTTTTGGTTATTTATTAAATTTTATAATATTTACACATGCAATGGGCTTAGTGGGCTTGGAATTGGCCCATTAGCCAAGGGTCAAGGGGCCTGGGCTTGTTTATTGAAAATAGGCCTGGTATAGGCCGGTCAAAGGTGGGCCCCACAAGTGGGCCCAAGGTGGTCTTGGTGGGCCCATAGTCCAAAAATGGACTTAAAGAAGTCCAAGTTACTTATTGGGTCAGGTTTTAAGTTTTCGGGTCGGAACAAATCCAACCGGGTTGAAAAACTAATTTTTTAGTCATTTTCAGGAGACAACCGCACTTACTCTACGGTTTGATAGAAACCGTTCTGAGTATGCGGTTTTTACATTATTTTGCTTTTTGGTTCCGATTCTGGCTGGGACCTCTCCGGTGTGTTCCTTGGGTGCTCCGGCGACCTCTGTGGTGGTTCCAGTGCCTTCAATATTTTCCATTCTCTTCATCTTGGCTTAAAAAGCCATCTTTCTCTTTTCATGTTCTTTGTAGTCACGGGCTCACTTTTCCTTTTTTTTGTTTGGTCAATCACAGTTACTTTCCAGGAGGGAAAAGGGGAAATTACAGGGGTGGAATAGTTCTAAAAAAAACCATTATAGCAAAATGAGTTAGTTTAAAATATCCATGTTAACTCATGGATAGTTTCTTCCCTTTTAATGAAGTAATCACGTTAATTTTAGCCTCTCATGGCCTTAAATAAGCAACAAACAGGTTAGAAGCATTAGGACAAATAAAAATACAAAGAGATGTTAAAAGTAATTATACTTTACTTGCAAAAATTACAGAAATACTTACAATGTGGCCTTCTTGTTGATTGATTGTGTTTTGTGGTTTCCTAACAATTTCGGCAGCGCTTCCGCGTCCCGTTAGATTTCACAGATTGAATTCGAAAGGGATTTGACAGGTTCCTTTGTCAAATGGGTGGAAGGAGAGGGTTTAGGCAAGATTTAAGCAAGGTAGGGGTATTTTGGGGATTCAGATATTGGGTTTTGAGAGGGACAGAGCTTAGACAAGGTTTCGGACAAGTTGAAGACAGGGGGAGAGAGTGGGGATGAAAGGGGGGCCAGCTTGCTCCAAATGGGGGGGGGGGGGGGGGTGGCCCTCTATTTATAGGCAAAAAAGTGCCGGAACAGCACTTGAAGTGCGGTTTGGTCACAACCGCACTTAAAGTGCGGTTGTGACAAAATTGCACTAAAAAATCAAAAACCGCACTTTAAGTGCGGTTGGCATTCAACATGTCCAAATCTGCGCGAATCTGCCAGCTGTCGCCGTACAGGACACACGTCCACCTTCTAAAAGATTAGAACCGTATTTGAAGCACGGTTCAGACTAAACCGTACTTCAAGTGCGGTTAAGCACGTTTTTTAAATGTCGGACCTGAAATCTTTTATTCAATTTGATTTAATTAAAGATTTTTATCCGATTTTCTTAATATTTTATTAAAAAATCTGAGATTCTTTATGATTATATTATTAAAATATTAAAATACTTTTTATTTAAATGTTAAAATATTAAGATATGTTTTATTAAATGTTTTTTATTGATTTTGTTAATTCATTTTGCTTTTTTCCTGCTATTCTGCCAAACGGGCAGTTTTCTTGAAACTTCAACTGCCCATAACTTCTTTATCTGGTGTCCGATTTCAGCAAACTTAATATCGTTGGAATCAGCTCAGAACCACCTATCCATTGGGATCACTTTGGACAACTGAATTGGGATCGAGCAAAAAGTCAACTTTTCGCTCTCCCAAAAAGTTTGACCGACTCATAACTTCCTCATCCGGATTCCGATTCCAGCAAACTCAATTGCGTTAGAACTGTGTCGAAATGCTTTTTTCAATGAGATGAAGTTTGATGGCCAAATTCACTTGAATCAAAAAGTCAATTTTTTGACCCCTCAGGGTTTGACTTTTCATTTTGACTTTTCATTTTTCTTTAATTTTGGGGGTGCAAAAATCAGGTGCTAACAGGCTCTGCTGAGGTAGGCTTCCCAATTTTTCCCTCCTTCTATTCTCTTTCTACACCAACCTTCACATTTCTCTTTTGAAATTTAGCCCGTTGTTGCTCCTGCTCGAGGTCGGGGCAAAGGCCGAGGTAGAGGCAGAGTTCAAGATCAGGCCCTTGAGGGTGAGGGAGGCCGTGGCAGAGGCCGAGGACATGGCAGGGCCAGAGTTGTGGTTCAGGATCAGGCCCCTGTGGGTGATGCCAGGGGATTCTGTTTGGTTTTTCTGAGGAGTTGAGGGCATCTGTTCAGGACACTGAGCTTCTCAGTGGATTGGATCATCATCCTTTGATGTGTGTCCGAGCAAATCTTCCTCTTCGGTATCCCCCTTCTCATCTGAGAGGTAGTTGGGGGAAGTTCTTTGAGTTGTATCAGACCCTATCTCCCGAACTCAAATGAGAGTTCCGTAGATGCCGTTTTGATCATTTTCTGCTCATCCCGTCATTCTGAGCTGACCGCCCTCTCATCTTTGCCATGCTGGAGCGGTACTTTCCTGACACACAGTCCTTCCATCTGCCAGATGTTGAGCTGGGGATTTGTCCTTCAGATTTTGGCATGCTCACTGGCATCCCCTTGACGGGTAGGACCATAGAGATGGAGCATCCTTCTGCTGTGGATATTGGCACCCTGCTAGGGTATGAGGATCTTCCTGAGGCTGCTTGGGATGGCAGGAGTGGTAGGATTTCTATTAGCTGGTTACGCGGCAGCATTACTAATCACCCTGATCGGAAGCACGCTACTATTGCTGAGGCTCATGATGGTTTTGTCCCTCTATTTCGACGAGTCTTCCTGTTAATGCTAGGTAGCTGCTTTTTCCAGGAGGATACGACGTCGGTCAGTCCTGTCTTCTTGGATGCCCTGAGAGATCTTCAGCAGACCAGGCGGCTAGCATGGGGCCAGTTGATATATGGGACTATATTAGCCAGACTGAGCCGAGTTATCTGAGGTCTGGTTGCTCCGAGAGGAGACGGTATCAACTGCCAATTTTTCTGGTAGATCTTACAGGTAAGGAATATTTTTGCTTAATTCCTTTTAAAAAGTTCTTTTATCTCCTCCTAACTTGTTTTCTTTCCCTACCAGATATTCATGTATACACATATGACCTACTTCCGCCCTTCTCCTGTGCCCGGTGTTGCAGAGTTCCCCGTAGCTATATGGTGGTCTATTTTGGATAGAGACACAGACAGGAGCCAGCCACGTTCGGCCCGGGCTCACTTAGACCGCTCTCGCCGCTCTTATGTAAATTTTCCTCGCCCTTTAATATTCTCTTTTTCATTCAACACTGCCCTTGCAACTGACACTTTTTATTTTGATTGCAGCTTATACTGGCCCGATTCGAGGATGTAGATGACAAGGTTGCTCGTCAAGAGATGGTACAGGACGCCTTTGAGCAAGATATGCAACGCCAGTCCTACCAGTGTTTCATCGGGAGACTTGGGAGGATTATGTATTTGGGCGAGCGCCTGTACTTTCAACATACCAGCGTCCCTCGCATCCCGGTTTATCCACCTCCTGTTGGCCCTACCATCCTTCTGCCCGGATTTGACATTGCACAGTTTGATCAGTGGAAGGATGCAGAGGCGCTTACTGTACCCGGGGATTATGATGAGTGGATCCAGAGAGTATCCATTGGCTACCTGATGGACCGGCCCACCCGCGCCGGGGTGACTGAGATAGGCGGTATTCTTATCCGGGTCCATGATGACACAATAAGTTTACGATCTGCATTTTTCATCTCATTTCCTTCAATTCTGTATTTGTGAATCTAATCCCATTCTCATTGGCAGGTGTGAGACATGGGAAAAAAATCAAAAATCCTTTTGACTTCCTCTCAATCATCACACGGGATTAAATTAAACAAAGAGTCGCCACCATTCAATTTAGGTGTGAATGGACACCAAAATATCAAATAAGCACAAAAGGCAATTTTAGGGTAAAAATAACCCTCTAAAAAAAACAACCAGAGATGGGTAAGGGGATTAGGTTATGAACAGGGGAAGGTGTTAGGCACCCCTATTCATCCACACAAGGTGGTTGCCAGGTATTGTTCATGTTTTACAAAGAAAAAAGGCTTGCTATAAAAATTAGGAAAAATCACAAAAAAGACAAAATATATGGTTTTTTCATACGAATAGTCTGATTGATCCAGAACTTTCAAATATGATCATACCATTCCTAGGGTTTCATGATCAAAATAAAATTGAGATAAAATCAAATTAAATCAATTTAAAGTGAAAAATCCAAAAATCTGGCTTCAAGTCAAATTCTAGAAATCTAGAAAAATATGATTTTTTATAAAATATTTCAAAATTGAACTTGAATAGTCCAAGACATAGGTATAGCCCAAATTTCACATTAAATCAAAAAATCAAAACCAAAAATACCCACGTTGATGAAAAACATCAAAAGGGGAGAACTGAGACCGTAGGGTCTTCTCTCAATAATGAAAAACAATTTAAAAACAACTTCATGAAACCCTAGAATTTATTTTTAGGCTTCTGGATCCAGATCTACCATATTGATCATGATAAATCCAAGATCATAGCCTAAAATCACAAAAATCACTAAAAACAGTGCTGTAGGTGCAAATATGTGGAAAATCCAAATTTTATAAAAAAGTGGGGATCTCATGCTATAAACATCATGGATTCATGTTATTCATTCAGATTCATCATAAAAAGCATTAAAACGTGATCAAGATATTCAAAGCAGCCACATCTCACAGATTTGAGCACATGGGGGTCTACCCTACGGATCCACCTGTTCTCTTTTCCCCTAGCTCTCTCTTCACGTTTTACGGCTAGAAAGGATTCTTGAGGTACTTGGAGATAGGTTTGGTTACACAAACACAATCAAAGGCTTTATTCTATAAAAAAGGAGAAAAACAGATATGGGGTTCTATTCTAGGGATCCACCTGTTCTCTTTTCCCCTAGCTCTCTCTTCACGTTTTACGGCTAGAGAGGCTCTTGAGGTACTTAGAGACACGTTTAGGAATACTAGATACAAAAGATGGCCTTATTCTACAGCAATAAAGATGATCCTATTACATCTAGAATTGAAATATGAAATAAAAGGGAAAAGGGACTTACCTGGATTGAGCAAGCAAGGCAGCAGGGGTTCCTCTTCTTCTCTTGGAGCTCTTGAGTCTTTAAAATTTCGTGGCCTTTTGCTTGAGGAAAGGCCCTCTATTTATAGGTAAACACAGGGGTATGGTTGGTCCAAGGTTTGGCAAGATAGAGTTTCAGTTTGAGTTAAACACAAGATCATGCCCATCCTTTATCCACAAAGATATTTCGAACGAATAAAAGATATAATTCGCTTATCCAAGAGAGATATTTGGGTGCAGATAAGGCTCAAAAATCAAAAAGGTAAAATTCGCACAAAACCCTCGTGCCCGTATATATATTACGGTCGCGCCCTGCCCGTATTATTAATACAGGCACGCCGTGACCGTATATCAACTGCAGGTATGACCAATCCGTAAACAAAATACGGTCATGACCAGTATGGCCAGATTTTACACTTTTTTGACCTGTTTCAAATCCCAATTAATATTTTCAATTATTTTCTCATTTTTAGTGCAATTTTGGGTGTCTACAGCAGGTAGAGGAGTTGAATGCTCTTTGGGACCGGTTCCAGAGTCAGCGGGCCACTGTGGATGATTTGATTGCTGAACATGATGCGGTTGTGGCCCAGCGAGATGCTCAGATTAGGGAGCTGGAGGCTTTGGTTGCTGAGCTTCGGGCTAGACAGGTATATAGTTTTCTATTTCTTCTTCTCTTTCATTTCCATGTTTCTCTGTTGTTCTGATATGACTGTTTAACTTTTGCAGGATCCAGTCCCAAACCCATCTCCGGTTCGGGCTGCCGATCCTGAGGACGCCCTAGCTGCTGACCCGGTTGTAGCTCCTGTGCCTGCTGCTCCTGCGGATCCTATGGGCCCCTTATCTCCAGTGATGGCTCCTGAGCCGGAGGACATCCCTGCTGCTGACTCAATTGTTCCGGATCCCCCAGTTCCTGTTGCAGACATCCCTGGTAAGTTTTCTTTAGCTTCACCTCCTTGGTTCATTTTGATACTTTAATTTTTGACTTTATTTCCTTTAACCCAGCTATTTCTGTTCCTGGTCCTTCTTCTGCTACCGCCGAGCCTTCTAGAGCTACAGGAGCGGAGACCCCTGTGGCTGAGGGTCCAGTTGAGCCCGAGGTGGCTATCCTGCCAGTCGAGCCTGTTCCTGCTGTGTCTGAGGCTTCCTCCTCAGATTCTGTTCCTGACCTGCCTCCTGACACATCGGATTACTGCATTGAGTATCAGCTTCAGTCCTTCGTGGGTCAGAGACCGCGCTACATGGCCGAGCGCCTTCTGGCATATTATAGGCGCCGACCATCTCGAGGTAGAGGCTGCAGAGGAGCACGGGGTAGAGGATGCAGGGGTGATTCTGCACAGGAGTAGGAGATTAGGATTTACATTGTTTACATTATCATTGTATAAATGAGACTTGCATATATATGAAAAACTTTTTTATTTATTCTCTCTTGTTCTGCTCTTTTTCTTTTCATTCTTGTGCAATTCAAACTTGTACACAGGTGAAACAAATAAAAAATTCGGATTTTTCTCCCTTTTCTCTTTTTTTTTTTGCCTTTTTTTCTTTGTATCCGATATATCAGATCAGATACACTGATATCTTTTTGTATCAGACAAATTATATTGGATACACATAGTTTCTCTTGTATCCGACATGTTTCGTCGGATATGAAGGAATCCTCTTGTATCCGGTCTGATATATCGGATACATTAAAACATGCTATAAATGCAACTGGCCTCGGGATTTGAGTCATTTTAACGAGTTTTTGCATTTAGAAAACCCCATTTTTGCCTCTTTCTTCCTCCCATTGATTCTTAGCACGCTCCCATCATCCCTAATGGCTTCCGGATCATCGTCTGCCCCATTATTGTCTGTCCACGTAGCCTCCCCTGCAAAACAACTTTTTAGAGCAAAACCCCCTAATCTCACTAGGTACAGCCCTGTAAATTCATTCTACACTAGGTGGGTCAACTCTATGACCCTTGATGAAGATATTAGGTGGGATTCTATTCATCTAGGCCACACCTTGCTCATCCTTTCCATCCCATTCAAGTGGGAAATTATTGAGGCCATGATTGGGCATTGGGTTCCTGATTTGAACCTTTTTCATTTTGGGGATAATGAGATGACTCCAACCATTGAAGAGGTTGAAACCATCCTGGGTTTGAGGTTTGCAGAGAAGGTAGTGAACCCATCTCCTAGGCCTAGCTACAAGAAAGAGGCTTCTACGTTTTTAGGCATAGGGAAGAAGGACTTAGGGGACTCTGACACCCTTTTGACTTTATCCAAGTCTTTTTTGACTGAGAAGCTCTTGAGGGGGGAGAACAAGGAAGCCAGGTTCAATGCCCTAACCTTGATAGTAGTTAATCAACTGCTTTTTCTGGGAAATGACGATGAAGTCGACTTGGCCCTAATCCCAGTTATATGCCAGGTTAGGGAGCGGGAGAGATTGGCCCCTATGATTTTGGCAGGGATGTACCGGGCTTTGACTAATTGTTCTTACAGGAAGAAGAAGCGCTTCCTGTCATGTGCCCCTATCCTGCACGTAAAATTCTCCTTCTTTTTTTTTTCTTTTGCTTTTTTCTTTACAATATATTGAGATATCTCTACTCTTCTGCAGCTTTGGTTACTTGACCATTTGAGTCAAATTGAGGAGATCAATCGACACTTCTTTCCAAGCTTGAAGGTTCCAATCTTGATGAGCAACTGGGGTTGCCCTGACATTCCAGGAGGTAAACAGGGTTGGTTTGCTTTTTTGGCTACTCTTTAGGATGATCAGGTGATGTGGCCTGGCACTTATCAACCCAATGCAGAGACAATGATCAGTTTCAAAGACAGATACTTTTTGGTTCTGGCTGGCTTGATTCATGCTGTGCTTTACCTCCCCTTGCGGGTTCTTCGACAGTTCAGAGCGACCCAGGGGATTATAATCCCAAGTGGATACAAGGATCATCTTGGGCCACTTTCACCAACCACCAGGAAAGCTAAAGGCTTGGTTGATGAGGGAGTGGTCCTATGTTCGTTTCATGCGGAGCCCAATCTTCTCAGAGTCCCATGTGAAGGACTACCTTTCCTGGATCAAGGAGCAAATTCAAAGTCAAGCCCCAGTACTCTAGGATCCTCCTGCAGTTTTGGCTCCCACTTATGAAGACATTTTGGAGTCCGAAAGAGCATCTCACAAGCGACTTCAACAGATATGGGTACGAGAGGCCCAGTAGCTTAGGATACGAGGCCTTGGTCTGGAGAGGCAACTTGAAGAGCAGCTGTAAGCACCCAAATTTTGATCAAACCAAAAAATAAAAAGAAAAAAAGGAAAAAGAAAAGAAGAAAACAAAAAATGTGCTAAAAGACAGCAGAAAAGTCAAACCCTGGGGGGGACAAAAGTTGACTTTTTGATCAAGTGATAATTGACAACCTTGCTTTATCTCATTGGATAGAGAATCTCGACACGGTTTTAATGCAACTGAGTTTGCTAGAATCGAAGTCCGGACGAAGGATCCATGAGCCGGTCAAACTTGAGGGGAGCTAAAAGTTGACTTTCTACTAAACCCCGATCCAGGTGCTTAACCCCATGCCATTGGATAGAGGGTTTTGATACGATTCTAACACAACTGAGTTTGCCCAGATCGGAGCCTGGATGAAGAAGATATGAGCTGACGAAGTTTCCAAGTGGCAAAATCGGCAAACTGTGCACGTGGCAGAGACCTGCACAAGTGGCAAGTTGCGCAGGAAAATATCTCGGGGATCAAATCCGTAAATATCCAAACATCCCAAATATCTCAGGGACTAAATCTGTAGAAATCCAAGAGTAGCGGATTAAATCAAAAATGCCCAGGGACTAAATCTTAATTTTCAGATTTTTCGGACAAATCCGCGGCCGCATTAATTGGTTTTCAATGATTGTGTCGCTCGCGCTGAGCGAAAAGCGCTCGGTGCCAGTTCGCCCCAGCCGGGCGGATACCCATTTCTTCTTCTATAAAAGCCGCGGCAACCCTCTTGCAAGAGGGTTGGCTTTTTTCGAGTTCGGCTTTTATGGTTGGGGGCTCTGTTCTAAGTTGGGCGATTTCCTCGGTTGGCCTTCTCTTCACATTGGCTCTCTTCCGCTTCATCTTCCCCACGTTGCTTGGTTCGAAACCTTCCTCCTCACCTCCCCTTGCCTCCATAAACAACCCCCGACATCATCTTAAGCCCATTCGGCCCCTGGTCCTTCGCTTCCCTTTCTCTCTCGTCCAAGCCCAGGAAAGATAGCTTGCTGTTGGTGGTGAAGAAAGAGGTCCCGGCGACGGTGGTGCTGCAAGAGGAACTCACCCACTTCAAAAGGGTGTTAAAACACCAAGGTAATGTCCCTTGTAACTTTTGTTCAATATAAATAGGAATAAGATCATCTCAAGCATGTTTACGGTGTTTTCCGTTCTAGCGTGTTGCTCCCTATTCTTGCTTGTTTGATTTGAAGGTGGGAGCTTGTTCCCCCCTTTTTGCTGCCTGTCTCATGTACCCCGATGTAAACCCCCCTGTTTCCCTTCGTTGTTAGTAGCATTCCTGTTTTGGTTTTCGAATTTGGAGGTTTGCGAAGAGATTTTAAGTTGTGATGAGAAGTTAGGTTAGATTAATTTCGAAGTCTGTTTGGATGTCTTCTGGGAGTCTAAGGATAACCAAAAAGCTATTATAGAGCTTGAAAATCAAGCCAGACATTGAGTTTCAGAAGAAACAGAAGATCGAGTTTCGTCGGGGGTATGCATTGAGCTCGCGCCTAGCTCGCACCTAGCTCGCGCGGAGCTCGTGCGGAGCATTTTTGCGCCCTCCAAGCTCGCGCCGAGCTCGCGCCGAGCTCGCGCTGAGCTCACATCGAGCACGTGCTGTTTTCGGTCCGCCGGGCCCGCGCTAACCTTGCACCTAGCGCTTGAGGTCAGCACACCCCCTTTTAAGGCCGAGTTGCTTATATTTTTTTTAAAAACCCAAAACTACCCTTATACCGTACCGCGGGGGGCGAGTTCTCCGCGCGTCCAACTCATTCCTTGACCCAAATAATGTGATTTTTGTATATTTTGTGTATTTGTGATTAATTGTACATTCTATGATTTTTACTGCATGTGGGTGACACTTCCCAAACCGGACCAAATGAACCAATAGGGTTTCCGAGTCACCCGGAAACCCAACATGGGACTCAGACCACCCGATTTAACTTGATTTCCAGTGGGCCTTCCAACGGGGCCCACCTAGCCCGAACCATTAAATTGTGCTTAAATAATAAGATACTCAAAAGAACTAGGCGGGCCAAACCCTTTGAGGCTCGCCAATACCCAATTTTGAAAGCATGCTTAGATTTAGGTCTAGTTTGGCCGAGACTACGGGCAGGGCCTGTCGGGCCCACTAGGCCCACATAATCAAGCAAGGTTGGGGTTTCAAAACCCTAACCCAGGAAGTCTTGGGCTTTCAAGCCCAAGCCCAGGTAAAGGGCCCCAAGCCCAAGGCCTGGCCCATTTTGGAAACTTAAGTAAGATAAATCCAATAAATCACGTGGCTACCATGTGTGGCCCGCTTGAGGGCCCACAAAGCAATCCGGCCCACTTTGCATGGAAATCACTTAATAACCCAACTTGAATTTCAAGATAAAATTAACTCATTGAACAAAAGTCCAAAAGGCCTCGCAGGCTTAGACTGAGGCCCGCCAAGGGAACATGTGGGCCACGCTTGGCCCACCAAGGGATCTGTGGACTCTCCAATGGGGCCCACCCAATCAGACCCATCTCACCATAAGCTAAGAAGATAAAATCAAGTAAAGGGACCCACGCCACTTTGGCGGTCCCGCCAGACTTAATCAAATTGCATTCTGGAATAGGAATCGGGTGAGTGAGAGACCAAATTTGACTCAAACCAGGGAAACCTATGGGACCCATCACTCGACGGGACGGGCCGGGGTGTCTACGGACTTCCTCGGACCGTAACCGAGAACTTGCTTAGAATCTCAAGCCGCAGACCAAATAGACAAACTTAGGCACCCAGGTGTCCGCCTGCACCCCATCAGGCGGTGGCGACTCGAATTTCCCATTTTTTACCCAGTGCGACACCGAAGACTGCGCACAGCCTGGCGTCCCGCCGTCTTACTATGGAAAAGCAACTTGAGGAGCAGAGGCAGGCTCGCCGCTTTGAAGTCCGAGTACTGCGGCATAAGCACCAAGATGCTTTAGCCAATCTTAGAGTCATGCGGCTTAGACAGACTCTTTCAGATGAGGTCATTTCCTTCTTGAGTGATCCAGCTGCAGAGGAGGCTTCTGGAGTTATTGCAGCTCGGATTTGGGAGCTTGAGGAGCGGCTAGGGGATAGAGACTAGCCTTCTTTCCTGCACATTTTTTCTTTTTTTTTCATACCTTTGTACGAAAGCAAACTCCAATAGTGGAAAGACAAAGGATTTAATTCAAAAATAAATTTTTTATATTATTAGCCTCAAAATGCTCAGATGCTTGTAAAAACAAAGGTTTTATGAAAAGTATTTGATTTCTCATCACTGGCCAAAGTATTGTTTTTCTTTTTAATATTTTTTTTTATTTTTTGAAATTTGGTCCATATACTTAATCACCCATAATTAAAGGAATTAAATCAAGTTAAATAATGAAAAGGGTAGTCCAAACAATAAGGAGGGGTCAAATCTGGCTATCTTAGAACCTTTAGAGTCATCCCCAAATGCTTTTTCTTCCAAAACTGACCCCATTGTTCTCAATCTGCTCAGTCTCAATATGCTGATTTTACTTCAAGCTTAGATCTCCATGATCAACTCAACCTCTGATTTTTTTTTCTTTTTTCATTTTCTTTTTTATTCTTTTTGCCAATATTGCCCCTAGCGCCAGTTACGGTTTCACTAGGGCCGGCTTTTGCATTCCGTCATCACCAATCTTACTCTGAAATTTGAATGAACACTCTAAGATCACCGAGGGCTTAGGAATAGGACGAAACAAAGGCTAGGCTCGGTTTATGAAAGAAAAGGTATTAAAGGCTCAAAATTTTTCAAAAGTGGAAATAGGTCGACCGGACTTACAGTCATGATGAATTTTGCCCCATTTCCCCAAAATGTATCCTTTTCATCTCTTTTCACACTTGGCTTTCATTTGCCATTTTTCTTTGCTTTTTCTCTTTTTTTCTTTTCCTTTATTTTTGCCCCAATTGGCCTTACCCCAATTTGTTTTGCCCCAGTATAAGATTGTAAGTCCGATTTAGGTTTATCAAAGAAACGAACCGGCTCAACTTGGCTAGACTAGGGATTAAAATTTGATGGAATAAAGCAAAATGGCCTCGGATCATTTCCTAGTAATATTCAGTCAAGGAAAATACCTTTTTACTGCATCAGAGTTAATTGGCTCAAGAAACTCTGTCCCATCTATTTCAGTTAAGATGAGTGCACCCCCTGACAAGACCTTCTTGACAACATAAGGCCTTTCCCAATTCGGCTTGAACTTACCACGAGGGTCTTCCAAAAACGGTAAAATTTTCTTTAGAATCAAATTCCCTTCCTAGAAAGTTCTGGGCTTCACCTTCTTATTGTAAGCCCGGACCATTCTCTTCTGGTACAATTGGCCATGACAAAGCGCCTTCAAACACTTCTCTTCTATCAGGTTGAGTTGATCGTGTCTTGACTGTATCCACTCAGCTTCTTCCAATTCAGCCTCCATGAGCACTCTAAATGATGGGATTTCTACTTCCACTGGCAAAACTACTTCCATCCCATAGACTAAGTAATACGGGGTTGCCCCGGTTGAAGTCTGGATTGAGGTTCTGTAGGCATGTAGAGCAAGTGGTAGCATTTCATGCCAATCCTTGTAACTCACTACCATTATCTGAATGATTTTCTTTATATTCTTATTTGCTGCTTCTACTGCCCCATTCATATTTGGCATGTGTGGATCTGACTTGTGGTGGGTGATCTGAAACTGCTCACACATCTTCTTCATGCCCTTGTTCTTAATATTTGAAGCGTTGTCTGATACTATAGCACTTGGCAATCCATAACGACAGATGATATTGTGCTTCAAAAATTTAAGAACATGGCTACTTGTGATATTCGCATATGAAGCCGCTTCGACCCACTTAGTGAAATAAACGATCGCTACCAGGATAAATCTGTGCCCGTTCGATGCCTTAGGGGAAATCATGCAAATGAAGTCTATGCCTCACATGAAGAAGGGCCACAATGATGTCATGTTGTGAAGCTTGCTTGGGGGTGCATGCTTGTTATCTGCATATATCTGACATTGATGACACCTCCTGACATGTATACAGCAATCATGCTCCATTGTCGACCAATAATATCCCAACCTCAGAATCTTCTTTGCAAGCATGTGCCCATTCATATGGGGTCCATAGACTCCTCCATGTACAGTATCAATTAACCTTTCTGACTCAGCCTTGGCAACACATCTGAGTAGAATGTCATTGTGTGATCTCTTGTACAAATGTCCACCACTTAGTAGGAATTGACCAGATAACCTCTGTATTGTCCTTTTCTCGGTAGAAGTGGCATTTTCTGGCAAACTCCGATCGTTCAAGAAATTTTTGATGTCTTGAAACCATGGTGCTTCCTCTTTCGGTGCTCCTTCTAGAACAAGAAGCCGATTCATCTCTGACCTCAATCTCTAGTGGCTTGATGTCTACCCCTTCTGGCATGCTGACCATCGAAGCCAATGTTGCTAGAGCATCCGCAAACTGATTCTTGGCCCTTGGCATATAGTTGAAGGAAATTCGAGTAAATTTTGTGCTCATTTCTTCCAAATACTGGTGATAAGGGATCAATTTGTGATCCTTGGTTTTCCATTCACCAGTTGTTTGGAAGATGATAAGACTTGAATCTCCGCATACGTCAAGTTCCTCCACTTCATGATCTATGGCTGCTTGCAACCCAATTATGCATGCTTCATACTCTGCAATATTATTGGTGCACTAGAATCTCAACTTCACTGCAATCGGGATGTGTGAACCATCTAGTTTGACCAAGACTGCCCCTATTCCATTTCCATTCATGTTGGCGGCCCCGTCGAAGAACATTTGCCAAGAGCTTTCACTTTCCTCCTCTTCAGTAGACAAAATTGCCTTATCAGGAAAGTTAGTCTTCAACAGTTGGTATTCTGGCAAAGGATGTGCAGCTAGGTGATCAGCAATGGCTTGACACTTAATTGCCTTCTGAGTGATGTACGTGAGGTCAAACTTAGATAGTAGCAGCTGCCACTTTGCCGTTCTGCCAATTAGTGCCGATTTCTCAAACAAATACTTTAGAGGGTCCATTCGGGATATCAATAATGTGGAGTGATTATGGAAGTAATGCCTTAGCCTCTGAGTTGCCCACACTAGAGCACAACAAGTCTTTTCCAACGATGAGTACTTGGCTTCATATTCTGTGAATTTTTTACTCAGATAGTAAATTGCCCTTTCTTTTCTACCGGTCTCATCATGCTGCCCCAAGACACACCCCATCGATGTTTCCAACACTGACAAGTACAGGATCAATGGTCTTCCTGGAGTTGGTGGCACTAGCACAAGTGGATTCAGCAAATATTTCTTTATTGTGTATCAAAGGCCTACTGGCAATCATCATTCCAGACAGTCGGGTTATCCTTTTTCAGAAACTTGAAAATTGGTTCACAGATAGCAGTGAGTTGTGCTACAAACCAGCTTATGTACTGAATCCTTCCAAGAAAACCACGAACCTCCTTCTCTATTCTGGGTGATGGCATTTCAATTATGGCCTTGGCTTTAGCCGGGTCAATCTCAATTCCTCTTCTGCTCACTATAAACCCCAGTAATTTCCCTGATGTAGCCCCAAAGACGCATTTAGCCGGTTAAGCCGTAAACTGTACTTTCTGAGTCAATCAAACACTTTCTTCAGATTGATCAAGTGGTCCTCTTCTTTGCATGACTTGGCAATCATATCGTCCACATAGAGCTCCATTTCCTTATGGATCATGTCATGGAATAGTGCTGTCATGGCCCGTTGGTAGGTTGCCCCAGCGTTCTTAAGCCCAAACGGCATGACTGTGTAGTGGAAAGTACCCCAAGGTGTGATGAATGCCGTTTTTTCCTGATCTTCCTTAGCCATCTTGATCTGATTGTACCCAGAGAAGCCATCCATAAATGAGAACAAGCTATGTACAGCAGTGTTGTCCACCAAGATGTCGATGTGTGGAAGCGGAAAATCATCCTTTGGGCTTGCCTTATTCAGATCTCTGTAGTCCACACACATTCTGACTTTCCCGTCCCTCTTTGGTATCGGCACTATGTTTGCAAGCCACTCGGGGTATGTGGAGACTGTCAAAAATCCTGCTTGAAATTGTTTGACCACTTCGTTCTTGACCTTCAAGGTCCATTTAGGTTTCAATCTTCTCAGCTTCTACTTAATTGGCTTAACCCCTGGAAAAATTGGCAACTTGTGCACCACCCTGTCAGTGTCCAACCCCAGCATGTCCCGATACGATCAAGCGAACACATCCTTGTAATCTGCCAAGAACCGTGTCATTTCATCACGCTGCACATTAGACAGGCATGCCCCAATCTTCACTATTTTTGGGTCATCTTCGGTCCCAAGATTTATTGAAATGGTCTCCTCAATATTAGGTTGGACCCCCTTTTCATGACGTTCCAATTGATATTCAATTTCTTATGAAAGGTCTTCTTCTTCGACCTCAGTCTTTTCTTCGATTCCCATGAGATCAAAGTCGAGCTCAAGGTTGAAATCATATTCAACCTGGTCTAATCCCGTTTGCTTATATGGTTCATAAGTGGTTTGAACCTTTTTGAAAAAATTAAATTTCTTAGAAAAATAGAAAAAATTTTTTGGGTTTTTTGTGAGCCTTCTGTAAAAACTCTCCCTGAAGACGAAGGCTCATTAAAACCTTCAGGGAAATGGCAATCCACTAATGGAGTTTTTTTTTGGAAGCCGCATCAGTTTGCCAAACAAACGCTGCTTCAAAGATAAGGGGAGTTTCCTCCCAATTATTTAAAAAAAGTTTTTCAGGAGCAGGGGAAATATGGAAAGCCTGCTCCTCAAACCCAGAATCCGATGCCATCATCACCGGGTGAGTTGTACTGCCCTTTTCTGCTATAGGGCTCAGTCCAGATATGACATCATATGGAATCTTCACCGCTGCCCAATCAATGAAAGGCAGGTCCATATTTGCTTCTATCTTATCGCCCTCAGTCATGGCGAAGAAAGCCCCAATCTCTTCGGAGAAGTCCGCCTGCTGCTCTGACTGTGGCCCAGGCCCGCCCACAATTTCAAGTATAGGAGATGGGTTATAGGGTTGTAGGGTTGGAACAGAAGGCCTTTGGAATGGGTTGATGTTGTGGCATGGAGGCTTGGACTGATCCATGGGAGGAGATAGTTGGATTATATATGAGGGTTTAGGAAAACTTTCCCTTAAATGAGGGACTTTTCCTCTGCTTCTTTTCTCCCCTTCTTCTTGCTTCATCCTTCTCCATCCTCGGGGTTTAAATCCCAACCCTACTTTAGGGACCAGCTTTTTGGCCCTGATTGGCTCCAACATTCCTTGTAAATTAACTCTCAGGCCTTTCCCGGGGTGAAAGTGGTATTTTTCCATCACTCTCTTCACCATGCTCTCAGCAATAGTCCATTTCTTTTCTTTTTTTCTCACACCCCCCAGGTATGAAATTGACTGTTTCAAATTGAAACAAATGGAACGCAATCTTGTCGTCAGTTAATTCCACATTTATAAAGGGTACGTCAAGTGACACAATGGGAGGTACCAAGTTCTCAGCTAGGACAGTTATCACCCTTTGCCCTCTTATGTATTTCACCCTTTGGTGGAGTATAGATGGTATTGCCCTAGCCGAATGTATCCACGGCCTCCCTAGGAGCAAATTGAAAGCTGCGGGGATATCCATCACTTCAAATGTGATGTTGAAGATATTCAGTCCAATTATGACCAGCAGTTCAATCTCCCCTAGGAAGTGTGTCTTAGAACTATCAAAAGCCCTCACAATCCTCCAATTCTGCTTGTTCTTCAACTGATCCAGACCAAGCTTGGCAAAAGTGATTAATGGGCAGACATTTAATGCCGACCCATTGTCAATTAAAACCCGTGCCACCATGCTGCCATTACAAAGCACTGTGATGTGCAAAGGGTCAACATGGTAGCACCCACCTGGGCTTATCTCACCTTAGGAGAAACTTATCACATTGTGTGACAAGATTTGACCAACCATTTTGCCTAGTTGGTCCGGATCGATAGTTTGGGATATATGTGCACTCTGTAGCACCCTTAGTAATGCGTCCCTGTGCTTTTCAGAATTCAGCAAAAGGCCCAGAATTGAAATCTGAACCGAGACTTTATTCAACTGATCGACAAGATTGAATTCACTTTTTTTTATTTTTTTATGAGGTCTGATGCCTCATTTTCTGCACCCTGGGGGGTGTCTTCTCCTACTTTTGTTTTTCCTTTCAATTTTCTTTTTTCTTCTGTTTCTTTTTTCTCTCTCCACTTCTGTTTCTTTTTCTTTCTCTTCTCCTCCCGTACATCTCCCCGACCTTGTCATAAGGTTCACCTCCTCCTGGTTCTGGTTCTTGACCGCCAGAACCGTAGCCGTGACCCCCTCACTGTAATTCCATGGTACAGCTGCCTCAGAATAGGCCAGTTTAGGGACATTAACCACCAATGGCTGGAGTTTGGACCGGGATGTATGAGCCAGGAATATTTACAACCAAGGTTTGGAGCTTGGACCCGGATGTGGCTGATGGAACAGAAGAGGAGATGGATGCAGTGGTGGGGTCAAGGTTGATGACCAAAGGAGTTTTTGATGGCTTGACTGGAGAACAAGTGGGTGAACCGCAATTAAAGACCAGAGGAGGCCTTGCAATGTTTATCTGGGCCATAAGGGAGGAGACCTGATTCAGGGATGAGCTAATATCCTCAGCAGCCCCATCATTTCTTCTGGAGATAACATTGACCTCATCCTCTTCTTTCTCTTGGAAGAAATGGACCTTGACCGAGGTCCCCACAGGTGCTATCAATTGAGATGGGTCAAAGGCCCTTCTCATGGCGGATATGGCAGTGATGGAGTTGGACGGGCTTGCCCTATTGTGGTAAGGCAGAGGGTTTTGCCCAATATCATTTTCCGACGAGGTGGGCGCAGCAGTATTAAAGACCAGGGCCTTTTAATCCAACAGATCCTGGACCGCATGCTTCAAAACCCAGCAAGTGTCTGTAAAGTGCCCTGGTGTACCCATGTGGAAGTCACAAGTGATTGCCGGATCAAAATTCCTCCCCTTTAAGGCATTTGGGTTGGGCTCTTTCAGGGTCACACACTCCCCTTTCAGCAGGGTTGGCAACAGTTGAGAAAGAGACACAGGCAGAGGTGTAAAAACTCTGCTCCTCCTTGCTGCTATCCAGGCCTCCCTTTCTTCCTTAGTAAAAGTCCTCCTTGGGTTTGCAGGCACGGAGGGGGAGAAATTGAAATTGAGCGGGGTCTGGTATGACTGCTGGGCCTGTTGGGGTGCAGAAATATTTACATGGAGCGGTTTCTTGGAGGGAGGAGCCTGTACCAGGTTTACTTCTCCTTTTTTTCTGGCCCCGTTCTTTTTAAACCCAATCCCCTTCTTCTGTGCCAGGGAAGCGGAGGAATCAGATTGCCCGATCAAAGTAGAGTAGTCGATAAGTTTTCCTGACCTAACCCCTTCCTCGATCCTGTCGACCACCTGTACCAGGGCTGCAAAATTGGTGGTGATCTGACCCACCAAAATGGTTATAGAAAGGCTGCCCCAGGGTGCTTACAAAGGTTGAGATCATTTCGGGCTCCAACATAGGCAGCCTGACCTGGGAGGCGGCCTCTCTCCACCTCTTAGCATACTGCCGTACAGATTCCTCTTTTCCCTTACTCATCCTCATCATGTCATGCCGGTCTGGCACGATCTCCGAGTTAAACTTGTATTGGTCTAGAAACGCGTCAGCCAAATCCTTCCACCTTCTGATCCTTCCATGGTTCACCGTGGCAAACCACCTTAGAGCCAACCCTGTCAAACTCCTTTGGAAGAGTTAGATCAGTATACCGTCATCCCGGCCAAACTGGCACAAAGCCCCACAATATAGTTTCAAGTGGCTCATTGGGCAATCCGTGCCATCATATTTGTCGAAGTCTGGGCACTTGAACTTGGCCGGTAGGCATGCATCCAGGTATATGCACAGGTCGTCAAAGGTGGTACCTCCATAGCTGTTTCCCCCTTTTACCTCCTTGAGTTCTTCCTAAATCCTCTCTATCTTATGTAGAAGTTTCTTTTCCATCTCCTCCCTAGCTTTTTCTTTCTCCATCTCTTTCTCATATTCCACAGTGTTTTCCCTTATCAAAATAGGTTCAGGGACTGGCTCAGAAATGGGTTCAGGTATGGGTTGAGCTGGAGGTGGAATGTAGGCTTGAGGTGGCGGTGTTTGATGGGAAGTAGAGGCTTGGTTTTGGGCCTGGGCCTGTTGGGCCTGAGCCGCCAGTAAGTCTCCCAGCATCTTAGCTAGTCCAACCACCTGCTCTTGCAGCTGAGCAAAGTCCTGAACAGGGACAGTAGCTTGGGCTTGGTTCTCTTCAGTATTCATTGCTCGAGCTTTGGACCTGGTCACGAGAGCAATGATTGCAAGTAAGTGTACCTGGGGAAGAAAAAACAAAGAAACAAGTCAGCTCCCATTTAATCCTAGTCACACCTATAAATGTTGATAAGTGAGTTAGGTGAACAACAGTCCGAATTTATTTGTTATTTTCTATATTTTTCCATTTTTTGTTTGTTGGAATATTTTAGGACTTCCAAGTGTCCCACAAAATTTTGAGTTGATTGGTACAAAAAAGACCAACCAAAGGTTTTATGGAATATTCTAGGGCTTCTAAGGGTCCCACAAATTTTTGAGTTGATTGGTACGAAAAAAACCCACCAAAGGTTTTTTTTTTTTTGGAATATTCTAGGGCTTCCAAAGGTCCCACAAATTTTTGAGTTGATTGGTACGAAAAAGACCAACCAAAGGTTTTTTTGGAATATTCTAGGGCTTCCAAGGGTCCCACAAATTTTTGAGTTGATTGGTACGAAAAAGACTAACCAAAGGTTTTATGGAATATTTTAGGGCTTCCAATGGTCCCACAAATTTTTGAATTGATTGGTACGAAAAAGACCAACCAAAGGTTTTTTAGAATATTCTAAGGCTTCCAAGGGTCCCACAAATTTTTGAGTTGATTGGTACGAAAAAGACCAACCAAAGGTTTTTTTGGAATATTCTAGGGCTTCCAAAGGTCCCACAAATTTTTTGAGTTGATTGGCACGAAAAAGACCAACCAAAGGTTTTTTTTTTGAGTTGATTGGTACGAAAAAGACCATCCAAAGGTTTTATGGAATATTCTAGGGCTTCCAAAGGTCCCACAAATTTTTGAGTTGATTGGTACGAAAAAGACCAAGCAAAGGTTTTTTGGAATATTCTAGGGCTTCCAAGGGTCCCACAAATTTTTGAGTTGATTGGTACGAAAAAGACCAACCAAAGGTTTTTTTGGAATATTCTAGGGCTTCCAAAGGTCCCACAAATTTTTTGAGTTGATTGGTACGAAAAAGACCAACCAAAGGTTTTTTTGGAATATTCTAGGGCTTCCAAAGGTTCCACAAATTTTTTGAGTTGATTGGCACGAAAAAGACCAACCAAAGGTTTTTTTTTGAGTTGATTAGTACGAAAAAGAGTTTTATGGAATATTCTAGGGCTTCCAGGGTCCCACAAATTTTTGAATTGATTGATACGAAAAAGACCAAATAAAGGTTTTTTTGGAATATTCTAGGGCTTCCAAAGGTCCCACAAATTTTTGAGTTGATTGGTACGAAAAAGACCAACCAAAGGTTTTTTTTTATTTGCTGAATTTTCTCAGTTTCAAGTTCAAAAATTTGATTGAAACATGTTTGAGGTGAGTTGTATCAAGAAATATGACACCTTGGTTCCCTTTTTATGTATCTTCTTTAAGCTTGTGGAAAGGATATATTTGAGTTTCAAAATTAGGTTAAATCCTTAAAAAAAAAATTTTTGTTTTTTTTTTCATATTCTCTTTGGGGTGCCTAAGGATTATTCACAATGTTTTAGGCATTTTATTCTCAAAAGAATTGTGCTGGAAAATCAATTTGCCAATTTTCTGGCTATATCCGACATGATATATCGGCTAAGGCTATGTCGTATTGTATCCGATACAAATGATCAGATACATGCATACATCCTTTTTGCCGACGAGTTATGTCAGATAAAAATAAAATGATGTTTAACCGACTTGAGTTGTCGGTTAATACCGAAATGGCCCTTTTTGACTCATTTTTTCACCAGATCATGTTATTTTCATTCCCACTTGATGTTCACCTTGACTTGGACTTTAAATCCTGCCCCAAATTGTGCTTTGACATCATACTTGCAAAATTCACAAATTCATGAGGGTACTTGTACCCTCCAAAGTTATACACCCATTCACAGATTTTGGTACTCTTGGTTGCCTCCTATATGGACTTTGGGTAGGATGACTTTTAAATTGAGTTGGAAACTCATCTTATAGGTTACACCAACCTTAGGCTATAGACACTTTTGGGAAAAATTTCATCCCAAGCATATGGACACCATGGCTTTTAATTTACATGAAGATAATAAAAAAAACATGGCTTTACCTTGCCTCCTTGTGTTACCTTCAATATGGTATTCATATTATATCTTGGCCTATGAAACATGCAAACGGCCTTCCCACATTTACACCCAATTCCCCAAACGCAATTGTGTAGTTTAGCTGAAAACGTGTTTCTCCACCTTCAAGCGTATGGTTTTTGGGTTTTGGCTTAATTTACAACTTAGAACTCAAGTCTAGTGATGCCCGGAATCGAATCACAAATCCCATTGTCATCACATCATTGACTCAAATTCTAAGGTAAATGTTTTCACTTTCGCTTTCCGAAGTATCGACCTCAGTGCGTGAAGCTACACACATTCGGGTTCAACTTCCTATAGGTAATGGGTAGGCTATGCAAAGTGTTTAAAGTGCTCAATTGCATTTAAAATTGAGGTGCATTCATAACGTCCCAGCCCCTTACCACTCTTTTTCGTAGCCATACATACAATTTCAAGCCAAGGCAATATGACATTATGATGAAAGCAAACACAAGCAAGCATGGTAGCCAAAGCAACTAAATATGTACACAATTATTACATACCCAAAAGTAGCATACAAACATGGTGTCATATTGCACAAACAACCATTAGATCATGAAAAGCATGCTTGTAAAACTCAAAACATCCCATAAATTTCCAGATTTCGTGCTCTTTTTTCATGCTCAATGGTACTTATTCACACCCAAATTGAAGCCCAAAAAATACAGTAACTAGACATATTATACAAGAAGTATTTAAGCGGGGAAACATGCTTGGAAAACCCCTCAAAACCTCTACTGAATTCTGGGTTTCATGGTTCTCATTTTCATGCTCAAAGTGCCTTATTCATGCCCAAATGTAAGCCTAAAAATACATCAACTAGAGGTGTTTTGTTGGTGAAAACCTGCTTGAAAACCCCCAAAATGGCTACTAAATTTCTAGATTTTTCTGCTCATTGCTTTCATGCTCAAATCATGTCATCCTATACCCCCAAATCAAAGGCATGGCATAAAAAAATATTAAGCACAAGAAAGCATTGTTCATGGGAAACATGCTTGAATACCCAAAATTTACACTAAATTTCCAGAAAAAAATTCTTTATGTTCAGCTTATGGTATGGAAACCCGAAATAACACATGCTATCACAAAATACCGCAAATTCATATTACAAGATATGCTTTTCCCTAAACATATTTCTAAACACAATCAAGCAACACATTCATGTAAAAAAAATTTCTTACAAATTAGATTTGAGATGCAATATGCACAAGTAGGAAGAATAGCAAGCATTCAAAAATAAAGAAAAAGCATGAACAAATACACAAAATGGCTTAAATCCACAGTTCCCCAGCAGAGTCTCTAGTTGTGAGACATGGAAAAATCACCTGGATGATTCACTTCATCATCACACGAGCTCAACGAAATGGGAGAGTAGCCACCATCCAATTTTATGGTGTGAATGGGCACCAAAAATCATCAAAAATAGCAAAAAGGCAAATACTAGAGTAAAAATAACTCTACTTGAAAATAAAATCCAGAGATGGGTAAGGGGATTAGATTATGAATGGGGGAAGGTATTAGGCACCCCCATTCACCCACACAAGGTAGTTGCCAAGTGTTGTTCATGCTAAAAGAATGAGAAAGCTTGCTAAAATAATCAGAAACCTTGAAAAAGGATTAAACAAATGTATGATACTTTCACATGAGAAATCCAATGAACTCCCGAACCTCTTTTATGTCAGTATCACTTCTAGGACATCATTAATAGATGAAAATCAAAGCAAAACTGAATAAACCAAGTTGAGACAAATCCGGAGAATTAGGTAAAAGCTAGAGCCATTTGTCTTGAAATCATTCAAATCCAATTTAAATTGAATCAAACCAAATCAATTTGAAAGATTGTGAAAAATAGAAGACTCATGCAAAGTTTCAATCAAATTTGGTTAAAATCCTAGGAGTTATTCTCCTTTGAAATCTGCTGCTGGAAATAGTTAAAAGTAACCAGTGAGCAACTTTGGAAATTCATTTGGAAATATCGGCACCACATAAATCCATGAAATTTGGTGTGAATGAAGTATGTATGGCTATATTTCAGATGAAACTAGCCTCATACAAAAATTCATCCGGATGTGCCTTGGGTGACCTCCCAAACAGGCCCCGAGGATCACAAATTAACCCAGAAAAGTACTGTTGAGCAGTTCTGAGTAAATCGGTCACCCACAACACAAATGGAATAAAAAAATTATGAAACTACTGGATTTGAAATTATACTTCCGATAGAAAACACGGAAACAAAAATCACTCGAATCGGACTTAAAACGAACACCTGGCGCTTAGTCAAAGTGACAGGTTCTACAATCAGACCTAAACTGACCTATCAACTTCGACTGAGTGGTGTTAGAAATCCACTCCATAAAAATTGATGAAATTTTATAGGCATAAACTAGACAGCCTCACTTTTTCCATGGCTTTGGAATCACTCCAAAATTCATCCGGATGATGAAGTTACGAGTGTCCGAAGTTAAGGTACAGATGCTGTCCCGTTTTACCACTTTTAAGTAAAATCAATTCAAATCAGTGATTGGATGTGTGTGATCCGTGCAATATAAATCAAAACCACTTGAAAAAGTGTTGGAGAACCTCTAGGAAGAAATAGGGCACAAGTTTGGCTCACCATTCTCTCTGATTGGAAAGAATATGCCAAAAACCCCCAAAAATGAGCAAAAATCCCCAAAACCGAGAGGTTAGACCTAGAGGTCTTCAAATCATTTTGAAAATCATTGAGATACATCCCAGAATTGCTTGGGGCTATTTATTTCAGATCTATCATAATGAATGCAATAGATCCGAAATACAAGCCGATTCCGATAAAAAACAAGTGCAATATGTGTATATGTGTAAAAATCATTTCTTGAAATATAACCACACATAGCATTCATATCAATCAAATGGGGTTCTAAAAAGACCAAGGGTTCCATTCCATTCTCGTTTCCCTTAATTCTCTCTCCCCATTTAATGGTTCTTCGAGATAGTCTTGGGGTACTTTGAGTATGAAACGGTTTTCATAGAATCAAAAGGCTTTTCAACAAGGTTCTAACACTAAGGATCAATCCTCAGTCTCGTTTCCCCTAGATCTCGCATTCACGTTTTACGGCTAGGGGGAGTCTTGAGGTCCTTTGAGTAGAGGAAGGGTTTGCATACACAAAGATTAGGCCATTATTCTACAGAAAGGTAGAAGAAAAGAACTAACCCTAGAATGTAAAGACAAAAAAATAAAGAAGGATTTAGGCTTGCCTAGGTCTCTGGAAGCAATGCGGTAGCGGTTCCCTTTTTCACTCAGAGCTCTTCAATCTCCAACTTATTGGCCATTTGCTTAAGGAGGAGCCTCCTATTTATAGGCAAAGGCTAGGGTTAGGGTTTGCATGATGCTAGACACAAAATGATGTCTAGAGTCCACCAACCTAAACCCTAAGGCTATTTCCGAGATTTCCACCCCTTTAATGAAGGATATGATGGTGAAAAGTGAAAACTCTCGGAAAACCCTAATTTTGAGCAAAAACCTTGTATCCGACAACTTAGATCGGCTACAAGGACACCTATATGTATCCGACATATGTCATCGGATACATTAATACCTGCTTGTATCCGACAACTTATGTCGGATAAAAAAAGGTCCTCTTGTATCCAATGACCTGTGTCGAATACAATAAAAAATGCTTAAAACTGAATTTTTGTGCTAGTTTCAAAGGAAAGAATGATTTTTGCCAATTATTAATTATTTTCCCAGCGCGATTTTGGGGTGTCTACACCAACCCGAATCCGGTTCGCTACTGTAACAACCCGAGTCCGGTTTAACAACCAAACTCGAGGTGCTGCCACGAAGTCAGGGTCAGATACAAAGTAAGGTTTACAAGAGATTTTAAAATTTCTTAACTACATCAAAGTTATGGTGGAACAATGATATTTATTTTTTATTCAATTCAATATCAAATGCAATTACAAAGAAGTATACATATTCATGAATGTGATCTAAATTACATTTACAATTCTACCCATCAAATTTGACCCCATCTTCGTGATCTCTCCAAGCAAACCTGAAAAATAGGTGAAAACGGAGTGAGATTTTACATCTCAGCAAGTAGCAGGTGCATGCAAATAAAAACAATCTAATTTAAGCAATAGTCATGAGGTACGCTATTAATCAACGATAAGACGATAAATTCTAATCAACATGGCCAATTCCAAATAAGGCGATAAGATATGCAATCAGACGTAAAATACTAGCAAAAGATGTTATCGATAAATAAAACCAAAAAATAGCGATAAAACACGTGTCACTGCAGGACTCACAAAGATAAGTTTTTGAGATGACACTCAACCACAAGCAATACCACCATGCGACTTAAGGGTGAGGCTACTAAGACACTCAAACCCGAGACATCTCCTTAGATAAGAGCCGTAGTCATCGACTTATTGCGCACGAACTCAACAAAGTTGACATGTACCACCAGCATGCAGCACCGAAATCAAAACATGAAGGTGACCGCTTATCCACATGTACAGGGAATCACCAGCGGCGCACCGGGGCGTCTCTCCAGACATAGGACCTTCCAGAGCAAACTAACAAGCAAAAGAAGCGCGCTTGCACATAGGAGTAACTCAACCCAAAAGAAATACCACTTAGCTATCCAGCCAAAAACTGTGAATCCATATACAGCTAAACCCATTGAGACAAACCACGATAAAACAACATATGGGAGGACACGCTACTGTAGGAGGCATACACACTTTTTCCGTAAAGGACTACATGTAGAGCCCCAGATCCGGATCTGCCCTATCACAGCACCAACCCGTACCCGAGACCTACTTATGGGCCCAAAAGAACCTGATAAGCATAATTAATGTGGGCAATTACAATGTAATCATCAGAGTGCATAAGATAAAGAAGCATGGAATTTAAAATTTTCCATATAATAAAAGGGCATCCGTATAATAACTCCAAAATACAACATTTAGGTACACAAAAAGGCAACTAAGATCTCTCCATCACTGTCTCTCACATGAGCATTCATACACAAAAATAATAATCTAAAGATAACTCCCAAGTTTATGAATCCCAAAAAGAATAATTACATTCCCCTTGATAGTTTCTAGGAACTAAATACAATAACATAAAGAGAACCCCTAATACGGATAGTAAAAGTCCTCGGGCCTGCGCTCAGACTCACCCTCAATAGCTGCCCCAGTACATGGCTCACCAAGCGGATCTGAAAACAAATCCGGTAAAACAAAACGCGCGTGAGACTTAAAGTCTCAGTAAGTAGCAAACATGTATGAATTGAAGCAATTGATGCAATACATATAACCTCATGAGTAAAAACAGTTTAGGCAATATATATTCCCAAGTCACAGCATCTCAATAATATAACACATAAAAATTAGCTCACAAACCTAGTAGAACTGATAATGTAAAAAAAACCTATGGAACTCACGATGTAGGACAAACCTTGCTCAGTAGTTATTAGAACCAATGTCACGTTCCACCACCCAAGATATAATACGCAATGAACAACCAAGTGTCAAGTGGGACTACTCATCCACTATTGAATACCAAGTGTCAAGTGGGACTACTCATCCACTATTGAATGCCACATGTCATGTGGGACTACTCGTCCACAATTAAATACCAAGAGTCAAGTGGGACTACACGTCCACTATTGATTGCCAAGTGGAATTCCCCATCCACTATCACATCAATCGAGACCAAGTGAAATTCCCCATCCACTACCAATAAACCATGCCAAGGGCAAGTAGAATTCCCCATCCACTGCCAATAAACCATAAACCAAAGCCTTGTCAAATCATATGAGAGTTTTTCGACATCGCTTTCATAAATCCAAGCCAATCAAAATGAAGGTCATAAAATCCTCAAAACACATTTTTGATGGGTGAGATGATCTTAGGAATCCCATATAAGTCACTATACCAAAATTCAATGGATTCTGAGACAAAAAGTTTCGGACCTCAAAAATATTCTTAGTCTGGATAAAAACGTTGACTTTTCGATATATAATTTTTCTAGACAAATCTACAAGGAGTTTCGGGCTCAAATTCTGGTTGTAGTCTATTGAAGGGTATACAAATCTTCTAAAATTTTCTGGGCTCCTGAATCACTCGTTTGGATATCAAACTCAAAAAGTGGCCCTTTTCGAAAATCGGGAAAACTGGAAATTTAGGCATAAACTGGAAAATTGACTTTTTATTGGTTGGGAACTGGGCCTTGAGAGTATTTTTATTGGTTCCAAATGGGGAGTAAAACCTTATTTACATGTAAAGACTTAAGTAAATGGAGCAATAAATACACAGGACATTTACTTAAATGTCTTTCATGTAATAAGGGTGCTATGCGAGAGGCTTGGGTTGTTTGGGAAAGGGTTTGAGAGAAAAAGGCTAAACAAATCAAGAAACAAGGTCCACGATTAGGTCATGGATTAATCGCCCAGCGGCGATTAGCTCAAAGTTCGGGCATTGAGGTTCAAAGTGCGCGCGCATTCCCTTTGAACGTGCGCACGCAAAGGCTCTAGATTAATCGCCCAGGTTAATCCTGATTCGCGATTTAAGATAACAGAGACTTGTCTTTTGGGGGGTTTGGCTCAGGATTAATCATAAATTTTCAGGATTAATCGCCACCTCGGGATTTCAGATATTTTTGGCTATTTTCGACTCAAAACTCATACAACTCCTTCCTAACTTTTCCAACACCCAAATGGGATGATCATAAATCATCCCAACACACTTAAAAACACATTCTAAAACCAAGATTCATTCCAAATCCTCATGAACACAACATCCATCACATAAATCATCATTCAAATACCAAACTCAAACCCTAATTCGAAATGTGAACAATAGAGATGGAAATCTAGGGAAAATCAATGGAAAACTAAACCAAATAGTTACATAAACCAAACCCTACGAATTTTTTGAAGCAAAACCCTATATTCAAATGATTCTTCAGTTTATCAAAACCCTAAGATAGAGAAATACGAAAATCCAATAAATTCATTTTAGTTGAAGGGTTTGCTACTTACTTTTTTAATGGAGAAGCAACCTTCCCTTCAAGCTCTTCTCTCCTTCTTCTTCTTTCCTCTTGAAGCTTCAAGCAAGCTCCCACAATTTCTCTCTTGTTCTATACGTCCAAGACAAGAGGGAGTGTTCTAAAAATACTTAGAATTGAAATTAGGGCAGCCTTTTATATGCCCAAGTTTTGGGACTTTCAAATCTGCCCCTAACAAGGCTTTTATTCAACTAAAACCCTTAGGGGGTACCTTAGTTTAAGTAAGGGTGTACCTTAGTGATAAGTAGAGGGTACCTTAGTGTTAATTGAAGGGTTACCCAAGTGTTTTAAAGGGTTTTCCTTAGCTATTTCAAAGGCATACTCTAGGGATGCTTAGGGGTACCTTAGTTATACCAGATGGGATACCCTGGTGTGAAGTGGGGGTACCTTAGTGTTTCAAGGGATTTAGCTTAGTCATTCTAAGGGGTAAACTTTGAATAAGCTTAGGGGGTGTACCTCAGTTACATTGAGGAGGGTACTTAACTATAGAAGGGGTGTACCTTAGTTATATGAGGGGTTACCTTAACTATATAACGGGCGATACCTTAGGGAAAACAGCAGGGGGTTACCTTACTTATATAGGGGTTACTTTAGTTAGACAAAGGGGGTACTTTGGCTATATAGGGGGTGTACCCTAGGTAAAACAGTGGAGGTACCTTACTTATATGAGAGGAGTACCTCTAGGAAATACAAGGGGTGTACCCTAGGTAATATAAGGGATGTACCTTAGGTATGTTGGAGGTACTTTAGGGATATAAATGGGGTACCTTAGCTGTATAAGGGAATGTACCTTAGCTAAACAAGGGGGTACTTCAAGTAAGACAGTAGGGTACCTTAGTTAAAATAAAGGGATACCTTAGGCAATACAAGTGAGGTACCTTAGATATAATCAGGGGATACTTTTGGTATTCGAATGGGGTACCTTGGGCAAAACAGTGGGGTGCCTTAACCAATATGGGTAAGGTGCCTTACGTAATATAGGGGGTACTTTAGGTATGCATGTGGGGTACCTTAGGCAAACACAAAGGGATACCTTAGGTAAGCACAGGGGTACCTTAGGCAATCACAAGCGGACACCTTAGGCAAACACAGGGGTACCTTAGGCAATCACAAGGTGATACCTTAGGTGTACTTTGGGCATACAATGGGAGTACCTTGGGTAATCAAGTAGGATACGTTAGGCAAAACAAAGGGGTACCTTTAGGTAATACAAGGAGTACTTTGGACAAACACACGGGGTACTTTAGGTAAATCAAGAAGGCACTTTGGGTTTTCAAGTGGGGTACCTTTGGCAAAACAGTGGGGTACTTTAGGTATTCATGTGAGGTACCTTAGGCAATGTGAGTGAGGTACCCTGGGCAATATAAGAGGGTACCTTAGGGCTAATTAGGAGATACTTTAGGTATTCAATTGGGCTACCTTAAGCAAAACGGTGGGGTACTTTAGGCATACACGTGAGGTACCTTAGGTAGAATAAAGGGGTAACTTTAGTTAATACAAGGAGTACCTCGGGCAAACACATGGGGTACCTTAAGTAAATCAGAGGGATACTTTAAGCAACACTTGTGTGGTACCTTGGGTAATACATGGGTGTACTTTAGGTATACTTTAGTGATACCTTAGGCAATACTTGGGTTTCCCTTAGGTAATTCATGGGTGTACCCTAGGCCTACTTGGGTGGTACCCTTGGTAATACTTCGATGTACTCTAGGTATACTTGGATGGTACCTTGAGTAGTACATGGATGTACTTTGGGTATACAATGGGGGTACTTTGGGTACTCTTAGGAGTTACTTGAGGTACATGTGAGAGGTACCTTGGGTACACTTGGATGGAGATTTGGGTACACTTTGAAGGTACTTTAAGTATACTTGGGAGATACTTCGTGGTACACTTAGCTCTAATTTTTCAGAATTTGATTTCCAATTCACTAGATCTAATTGAAAGATACCTTAGCAAATGGTAATTAAGACATAACATTAACTAAGCTTACCTTAATAACTTAATTAAAGTTCAATTTAATTTCCCTAAATCCTCAAGGATAATCCACATCTACCTCACCCTCATAACACCAATACTTAATTTGTCTAATAATTCTACTTTAGATAATTAAGCTTAATAATTAAGGTATAATCCGGGACGGGGTTTTACACTACACATCTTTACGTAAAGGATTACACATCTCTACAACAAAGGATTACCCATATCTGCCGTAAAAGTTAGTATCAACTCAACCACAGGAAGTAGTATCGCTCAACCGTAAAAGAAAAGCGATTAGACATCATACCACAATTCAATCCATACCAATTATTATATTATTAACCAAAATATCCAATTCCAAGAAAAAAACCATGGCTCAATCCTTATGAACCCAAAATAAAGCCTTTTGTGAAATAACATATGCAATATATCAATTATCTTCAAAATAAAACTCATAAATCATAATTTCAATGAAAATCAAAATTTATACAATTCCAGAAACCAATATTCATATTTAAAGCGCAAACAAAAGTAATTCAAGTCTTTCTTAGATTTTTCCTTATTAATCCCCTTATTATAATTCAAGTTCCCATATTAATACCTAAGATAATATTTATTTCAATTTTCTGTATTTATAATTTCCAGTATATCCTACAGAATTAAAGCAAAGCTTAGAAGATGATTTTACCGTATGAATGCAATTTAATGTTATTCCTAACACTATTTTCTATGAGGTCGATCCACCATCCGGATTTTCCCTAATCGCGATTTGATAAAGACTGGTCAGACATCTCCAGCAACCTTCTTTTTCCCTTCTCCCTCTCTTTTCTCTCATTGTTTTTCACACGAAAATTCTTTCTTTTAAACCCTTCTTCTACTATTTATACTAAGCTATAAGAATCCTAAACCAACCCTAATAACCACCTTTTAATTGGGCTAACCCAAGAGTGGTCTAATTAAAGTCTAATACCTTCTAATTAATTCCTACATTTTCTCCACCTTATATTTTTCTACCAATACTATACTAATTAAATTTTCTCCTTACAACCTAATTTCGTGCCTAACACTCACTTAAATCCTAAATATCACCTAAAACCCAAATTAATTACTTTCTCTCCCAATTAAGACCTAAAATTACCTAATTACCCTTTTTCCCACTTTATGCCTTAATTATCACTATTTTATTTCTAACTGGACTTAATAAATTATTTTCTTCTATTTTCTAATCATAATTATTATTTAATGATTGTATTTCATATATTACCCATTCTGAAAATTACCAAAATACCCTTTTACCCTTTTAGGCTAATTTCCTTAAAAGTCCTTTATTTACAAATTATTACTTATTTGAATTACTTATCCTCTAAATCTTCACTTTTTATTTTAATCACAACTTAACTCATATTTTAGTTATTTATTTGTTTATTTATTTATTATGTGAAAATTCGGGGTCTTACACCCTGATGGTTTCTCAGGGTGGTTTTTTCAAGGATGCTAGGACATTGTGAAGTTTGACGTTTACAATGCTGTCATAGAATTTTTTGAAGGGGGTTTTCTTCCTACTTCTTTCACTTCTTCACATATTGCTCTCATTCCGAAAGTTGATCGCCCTTCATCTATTGCAGATTTTCGTCCAATCAACCTCTGTAATTATTCTTACAAGATTATTTCAAAGGTGTTGGCAACCAGATTGGCTTCAATTCTTCCAAGAATCATTAGTCCAAAACAAAGTGCCTTCATCAAAGGTAGGGTTATTTCTGATAACATAAGTCTTGCTCATGAACTTTGCCAGGATCTCAACAAGAAAAACATTGGTGGTAACATCATTCTTAAACTTGACATGGCAAAAGCTTTAAAATCGTATGGACTGGTCTTTTATCATTGAGGTGTGTAGAAGATTTGGTTTTTCTAGTGCTTGGTGCAATATGATTTATCAATGTATTTCTAATTGCTGGTTTAGTATATTGATTCAAGGGAAGGCTTGTGGTTTTTTTAACTCCTCTAGAGGACTTCACCAAGGGGATCCTTTATCTCCACTCCTGTTTATTATTGCGGAGGAAGTTCTTAGTAGAGGCATTAAAAATCTGGTCTCATCTGGAAAAATTAGAAGGTACTACACTGGAAGAAATAGTATTCAAGTTTCTCACCTCCTGTACATTGATGATATATTGATTTTCACAAATGGCACTAAATCGCCCATTTCTCATCTAATACATTTTCTTGATTTATATGAGAAGGCATTTTGGTCAGAAGGTAAACAAAAGTAAAAGTTGTTTCATAGTTTCATCAAAGATCACTGCTTCAAGAGTTACTTTGATTCAGCAAGCTACAAGATTTACAAAAGGAACTCTTCCAACAAAATATCTAGGAGTTCATTTATTTATTGGAAGAGCTTCATCCTCTTTGTCCGAAGGTTTGTTAGATAAAATTCAAAAAAAGATCAGTGGATGGAAATCCAAATTGCTGTCTTACGGAAGTAAAGTTGCACTTATCCAAAGTGTTTTATCCAGCATACCTATACATCTGTTATCTGCAATTCCAATCCCCAAAACAGTCATTAGAAGACTTGAATCCTTATTTAGTAATTTCTTTTGGGCAGAAAGTGCAAATTATGGTTATAAGAGGCATTGGGTTGCTTGGGATCAGATTATCCTCCCTAAAGAGGAAGGAGGTCTAGGCATCAAGTCTATGAAGGATGTAATGAAGAGTCTTCATATTAAAATGGGGTGGAGAGCCATGCATGATAATGGCCTTTGGGCTAGATTCATAAGATCAAAATATTGTCATTCCTTATCTCTCAGACAAGTGGATTTCAAATCGGGTATTTCAAAGATTTGGAGAGCAATTCTAAATGTGAAAAATGACATTGTTAGCAACACTAGTTGGATCATTGAAGAAGGTAAGGTAAATTTCTGGTATGATAAATGGTCTCCTCATGGCACTCTTGCTGATTTGGTGAATGAATAAGATATATCAAATCCTAACCTTCAAGTGGCTGATATAATAGAGAATAACTCTTGGAAATTGGAAAATGTTTTTCCTCCTCTTCCTCTAGACATATGCAGATCTATTGAAGCAATCTGTCCTCAATTAAACTCTTTGCAGGATAGAGTGGTTTGGCTTCCTTCACCTAATGGAAAATTCTGGGTTAATTCAGCTTGGCATCAGATTAGATGCAAAGCTCCCATATCATTAAATAATAATTTCTGGAAGCATTTCATTCCCTCCAAAATCTGCACTTTTGTTTGGAGACTTTTTAAAGGAGCAATTCCTACAGATGATAGAATTAAAAATTGTGGGATATTATTGTGCTCCAAATGTAGTTGTTGCAAGCATGCTAAGGAAGAAAGCATTAATCACCTCTTCTCCTTCAGTGATATTGCTCAAAGAGTTTGGAACCATTTTGCTCAGAAAATCAATATCCAATTTCATCCATTACATGATACAATCAGTAGAATTTCTTTCTGGTTGGATCGAGCAGGTAAAAAAGATCAGCTGGGTTTACTTCTTGTTTCCTTGCCTTTATTTGTGATATGGGAAATCTGGCTTGCAAGGTGCAATCATTGATTTGAAGAACAAGATATGGTGGCCGAAAACATTATCTTCAAGATCACCCGTGGGCTTCAAGAAGCCGCTTATCTCACTAAGCCTAAAGTTCTTTGTTCCTCTGCTAGAAAGACGATGTAACGCCCCGAACCCGGGTCAGTCCAAACCGGCACCTGACCCGAACCCGGTTCGCTACTGTAACAACCCGAATTTAGTTCAACAACCAAATCCGAGGTGTTACTGGCCCATATCAATCACAACATCAATAACATACCAGACCAAAGAAAGTAAATCCAATCCATATATTAATCCATCAGAGTTGCGGAAACAAGTATGTGCGGAAGTGTAGATTAAAATCATCAAACAAGCATGAAGCTTGACCATCAATCAATAGTATCAAAGTCTGGTAGAATGAACTGGTTACTAACTCTCTCTTGTCTCTCTCATACATCAAATCCAATTAATGATAATGAACCAATTAAAAAAAATGCTAAGTCTATAACATCAATCCACCTCAGATAAGATCGGGATAATAGTAATCCTCTGGAGAATACTCAGCTATCTCTCCCTGGAAGTCTAAGAGATCCCCCTCTCGCGTATCAGCTGAAAAAATGGAATAACAGTAGGGTGAGATACGAATATCCCAGTAGGTAACACATGCATGATTAAACAGTTAATATACGGAAAGTAGCAGTTCATGCACGAATAAGTCACATCGATTAATCAGGCTCGTATAATCATTCGTATCATTCGTAAATACAAAACAATATACTAAACAGTTCTAGAGATGAATTCCAGCAAGTTTAATATGAAAATACCATAGTCAAATCAGTAACATAATTCATACATTGCCAGGATGTACTAAACAGTCACATCCAACCAATATCCCAAACACATGCCTCCCGCATGTACCACAATAATAACAAGTTTTATGATTTCAAGGTCATTGTAGGACTCACAAAGTTAGATAAACCTTTTGAGATGATTCTCAACCAATTGCTATACCACCGTGCGACTTAGGAGCGATGCTACTAATGATACTCAAGCCCCATGCAGCGCAGCTTAGACAAGAGCCGTAGTCACCGACTTATTGCACACGTACCCATCAAAGTTGGCATGTACCACCAGCATGCAGCACCAGAATCAATACATGGAGGTGGTTGCTTATCCACATGTACAGGGAATCACCAGCGGCTCACCGGGGTGTCCCTCCAGACATAGGACCTTCCCAGACAAACTAACTTGCAAAGGAAGCGCGTCGCATATAGGAGTAACTCAACCCAAATGACATATCCCTCAGCTATCTAGCTACGACTATGGATCCACAACCAGCTATGCCCACTAGACTCCAAAACTTCCCTAAAGTGTCATATTCTATAAGGGTTGGTGCCTAGCGGCATATAATGGTTATATCTGTACATTTACTTCAATATTTGTTCATCTGAATTCAGTATTCTCTTTAGAAGGTATTCTGATTTATAATGTCATTTAGAGGTATTTAGATAGTCAAATGGTAGTTAGGCTTTTCCAAAATCACGTTTCTCATTTACCTTCAAAACTTGGCAACTATTGTCCTAAATATCTCCCTAATTTGTTTTTCTGTAAAACAGGGGTTTAGGTAGTTTATTTTGGTCTTAAAGCACCTTAATTAATCATTAAAATTGTCTAAAAATAGTTTAGAATTGAATTAGGTTCGAAATTATGAAAAATTGGAAATTCTGTTGAGAGCGCCTAGGATCGCTCAGGATCGCCCTGGCGGTCCCAGGTCAGCGGTCGTGTATTTTCGAGCGCCCGCGGTCCGTCTTCTCGCGGTCTACGGCGCCCTAATTTTATTTAACCAACGCCGAAGATCGCCGACGAGCGCCGAGCACAGTCGAGGTCGGCGGTCGTGCGAAATCGAGCAGAAATAGTTCTAAATCACGATTTTTCTCGTCTAAACTCATTCTAGTGTATTTCTAACATGCTTAGCTAACTAAATACAACATTACATATCATAGAAACATGCATTTGCGATTAACCAAGGAAAAATCCAATTTCAAAACCAAAACGGTGTCACCTACCTCGTATACGCGTTTCTCCTCTTCTCTTCTGAACAGCAAACCCCCAAACCTCTCCTCAGTTGCAAGGCAAGGCTCTGAGCAAGTTCCCTTGGTCTTCCCCCTTCCTTCTCTTTCTTCTCTTCTCGGTCGTTTCAACTCTCGTCGTTTGCGGCTGAATAATACGAGCGAGAATACGATTAGGTTATTTAATACATATATATACTCCCTGATCCCATGCATCTCCCATGCAAACTCTCCCATACACCTCGCCCAATTAAAATACGTACCTCGATATCTCAAGATCGGACGGTCAGATCTGCGTCTAATTCTGGATCTTCACTAAACTGATCACCCCCTACAAGAATAAAATATTCCCATCAATCATAACCCTCAGTAATATTATTTACTAATTTAATTTATTATTTAAGTAAAATTCGGGGTTTTACAGATGATTCTTGATACATTGCACATATATAGTCCTCATATCAGCAGCCCTTATGCGAAGTTAATCAAATGGAAGAGGCACCGCACAAGCACAATAATTTTAAATATTGATGGTGCAATTAAAGGTAACCCAAGTGGGGGTGGAGGAGTTTTTAGAGACAGCCAAGGTAAATTCATTATGGGATTTCAACTAATACTAGTGCAGAAGTATTAGCTTTAAAACATGGGCTTCAAATGGCAGATAATGAAGGTTTCCAAGATTTTATCATTGAATCGGATTCTAAAGTTATTACAGATGCAATAAACCAAAACACTTCCATTCCATGGAAGTGCTCTTTCTGGTGGAAGGAGATTCTCTCAAGAATAGCCAAGTACAACAAAAGTTTACATCATATCTACCGTGAAGCTAACACAGTGGCTGATGCCCTTGATAATGAAGGATGCAAATTTCATGAATTTCAGATCTTCAACTTAGAATCTCTTCTTCCTGTAAAAGCTAAACATGCATTATTTTATGATAGAACAGGTCTTCATAGCTTTAGATATTAAAGCTTTACATTTTCTTGTAATTAGCTTCTCTTTGAGGGGTAAGGTTCATTATGTCCCCCCTTGGCTAGGTGTAATTATTTTTGTTGAATCAATCTACAGGTCAAGGTCTGCCTCAACCCTCCTCCCACCGTTGGAGTGTCACTAGCAATAGTGGGTTTTTAGCAACAAAAAAAAAATCTCTCTAATTAAACATAGTCTAGTGTTATGCCACTCCACCAAGTTCCCTGCATGAGCACACTTAAAACCATTTGTTTACATGCTTGCCACTACACCAACTCAAATATACACCACCAATTAAATTTGAGTGACTAACTTACCTCTTCATTTCCAACTCTAAAAAAATCTGAAACCTCGAATCTCCACAACATCAGAACTCCTGAAAAAATTTTCCACTTACTTTATTTATATTACTGAAATCAGAATTTTAATTATAATCAAGAATTCATGATTTTACATGCATCTCTTCCCACAACAACTTCCTTGCTGGTGTGATCGTGGTGGTCTTCGTTGAGGGTACCGAAATCATAATGCTCTAGTTGTAAGTGGTGGTGTGCCCTAATTTTTTTCTAATTTTTTTAATTATAATCAAGAATTCAAGATTTTACATGCATATCTTCTAATTTTTTTCTTTTCTTGTTTAGTCTTTAATCCCTCAATCGAGCTAGCAAAATGGTCTCCCTTAAGGTTTTGGGGGTAAACATACAAACTTCCTCAGAAATCTCCTCCTTTAGTCCTAAAAACGCTCCAATCAGTGCGTTCTGTGGCCAATTCTCCACCTAGTTTGCTAACCTTTCGAACTCTCTTTGATAATCCCGCAGAGCTTCTTGTTTTTTGATGTGTGAAAGTGCTTCATCGTCATTTTGGTAGTTGGTTGGTCCAAATCGAGCCCATAATTCCTACTTGAGCACTTCCCATGTCAATTGATGCTCTTCGCCTTTGTACGCCCGATTTAGCCATTGAAGCCACTAATTAGTCTCCCCTTCTAGATAATATGCTAATGTTGCCACTTTCTAATCCTCTATGGTGCCTTGACAATGAAAATATTGGCTTGTTCTATTTAGCCACTTTGTTGGGTCATCTCCTGAGAAATGAGGAAATCCATTTTGGCTCCACCACATCCTCAGTGTCTAGTAGAGTTTGAAGATCTAGGCTACTGCATTTCCCTGTGACTGAAACAAGAGTTTGAGGTGAGGGTGGCAAATGGAGAGACGCTGAGATGCAAGGAAAAACATGAAGGTGTTAAAGTCATTATGCAAGGCCAAAACTTTCAGGTGACCCTATTTGCCCTGCCCTTCATAGGCCTTGATGTTGTATTGAGTATAGAGTATAGAGTGGCTAGAGAAATTGGGGCCTGTTTTATGTGTTTGGAAGAAACTCACCGTGAAGTTCACATTGACGGGAAGAGAATGTATGCTTAAGGCGACCCGCATCCTCTCTTTTCAATGGTCGTTCGAATGGTCATTCGAACGACCTCAACGCGACGCGTGTCCCATTTTAAACGAAAACGGCGAATCAAAAACTAACGGACCGATTACGTTAGTTGCCGTTTTCGTTTTCAGCCGTGAGCCAAATATAACGTTTTAGGCCGAATGGTTTTGGACCGTCTCAACCATTAGACCAAAGAGAAAGTTGACCGTGGTTTGCACGGTCGATTTTCTCCTTCCTATTGCGCCCGCGAAATGGCGAACGAATGAATTTTTCAAAACTCCCTCCTTTGTCATTTCTTTTTGCTGTTGTGCTCAAACGATAGGAATTTGTTGATTTCCCCTCACGTTCGTTGGAGAAGAGAATGATTGATTTGTCCTACTGATTGCATTCAAGTTGATTAACTGTGCGAGACTGTAGATTCAGGTGCTTATTCTTCCCCATTTGGTTCCCATCGACTTGGCAATTCATCTAAATTTAACTGTGCGACACTGTGCATTGCGTTCAGGTTGATTAAATTGTGTGAAGGAGTTCGTACCTGAAATCTTGAGGAATTGCCCGAATTTCGGGAGCTAACGGCTTGAAGGAGTTGCTTTGGAATCGAGTTGAGCGAACGGTGAAAGTCTAAAAATTTTTGAAAATGCATGGAATGAATTATTTGCTTTTTCACTATCAAGTAATCTTCAACTGACATTGTGTTTTTTCGTTTTTTTTTTGTTAGTAAACCTATATTTTATATTCCAGATTATATTTCCAAGATTTAAGAATCTAAAAATCCTATTTAGATAAGCAAGATTATGAAGTCAGATTTGTAAACTAGAATCTAAAAATCATGTTTGATTGACATTGATTATTGAGAATAAATTTGAAGTTTTTGTATAAAAAATTGCATAAAAAATAATATAATATAATATATATAGAAAAATAAATGTCTTACTTAAAGTTGTATATATTATTATATAATATGTATCTTTTTACTTAAATATTCAAATTTATATATTAATAATATTATATATAATATCATATAATAATGTTATATTATGTGTATTATAATAATATTATTGTAACATTATATAATACTATTATAATATTATATAATATACGTAACAATTATAATAATTGCACACTTCTATAATATTATATTATATTATAATATAAATCAGATTATAATAATATAATTTATGTTTATTATATTAGTATAAGAAATTTATTAGAATATGAAATTGTAAAATAGTATATATATTATAATATTATATTAAGATAATTAAATTATTATAAATATAATATTATTTATGGCAATAAATCAATATAATATGTTTATTATATTATAATATGTTTATTATATATTATAATGTTTATAATATGTTTATAAATCAATATAATATGTTTATTATATTATAATATGTAAATCAATATAATATGAATTATTAATATTACTATATTGCGTAGGATATATTAATATATTATTATATTTTAATATATTAGTATTATATTAATATATTAAATATTATCATATATTATAATAATATATTAAATTTAATATAATATTATGATTATGAAATATGTTTATTATATTAATATAATATGAAATATTAATAATATGATATTAAATATAATATACTAATATATTATAATATTATAATATATTACATTATAATACTTTTAACGTTATTATTTATTATAATATGTTTTATATAATTTGTTATACATAATCTCTAAAAACACAGATTTTGGAAATTTAAGCACCAATGTCCATAATCCCTATAATCACCAAGAAAGTAGATAGTGATTATGGGCTTGATTATGCAATTGGATAGTAGAATCCGACCTTAAAATCCCAACCAAACACGGCTTTTAGATTATGTAATCAGATTCAAGTATAATCCAGATTCTATAATGCCCACCAAACACCCCCTTAGGCTTATATATTTAGTTAAGTTAGTTTCTCATTTTCAGTAATTGTCCATTTGTTATTATTATTCTTTACTAGTGGCTTGATGATGTGCTCGTGTCTGAGTAATGCTTATTTTCTTCTCCTTTTAAATAAACCTTTATTTTATTTAATTGTATTTTTTTTTGGTTCAATTTGAATGTACCATGGGTTGATCATCTTGGATGTTAATTACTTCGTGAATGTTGTTTATCCATTGTATTTGTTGGTTTTAAGAAGGACGAAACAAACCTGGCCTCTTATGATCTTTCATTTTAAGTCTGGTTATTTGCTTAAAGAATAATGAGGGTTTTATATGTAAACAGAAAACACAGCGGAAATGGATAGTGCGGAGGAATTGTCATCTAGATCAATTGATGGCATTGAAGACACCATCGATAGGGATGTTGATGGTTTGCAAGAATCAATACAGACAGCATATTTACCAAAGATTGGGATGGTGTTTGATTCAGAAGACGACGCACATCAGTTTTATAATGAGTATGCAAGACGAACTGGTTTCGGAACGAGAAAAGACTTATAGCACAAGCATCAACGTACGGGCATCCTCCTAGATAGGGTTTTTTGTTGCTCAAAGGAAGGTTATCGTCGGACAGATAAAAGGGAAATGGCGGTTGTAAAACATCGTGCAGATACAAAGACTGGGTGTAAGGCAAGAATAAAAATTGTATTGGAAGCGAGTGGAAAATATATAATTACACAGTTCGAGGAGGGGCATAATCATGAGTTACTTTTGCCAAGCATGGTCCATATGTTACGATCGCATCGGAAAGTAACAGAGGCCCAGGCAGCTGAAATTGATCTTGCAGATTCGACAAGGATACAGCCCAAGAGAACTGTCGAAATGATGAGAAGGGAAGTAGGTGGCGTTGAATGCCTAGGGTTCATGCGGATAGACTGTCAGAATTATTTGCGGTCCAAACGTAGGGTAGCCATGCAACAGGGAGATGCAGGAGCCTTATTGGAATACTTTCAAAGAAAACAATCAGAAGATGCATCCTTCTTCTATGCCATTCAGTTAGATGAAGATGATCTTATTAGTAACATATTTTGGGCTGACTCTGGGATGATGGCAGATTATACTTACTTTGGTGACGTGGTTTGTTTTGACACCACATATAGAACAAACAAGTACGGTAGACCATTCGGGTTATTTGTTGGTGTTAATCATCACAGACAAACCAAGATCTTTGGCGCTGCCCTATTATATGATGAAACCGTTCAGACATTCAGTTGGTTATTTGAAAGCTTTGTAAGAGCAATGTCTGGTAAGAGGCTGAAGACAATTCTCACTGATCATGACCAAGCTATGACGAGTGCAATAGCTTCGGTGCTTCCGGATACATTCCATCGCTTCTGTGTTTGGCACATGTTCCAAAACGCTGCAAAGCATCTTAGCAATGTGTTTAACAGTGAGAAATCGTTTGCAAAAGATTTTAGTAGATGTGTTTACGAATATGAAGACGATGAGGAATTCATAGAAGCATGGAACACAATGATTAACAAATATGATTTATCCTCGAATAGATGGTTGAAAGCAAAGTTTGAGGAAAAGGAGAAATGGTCTCTGGCATACGGAAGGAACACGTTCTGTGCAAACATGAGTACGATACAAAGATCCGAGAGCATGAATGCTTCACTGAAAAGTCATCTACAAAGGCAGAAGGATTTATTGCGATTCTTGGGGCGCTTCGATGAATTATTGGATGATAGGCGGTATGAGGAACTGAGGGCTGATTGTAAGATGATAAATAGTACTCCTGCATTGCCAATTGAGGGAAATCAAATGTTGGAATGTGCACGAAACATCTACACAGAAGCAATCCTTGAATTAGTTCGTAAAGAAATACTTGATGGTGTCCTTAATTGTGAGATGTATGTTTGTGGGGAAGTTGGCGGATTGGTTGAGTATAAAGTCAGTAATGATGCCAAACGGAGAGTTCGTCAACATACTGTTACATTCGATCGCGAAACTACTTCAGTCAATTGTAGCTGTAAGAAATTTGAATTCAGTGGCATATTGTGCAGTCATGCATTTTATATTCTTCGTGCTAATAGGATAAAGAAGATACTTGATCAATATATCTTGAAAAGATGGACTAAAGATGCAAAGAGTGGTTTGGTTGCATATGAAGAAAGGACTGTTGCTGAGGAGGACTCCAAAGTGGCAATTGGGAGGAGGTTTAGAGAATTGTGTCGCAATTTTGTTCAAGCTGCAAGGAAGGCCTCACTGCATGAAGAGTCCTCTGCTTTTGCGAGTGATCTGGTTAAACAGATTGAATGTGAGGCGAATAGAATAGTAAAAGAAAAAAACAAAGCTAGAGATATGGATGATGCATCAAGAAAAGAAGGAAGTCAAAGTGAAGTTGGAAGGGTGAATGTTTCACAAGCAAATTCTCAGCCAGATTGCACACTTCTAGATAGTGTTGGAGACAATAGTGTTAGGGACAATGATTCTCCAGCTACCGGCGTTGACGATACGGAGATCCTTTCAAGGGCAAAAGGTATTAAAAAGAAGCAAAGGGGTGGTCGGGTTGGCTCAAGTGTTCGTAGGCAAAAAGGTGCATTGGAACAATCTATCAAGCGTACACGAAAGAAAGCAAAACAAGCGGTCAATGAGTCAGTAGAGGAAACCATGAACCAAACAGAAGTTGCAGCAACTTGTGGGGCGTTTACCTCTAGTAGCCAATCTACTCAGAATTCTTGCACTCCACTAACACCTTATATGAGGGATGCATTTATGATGCCTATTGCACCGATGACTCCACATACGCCAGCAGTGCAGGTATACTTTACTCCATTATTTTTGTTTTGCAAACAACGCATCACTCTTGGTGTTTCTTATAAGGCAACTGACAAAATATGTAGGCATATTTTGCTTCCAACCAAATGTCACAAGGTGGTGTTGTTGATCATAGGATTTTCACCCAGGGTATTCAAGGGAATTATGGCTTCACTCAGATGCTGCAAGTAATAGTTAAAATTTCTTGACTCACAATCAATAATTTACAAACCTGTTGTAAAAATACAATTATTGTTTTTGCAGCCATTTGTGATGCAGCATGGCAATCCACCGAATGCAAGCACACAATGGGACAACCTACGGTATTAGTTGAATACTTCCAGTTGTGAATACTCTAACTTGCTCTTGCCGTTTCATTTTATTAAGTCACTTGTTCACTTTTCAGGTAGCGGATTCCTTCAACTTGCCCTGCCACTAAAGCAATGCATCTTGCCCCATAGCTTTGCAGCTTGGATCTGTTTGAACCTGCTCCTATTGTTTTCTTTTGTCCTCCTCCTCGGTCCTAATTGTTAGCCCGATATGGGTTCATTATTAAACTTGAGTGAAGAAGTAAATGTAGCAATTAAAGGAGCATAGATGTGTGAGTTTGTGTGGTACTTTGAGTTTTATCTTGTATAGATATTCATCTTAGTGGCTTGCTTCAATTTATTCTGAATCAGTTAGACAACTGACAATTACATGTGATTTGAGTTTGCGTGATACTTTGCATGTTTTAATCTTTAATTTTCATATTTTTCTTTTTTTATAATCTAGAAAATTTAAAAGCATAAAAATACAATATGCTATTAGCATGGAAAAGATTAATATGAATGATATCTAAGTTTATATGTGAAGATAAATTATTTAGAATTTAGCCACTACTCCTAGATTCTTACATATAATACATATGCATATAATCTTGATCTTATTTTCTTAAAAATGATAACATTTTAAATTCGAACTATTTTTTTTAAGTACATTTAATATTTTCTCTTTATTGACCCTTATGGATCGATCTTTTGGAAAAAAAAAAAGACCAAATCAAAATCTTGTTAAAAAAAGATATTAATTTGAACTTTTTTATTATTTTCTTTTACATGTAATGTCTTGCTAATAATGATCAAAAGAAATGCTCCAACTCTACACTTATAAGCCAATAGATTAGATTTAAAATTCCATAACCTTCCTTTTATTGATCCCTACTTCACTTTGGTTCTCTGCACCTTGTTTTAAACATGTTGGGAATGGGTTGACATATGACACAGGCCATTTATAACATGAGGGGTTTTGGAAGTTTTGTAGCTTTATGGGAGAAAACCCATTAACTTGCCAGCTGAAAATGGGTATAGGATGGGGTATTTTAATTATGACATACACTAGACTTGAATCCATTTATTGCAGCCTCTGTTGTTTTTATTTTTATTTTTCTCTTTAAATCCCTATTACTTGAAAAGTTCCTTTTTCCTTTCTATAAACTCTTTAGTAGAACTAACTCCAATGATAAAATCTTACCATGGGGATTCTTAACAACAATCAATCTCATATAATGATGTGTGACAAATTAATTTGACATATATATTTTTGGGGCAAAGTTATTATGAATATAATATATAATATATATGTAGAGGGTCATATGTTAGATGGATGATATTTCCAAATCATCCCTTTAAATAACCCAACTCATATGTTTTAAAAAAAAAAATCTAACAATAACAATTTCAAATCGTTTTTCAGTTTTTGAAAATAAGTGACAAGAAACCCGTTTGGTAACAATAACTGTTTTTGGGGTTTTTAAAAACAAGTGACAAGAAACCCGTTTGGTAACAAATCAATGATATAGGGTCACTAATCAATTTTCATGACTTAATAGTAGTTGGAGCATTAGCTGTTTAATTTGCTATAACCAATGATGAAATATGTGGACACGAGCTCCTGCATACACATATATCGTTGGGCCACCAGATCTTATATGGAGTAGCTCCGACTGATATGCTTTCATTTTTTCATTGATAGTAAACCCCATCATTTCTTAACTCCAATCACAAAACGCCGCGTCGATAAGACACGAGACCTTCGTTCATGTTTACGCTACTGAACCAATACGAACCATAAACCAATTTCCAAATAAAGTAAGCAAAATATTGCATGGTGAGACCAAAACCAATTTTTCTAAGAAGCAAGCTTAGTGTGCTAAATTTGCAAGAATGCAAGCCAGTAATGGAGTACAACCTTAAATACAATTATAAAAAAATCGAGCGTTTGGCCACAAAATAGAGCAAATCAAAGCCACCACAAAAAACGTAAAATTTCTGCTCCCCTCTCTACTTCAGTCTGCCTCACTTCCTTCATCGTCATCATACTCGTCATCATCCTCGTCTTCATCCTCGTCTTCGTCTTCTTCACCCTCGTTACGGTGCAGTTGAAGTTGCGACACTGCTCCCTGTAACTCTGAAAGCTGCCGGCCTTGCATCTCTTGGGTAGATCGGATCAGCGCCAGTTCTGCACGCGATTGTTGCTGGACTTCATAAATCCTTGACAAATAATCCATAACGGCAGGTGGATCAAATGAAGGAGCAGCCGAAGATGAACCAGAATGAGAGGTTCCAGCCTGGGAAGATGATTGACGCCGTGGACGAAGAGCACCAGCCCGAGTAGCAGCATTAGCATGTGCAACACTTTGTGCTACGGTGGTAGGCCCAATAGGCGGTGGAAGCACTAGAGGTCGCTCAATTTCTGGGATTACTACGTCAAGTCCTTGCATGAGTCGGGTAATGAGGCAAGGAAATATAAGTTTCCACTTCCGTTTGAAGTGCATTATAATGTGTAGCATGGAACGAATCATTTGAGAAGGAAGGTCTATTGAATGACCTTGGAGTAATGCATAAAAGAAGCTAAGTCTCTGGAGTGGGAGGGTATGTAAATGACCCACTGGGCATATGTTGGTGCTCATAATCCGAAGAACAACCGACCGATGAGTTGGAATATTATCAATCACTAGATGTGTTCCATAGAAAGGGGTAGTACTGCCTAACACAAAAGATGCCATAATAGTAGGTGAAGGGGTGTCTGTCTCATGGTAAGGATATCGAGGCTCAGGCACTCTTGGTATCCCCAATATCTGAGAGATGATACCAGGGGTGATGGCAATTGTTTGACCGCGAAAATACACTTTGAATTTGGGAGGGGTAAGGGACCAATCATGCATGTTTGCATAGAACTCCCGAACAAGGATGGCTTGGGGTGCAGGAAGATTTGTGAGCAAAGGCTCCCAACCCCTAGAAGTAAAAACTGAAGTAATCTCGAGATCAAGCTCGCGGATTATTACCTCCCGCTCTAACAGGAGACTCCGGTTGTGCAGGTATTGACGAAACCTCATTTGCGCATAGCGGTCAATAAAATATTCGGTATCAAAATCATGAGGTTGTACGTTAGACGTAGACCCTCGGGTGCGTCTTTTAGGCATCTGCATTAACAGTATAGTATTAGATCGCGATGAAAAGAAAGGTTGAGATGCACATACTCAAGCAATGGAAGAAGGAGAAAGGAAATATAACAAAAATAAAATAAATTTTAAAAGATACACCCCACGTGAAGTCAGATTGGGCCTAAATAAAGGTCTCAAGAATATTCACATGGTGATTAGTGATTTTAGATTTTGTTTATAGTCAAAATCAAGATTAGAGTGAAATATGGGGATGGATCTATTAGGCATTTGAGGTTTATATATAAAAAGGGCACTTAGATTAAGAATTAATTCTAACAGTCACTCTACGTGAGAGCAACAAGAGAAGAGAAGTTTATTTATGGTTTGCTTTCAAGCTTCCATCCAGATTTTTGGCGTAAGCAGGCAAGTAAGAATCCTCTGTTCCAAGGCCAAAGAAAGAGCTTGTTGGCATAATATAAGCAAATTTTCCATCAGAAGTTTGAGTCTAGCAACAATAATCTTGGAGATTAATTCTATATAAAACAATTGCAAAGATTGAAAGACCTCAATCTTCAAGGTCTTTTAAGAAAGAGGAAAAATAAAATTTATTTTCAAAGTCTGAATTTAGTGCAATGAATCTAGTGGAGGGAATAAAGTTTTTAGTCTTCTTTTGATAAAAAGAACACTTATCAAATAATTATGATAGTTCAATTCCAAATAATATAAAGAAAAAAGGAAAAAAACGACTAAGAAAATTTGTCAAATGACAATAAGTGAAAGTTTTACCCACTGTCCTACATTATACTTAAATTAAATGGTTTAACCATGTAATGTTATTTTTTTAACCAATATAGTCATATTACAAGGAGATTTAATTTCGTTCATTTCAAAAGGATATCTTCTTTCTAGATCAACTTTTCAATTATTATTAGGCATACAACATATTGCATTTTATTCAACTACTTTCAGTGAGTTGAGCACTATCTCATTGAAAGATTTGCTTCATTTTTATATTAAAATTTTCAATATCAATATTCTTTGCTTGAGTTAAAAAACATTTTCTCAGACTTAAAGAAAAAGACATAATTACAACAACTATTTTCATTTTCTAACAAAAATAATATATTTATTAAATTCGATTATCAGTTTTATTAAATAGTAAGGCATAAAAATAAAAGTATAAATACCTAAAACCATAAACTACTAACCAAAGCATATATGAACCACTTGAAGTGTTTGTTTATTTCCACGTATCTAAGATACATTACTTAAATTTTCTATTTCAAAAGTGTCTATCTATTTAGAGTTCCAATTTAGTAAAATAAACCTCAAGAAAAAAGGAAACGTATAATCCATGAAGAAGATGACAAGAGTCGTCTTCTTCAACGTATAATCCATCCTAAATGAAATCTTCAAAGCATGGAATAAATTTTAAAAGATACACCCCACGTACCTTGGACGAACGCAAATATGCCTTGGATCCAATCTCAAGCACAAATGCGAAAATTCCTGACGAAACCACTGCGAATAATGAAAGGGGTGGCAGGGGCGGCGGTTTGAAGGTTGCAATAGGAGAATAGAAGGGCGTGCGCAAGTATTTAGGGTTCGTGGTTTTTTTTTTGAAATTTGCGCCTTGACGCTTGAGCGGTAAGAAAACACGTAGAACGCGTCAAGTTAAGGTTGCCTGTGTTATGTGTGTTTATCCTTGACGCTCGAGCGGTCGAAATGCGCGTAGAACGCATCACTCTCGGGTTTTCTGAGAAATATTAAAATTTGCCTTGACGCTCGAGCGGTCGAAAAACGCGCAGAACGCATCACGCTCGGGTTACCTGTGTTTCTGAAAATTGCGCTTGACGCTCGAGCGAGCGTAAAACGCTCCAGATTTTTTAAAAACCTACCCAAATTCGGAACCTCCCGCTCGAGCGTCCGGAAATCGTCCCCAAATCGTCACCCTTAGTATTTTTTTCCATCTTTTACAAATTGTAAGTGGGGTAGGTTGGACTTGTAAGTGGGGTAGGTTGGACTTGTAAGTAGCGTAGGTTGGACTTGTAAGTGGGGTAGGTTGGACTTGTAAGTTGGGTACTTGTAAGTGGGGTAGGTTGGACTTGTAAGTAGGGTATGTTGGACTTGTAAGTAGGGTATGTTGGACTTGTAAGTAGGGTAGGTTGGACTTGTAAGTGGGGTATGTTGGACTTGTAAGTAGCGTAGGTTGGACTTGTAAGTGGGGTAGGTTGGACTTGTAAGTGGGGTAGGTTGGGGTTGTAAGTAGGGTTTGTTGGACTTGTGGGACTTGTAACATGACAGTGCTTCATCCTGTTCTCCCTACAATGGTGGTTTTGCTTCGTAATGATAATTTGGATTACCAGAAAATTATATAGGAAAAAAATGGGGATATAATGAAAATTATATAACCTAAAATTATGTACAAATATTGTAATTTTACAATTGTTTTCCTCTCACAGATAGAGACCGAAATTTACAACCATCTTCACTCGTTAGCAAAATAAATTGACAAACAATTTAATGTACAAGTTTTCTATACACAATCTTCCGTCCTACTTGGATGTTTAAGACGGCCTTCAGCTTCTTCACCTTGCTATCGAGCCAGGAATGCTGGAGTTGTGAATCATACCTATAAACAATGCAATCATAAGTTTATGTACGCACCTGAATGTTATTAGTTTCAAATAACCTTGTTATTGAAGATGTGACAGGTAGGTCTTACCTCTTCGACTTCTTCACCTTCACTAGTCTCCGCTTCAGGTGTGTTTGCTACCTTAGAAAGAACGATGTCCCGCCCTTGGTTCGACGGCTGCTTAACGAGGTCAATAAGGAACTTATCCCTAAACTGTGCCATATAACTCTGAATTCATAGAAGATGTACTTGTGTGTTACTACCGACGTACTTCATAACTATAATTATAAAAAAACATTTAAGTTATATGTGCACCTGATCAAATTCTTGAGACAAGGTGTTGCCATCCCACACCTCCATGAATTTCATCATGAAGACACCACAATCAGACCTGACGGTATATAATCACATCACATCACTTGTAAGAAGCTAACATATGTATGAACATCAGGCAAAACTACACTACGTATGAAGCAAAACAAACCTAACGGCTTACCCGTTGGTTTGGTGTGGGACCTTAACCCGCCGCAACTCCCACAGTAGAAGTGGAAATTGATCACCACCTCCGAAGTCACGTAAGATCTTATCCAACATCTGGATCTACAAGTGACGAAGCGAGTGTCAATATGATAAGTGTTGTAAATGGTATGAGAAAATTTCATTAATAAAAAAATTACCTGCGTTTCAATTATGGATTGATGTCCCGCACGACGCCCCCCATCCATTGAGTCAAGCACATCCACTCTCCGCTCTTTTAGGTTTAAAACTAAAAGAAACCAATGATTGCGCAGACACATGGGAACAAAAATGTACATACAAGTAAGACACCCTTATAAGTAAAGAACGTACTACAGACTGCTAAGTAAGTAAGGATACAAGCATAAAAAATCTGAAACTAATCATTTGTGAAGGTGGCACATTGCATCCCAAGGAACTTACAAGATTGCATGCAAGCACAGAATACCCTAGTCGCCCTGGATCGAAGTAAGGACGCAAGGATTCAGTGGAACCACGATCACTTTTCATCATCCACTCCTACATAATATATGAAAGGAAATTTTAGTCATTAGTCTAGCCTTGAACAACAACATTTGTATAATCATAACGACTACTAGTGCTATCACAAAAAGTGCTTACAGAAATATATGTGGGACAATAATGTCGGCTAACTTTGCGGCTAGTCGACAATTGTTGGTTCTTCATAAGACATGCTCCAAAAGCATTGATAGCCTATAAAAAAAATACCATGAGCGATGACATGTACAATTGAATAAACAATATATTATTCACAAGATAAGCTTTGCATACCACACTATTAACATGTTTGTTGTCTAACAAACATGCCAATTCAGTTGCCGACGCAAAGATGGAATGAAATTTGAATATTATTTCACTGAAAAAAACAAGCAGGAATTATTCACTACGAATTATAATACATAAATAACATTTACAAGTTAGTTTAGGAATATTATCTTACTCAGAATGCTTGTTTCCGCGAACGTATTGTAGGATTGAGCTTCCTTCTGGGCCCAATCAAGGACGCAAGCGATGGCCAATAAATGGCGTGCGATAATGTTTCCCACGCGTCTTCTTGCGTGAACCTCTTCGGGGTTTGGTTACCTCAGTCCCGGTGCTGCTTTAAAAGACGGAACTATCACCACCTCATCCTCTTGCATTTTATCTTTTTGTACCTCCACAACCACCGCCGTGTCGAGAGCGGTGGTATGATCACCGCTCTCGTGGGTGCTATGATGGGAGGGTGCCATCATTGCTTCATCAGGAAAATCAGGCATGGAACAGTCGGGAGTATCCATATGAGCAGGGCTCTCACATCGCACGTGGATATCGGAGGGGTCCACGGTTTCCCTTGACTTCACATGATTTAGCATCTCGCTATACGTGTCCAACATCCTCGTGAGATGACCTTGAATAACCTGGAATACACAACACCCAATCATAAAACATGCGGAGGTGTTCGTAATAAGAAAACTAATAAAAACATAAATAAATAAAACCCAATCTTACAGGATCTGGATCTCCACGAAATTGCCGAAGATCAATGAAATTTAATTCATGGGCTTCGCCTGATGCCTCATCTTCGACACAGCTGTCAACACGATGCTCAATCACCTACAATATTTAACGTGTATATTAGTGAGTACATAGAAATGTTGCATTATTTGCAAAATTGACAATAAAACCTACAATAATCAGTTCAACTCAAATATATATATATATATGTATACCTTCCCATTTCCATATCCACCGAGCGCCATTTCATCTTTCTCCCTTTGCAAAAGCAATGCATCCGTCCACGCTGCCATACGTGGAGTGGTAGGAGGCCTTGCTTGACCAACGATCATCCGATCGTAATACAAATACTAAGCAACGATCGAAATATCATTAGACGCACTATAATTATCATAAGCTAGGATAAAGAAGCCAATGCATCTTTTAAATACTATACATACCTGTAAAAATAATAAGCAGCCATTGACGGATTTCCGTTTGCCCTTTTGAAACTTGGCTACATGATGCATCAATGTGTCTAAAAGGTACTTCCCCCAGTTGTAACCTCCTATCCTCTGTACATCGACCAGCAAGGGCAGATAGGATGCACTCACATCAATCATTGAAGATGGACTTACTAAGGTCGTCAACGAATATAATACAAAAGAACGGATCCACTCATGATCGTTCTCTGGGCTCTTCAAGCTCTTCTCAACATTCTCAATAAGGATGCTTCCATTGCTTACCCCGTAAAATCTATGCAACTCTATCGTATCAGGGATTTCTGATTTAGATGTATCAACATCTATCCCCTCTATGGGTAACCCAATTATAGTCTTCACGTCGTGTGTGTCAAAGAAAATATTCTAGGACCCAACTCTGATACATCTCTTCTTAGTATCTACATTCGGAAGAATCCAATGACGGAGTCGCCGATAAAGCTTCGTCGCGTGTAAATTCAATAGACAGTGAAAGCCACTATCTCTAAGGCACTGCTCCTGAGAAGCAGTGAATGAAAGACTGTGCATAAACGTAATGAAACGTCCAGGTGAACAACGTGTCTTTATCTCAGCCTACAAAAAAGAAGGGTAAAACGAAATAATATATCAGTCTCAACTAATTATCCACAATAATTCCAATTATAGATAAGATATTTTACGAACCTGTTGTTTCTTTCGCGGCCCTTGCTATGGGATAGCCCTCTTGTATTCGTCCCACTCAAGCCGTGATGCTCGCTTAAATTCTTCTTTCTCAGCTTGATTCATCGACCTCCATGCTCCAGCAGCATCCGCAAATAACTGAAATGCAATAACTAAATAGATAAATTCATTTGCATAGGATCGACGAAGTGCAAAATAAATAAAATTAATGATGGTCCTTAACCGGTACCATTGATAATGCCTACCTGCTGCTTCGTCGGGATTTGTTCACCTTCAATACGATTCTTCATTCTTTCATTTACATAATATTCCCTGAAAGAACAAAAGGAAAATCATGGTCAATAATATATTCAGAATTACAAGGATGCAAAAGGAATTAAAATAACCGTCATCTTGACAACCATAACCAAACTTATACAAAGAGAATGATCCAAAATATTGGATTGCTTCCATGCTTACTTCTACAATAAAACAAATAAATAAGTGAAGGAAACTTTACCTAAAGTGTAGCCAACTGTTGCGCGGCTGTTTTTGTCCTGTTGCTGATGATCCAACAGTTTCCATTGTAGTAGTCAAACTTTTCCTGCACATTAACAGAGGCAATTTCACAATTTATATTTCCAGCTTCAAGCAAAAAACTCTCATTAAAGCCAACAACATCACGTAACAGAGGAATTTTAAAATAAAGACAAAAATCTCATTAAAAGCCTTTGTATTTACATGGGGTTATATCAATGATAAGTGTTGATCACATGGTGTAAGTACCTCATTTTTGCGCTCCCAGATAAACCAAAAATGCAAACCCTGGACAGGAAGTCAAACCCTAAGGGGTGAAAAGTTGACTTTTTGATCAAGTAAAAATTGGCCCCCTCGCTTTATACCATGGGATGGAGAATCTCGACACGAGTCCAACGCAACTGGGTTTGCAGGAATCGGGGTCCGGATGAAGGTTCTGCGGGCGGTCAAACTTAAGGAAAAGCCGAGAGTTGACTTTTCCTCGAATTCCGTGCCAAGTACCTTGCTTTATATCATTGGATAGAGAATCTCGACACGAGTCCAACGCAACTGAGTTTGCAGGAATCGGGGTCCGGATGAGGGTTCTGCGGGCGGTCAAACCTGAGCAGAGCCAAAAGTTGACTCTCTGCTAAAATCCGATCCAGAGGCCTACCCTAGGTCATTGGATAGAGAATCTCGACACGGTTCCAACGCAACTGAGTTTGCAGGAATCGGGGTCCGGATGAAGGTTCTGCGGGCGGTCAAACTTGAGCAGAGCCAAAAGTTGACTTTCTGCTAAAATCCGATCCGGAGGCCTACCCCTAGGTCATCGGATAGAGGGGGCCGATACGATTCTAATGAAACTAAGTTTGC